>PDGT01000024.1:444235-495017 GCA_003671415.1 Megathymus violae | reverse complement strand
TATATATATATATATATATATATATATTTACACACACACCCCTGCACTAGGATTCCCTGTGTTGCGGGTGGCATGGACATACACATATATGACATCACAAACACCCATGACCTGAGAACAAATATTTATCTGTCACATAAATATCTGCCCCGGCCGGAAATCGAACCCGGGACCCCTCGCTCGGCAGGCAAGGTCACTACCAACTGGGCTATGGGGTCGTCAATAAATAAAAATAAGAACTTCATTAAGATCACGAGTATTTTAAATGGTGAAATTTATAAATTACAAAATGGAAAATCAAGCAGACTTTTGTAAATCAATTCTAAACAAATATAAGACGAAACAGAATTGACTTTTCAAACGGGCAGAGTTTCCCCTTAACACGTTCACCGCAAATAGAAGTATATCTAGGCTTTTTTTTTTTGCGCCCAGACAAGTGGAAAAAGGGCTACCCTCCGGGAAACGGGGGAGGGGGGTGGTGAATGCTCATAGCATACCAGCGCAGCCGGCTGCGCTGGTTATGTGGGACTCCCGAAAAACCTAGGGGCCTACCCACTAAACACCACCCGAGGCTGGCTTTGGCCTGGAGGCCTTTAAGCCGACATCTGATGCGACCCCCTTTGGGGAAAGGGGGCGCTATATCTAGGCGAGCGCTCATTGTCTTATATAGGTACTTGGCGGTGACTGTCCGACATCCTCTCCTCTTAACGGATGTGACGTCACTTTTTCCGCTAACAATATATTATAGATCATGCAGTTATTTATGTGGGATCACGTCTCTTTGCTGCTGGACAGGCATATGAAGCTATCAGCTGTGTAAAATCATTAGATGGTCAACAAATAGAAGAGCTCGATTGCTCCAAGTTAACAGGAAGAGTTCCATCTAATGGTGACACGTTAAATGAAATGATGAGATGACGAGAACGTACGTAAATTGAATCAGAATTCTTTATCACTTATGAAATGTAAAAGTTTTAAGTGTCCTTATACTTTATTTTAACTTCAATTTAATTTTAAGACAAAAAAATAATATAGTTAAAAAAAACTTAAAACACGCTTTCGTAGAAATATGAACTAAAAAATTGAAAATAATGTTAAAATGTACAGTTTGTGACCAAGAGAAAGAGAAAGAAAAAGAGAGAGGGAATTTCCTTTAATTCTGTATACTATAATTTTTTGAACATATTCAAAATAAGATAAAGTGACTAACAGAAAAGTTAGCTTTAACATAAAATAAAAAGCGTGAGGTACTTTTAACAATTGATATCCATAATCTCACGCATATTTCACTAAAATTATCGGATATCCGAAATAAAAATTCGAAAAAGCTTCAGAAATAACTTCATATCTGTAACCATAACTGAAATTGATAAAATATGTTTCATATATCCGTATTTAAACCCAGATTCGAAATTTCATATCCAACATCCCTCTGTCTCTATCTCATCTTATCCTATATCATGTTTCGCCATCTTTCGGCAACTTGTGAAACCTTCAAGTGACATGTTACACAAGTACATAAAATAGTTTAGTACTAATTTAACAGATGGCGCTGAATACAATAATGCTGCTTTATCGACATTCAATGTTAGCGCATGCGCGGCAGTCTGCGCGATTTATAAAAATCCTACCAAATGCTATCCAACACAAATCTATAATCGTCGCTCCTTATAAAAATGTCAGCTGGAGCCGAAAGTGTACCGGAAAATATGTCAATAAATGTGAAATCATCTAGTAAAATCGCAAATAGGACAATTAAAAGTGATAAAAAAGATACTTTTAGTAATGAAAATAGTAAACGAAATGCTAATTCTAATAATTCTGAGATGGTTATTAAAGTGAAGAGTGTTATTCCTAGACGAAGGTGAGGTTTTATTTTATGTCCTTAATTAAATATAAAAGAGCTTTTGATTTAATCGTATTTTTTGTAAATTTTTGATATAGTTATGAGTGCGGAAAATTTAATAAAAATTAAGAGATATGTTTTATATGCGAAAACGACAATAGTTTATTTCTGCGTGCGATGCCCCAGTAACTTGCTCCAGTTTCGATGATATAATTATCTAGCCGTAGCCATCCGGCTAAATATTTTACCGCATTAAAACCTTTAATATCCAAGTGCGTAAACTAAACAAATTATTTCCCGCCTAAAGACTAACGGATTTCGAGCTAATGTACGATCGACTGATAGTTACAGCCAATTGATAAAACTATTTGATAACGGCTATCGAGAATTCAAAGATATGAAGTTCGTATCGGTATGTTCTTCCGAAAACTATTGTTCTATTTAAACACCTGTTTAAGCAATAAACATGAATAACTTAGGAGAGAAAATACGTTCGTATTGTCATTGATTGTACCATTAAAATATAAGCGGATTTTTGAGTTCAGTAAGTTATTCGACCAGTGTTCTTAGTTTTTACTTTAATATTAAACCTTCTAATTTGTCAATAATATTAAATGGAATTTCACTTAAGTATGACGCACTCATTTAGAAGCATCCAGATCCGAATGGTTGTTATTTATTAATCATCATGGGTGATATCTATTATCTGTTTTAATGAATAAATTAATATTAAAAAATACGCGGTTTTTCTGAGTTAGTGTTTAACCAGAAGGGAATCTCTGGAACCATGAAGCCCATTTGAAAATTTATTTTACCAATTGAAAGGTTCATTATTCCGGGTTGTTATTCATAGGCTACGTACGTACTTAACCTACTATTATTTTTAATCAGGTTCGTTTTTGTGTCATAACATGAGTAAGAAATATTAATTCTTTATTGAAAAATATCTAATATGAACCTTTAATGTAGAAAACAAATTATAACAAAAAATATTCTGTAAAAATGGTTCTACTTTTTCGAATAGCCTAAAATATTTTCCAACTTCTTACCTTTTTTTTGTATCGGGGGGAGGGGGCGTGGCAATCTTCGTAAGATATCCGACTTTGTACGTAGGAACCGGTATGTGGGATTCTTACTCACTAAAGCCCCCTCCGCAGTCATCCGATCTTTATCTCATCTCATATGAATGCACTGGTGCCTCCCCTGCGTGTTTTGTATCATCCAGGTATCGCGACTCCGTGCCACTACTCTCGAGGTTTGATACTTTGGCCGGGACGGGATTATTTTCCGTCCCGTCGTTGTCGCCTCCGAGCAGGATGAGCCCTTTCCCGATTCCGCTTGGCGGTCGCCTTCGTTACCATTACGGTCTCACAGAAGGAGACCATGGCTTTTCATGCTGTGTTCTCCGCTAGCATAGCCGCTATTACTGGTGGCGGGGATAGGTCTTGCCCAATCCTATCAACCAGGACGCGCCTCGAGCGTGTACTGTGCGTCGTTCCGGTCAAATTCACAGTGGTAGAATAGTGTTGCTGCCTCGCGTCCAATCCGACACAGAGCACTTGAGCACAGAGCACAACAGACAATGAGCACCCCGAGCTCACAGTCTTCGAAGTATCCGCCTCTCTGGCGAATGGAGCGAATTTGGGTAAATACCCTCGCATCCATTTCCGCCAGTATGTCCAGTGGCGGAAAACGTACCAAGACATTACCCGCCTCATAAGATATCGTGCGATATCCTCATCCTCCTCCTCCAACTTGTTGCCTACTCAGAGTATCTTTTATTTTATTTATTTGTTAACTCCTAGCATGTGTGTGCGCACCGCCGATGTCTGTACGCGCCACACTCACACATGCCCACAGCGTCGATCTCAACGGCACATTCATCGGGACACTCACCACAGCCGCCCGCACGTACTTTGTAATTTCATATATGTCTGTCTCGTTTATTAAAATCAATTTTGAATCATTTTTGGACTCGGTCATTCATCATACCTTCGACGATCAACTCACAAGCGCGCCCATTCAACATTCGTAGTGAAAATTATTGTTTTATACTTAACTAATTACCCGAACTCGCTTCGCTTTAGAAAACCTAAGCATTACGTTCAGAAATAGCACCCGCATTGTTTTAAGAATGGGTTTTTCTAGTTCAGGTAGTCAGAACTTTATGTATTGCCTCCTTCATTTCCAATCCCGAGGCAACAAACCCATTTCCCGAGATAAAAAAAGTATGCTCGATTATGACCCATAATATAAGTTACTAAAATGGCAAGTATAATTCATATCCGTTCAGTGGTTTTACAGACAGACAGACAGACAAGATCAATAATTTCTAAAAAGTATTTCATGCACCGTCTCGACCCCAGTAGATTCTTATCAGGATATATAAGGTATCAGCTGTCAACAATAATCCTGTAGTAGATAAAATTGATAAATTACTTCAGTAGAATCAAATCAATATCAATAACACAATAATCCAAAAGGCGCTGTCGGTGCACGAATTCTGTTTACATTTTATTTGTGGTGTTTAAAATAGCTGGGATAAAATATTCAAACGATTCAACGAATGCCTTGTGTCATTGCACACACAAAATGCCGATCTAGAACCGAACAAATCTTATTTTTAATTTTTTTCGACTCCTCGCTATTTAAAAAACCTATTTACCAAAATACATTTATAATAATAAATATAATTAAAAAAAAAATTTATATCAGATATTATAGTTTAGATGTCCCATGTTTTTTGTTCAGAATATTTTTTCCTGATGGTCCTGGATTACACATTTCTTAAAAAATCGTTTGTACCTTACAGCCATGCTCAATCTCATTAATTCTAGATCTCAAAAAACATCGCCGATGCAAAAAAAATATAAAAATATGTTTAATATTTGTCCGACGGATAAATATATTTATATTTAAAGATATCTTTGGCGAGCGATAAATATTTTATAACTATAATATATATATATATATTTTTAATTTTATATTAAAAAAAAATAATAACTAAATTTTAAAAATTTTATAACTATATAAATCAAAATATTATGATTATTATATTAGGTTGGGAAGAAAGTCTTATCGCATTTTTTATGAAAATTCAAAACATTTTTTAACAATTTTTTTTTAAATTTAACTAAAGTATATAAGTACCATTTTGTTCGATAACTTTTTGCCATCTTGTCCCATTGCTATAGAAATTCTGGGGTTTCTGATCAAAAAATTGCGTCAAGTAGTTTTGGCAGTCCTCGCGTGATGTTAACCTAACAATGCCTAAAGAATTCTGAAGAGACCGAAACAGGTAGAAATCTGATGGTGCAAGGTCCGGGCTATACGGTGGATGCATCCTCATCTCCCAGCCAAAGTCTCGCAGTTTTTGCTGAGTCGCCAAAGATGTGTGAGGTCTAGCGTTATCATGATGAAAAGTCACACCCCTTCTATTGACTGATTCCGGCCGCTTTCTCTTAATTTCTTGCTTTAGTCACATCAGTTGTTCGCATAATGAATGATGCCTTTCCAATCCCACCATACACACAGCACCACCTTGTTGCAAGTTAACCCGAGTTTCCCCACAGTCTGTGAAGCCTGACCGGCCTTTAACCACGACCTTTTTCGCACGTTCTTGTCCTATTGTGATCCACTTTCATCACCAGTTATCAGCTTCTTCAAAAATGGTTCGGTTTCATTATGTTGTAATAAAGAATCGCAAATGAGGACACGATTCATGAGGTTTCTTTCAGTGAGTTCGTGTGGCACACAAATATCGAGATTTTTTGTGTACCCAGCTTTGCCCATATGCGTCAAAACTGTTTTGTGATCAATTTCCAGTTCTTCAGCTGCGTCGTGACTACCGATATGCCGATCTTGCTCCACTTTTTCAAAAATGGCATCCATTTTATCCGTGACAGGGCGACCAGAGCGATGTGCATCTTTGACATTAAAATTTCCGGATTGAAAACGCTTAAACCAATTTTGTGCTACTCTCACAGACACTGCACTAGGTCCATAAACATCAGAATTTTTTTTCGCGGCCTGCGTTGCATTTTTGCCTTTTTGTAGTAAAATTTTAAAACGTAGCGAATTTCTTCATTACACTCACTCATCTTGGCAGTAAGCAAATAAATGAAAATCACACATTTTCCAAATTTGAATTTGAAATTATCTTCTTTAAAATTTAAACTTTTTAATGATACTAAAACCGGCCAGATGCAAATGGTATAGTCAAAGAGATTTTATTACAAGTTCATACATACTAAAATGCGTAAATACTTTCTCCCCAACCTATTATTACAACACTATATTATATCGATTATATCGATATGACACTCGAAAAGAAACTAAGAAGATCGAGTTACGAAACATAAAATAATATGTGCGATAATAGAGATAAGTTATTTTAAAACTGGAAAAGGGCTTAAATAATATGACATTAAAATATGAATATAAGAAACAGAGTAATAAAACAATTGAATTAATTAACAGATTTAAAAATATATATTACAAAAATGAAATCATTTCCAACAATAAAAACTCTAAAAATATCTGGAAAATAATAAATAAAATAACTAGAAAAAAAAATTTACTGATGAAATCGTCTTAAATGTCAAAAGTATATAAAGTAAGAAAAAACACATGTTAAAAACAATGGAATACAAACCTTATAAATTGTATCATTGTTGTAAAAAAATGTATCATAACGATCTTAATAATAATTTAATTCAAATATAATTCAAATTGATATGTGGAGACTTCACTATACCATATTAAATACCATAAAAATATAAACTACTTTATTTAACATTGTTTTGTTTATCGGAAAGGTAATTTAATTATCGTAATTAAATAAATCTTAATTAAATAATTAAAATATTACAAACTCACATCCCCGCACTAGAATTCCCTGTGTTGCGGGTGGCATGGACATACACAAATATGACATTACAAACACCCATGACCCGAGAACAAACATTTATCTGTCAATAAAAAAATAATCTTTTCTATTTCACTACTAAATAGTATACCCCAGATTTCGTTAATTACGAAGAGCCCGTGCTCTCCAGCAGATCGTGAATAGGTTAAAAGTACATAATATAACCACTATTTAGTGTTTAAAAACTGAAACACACATTTAGTTGGTATCAATCATAGCTGCGGCTGCGAGCTTTCGTAAACATTATTAGATCTTGAGATACTTGTATATATTCTGATCAGTTTATAGCCGCATTGATCTAACATAAATTATTATCTTATGGTGAAACTAGGAACCCCACCTCGTGGCGCTTTGAATTATTATAAGTTATTATTATTATGATAAGTGGTGAGGAAGACCAAGATGGTAAGACTAATAACTTAGTAAAAGCCTCTTCTCTCTTGTTTTGGAGACAAACATATAAAAACGCTTTTGGCCTTATTGGGACGGCCTAGAATATTTGCCCCAATCCCATGTTAGCAGAACAGGGTGTCGTAAAAGGCGATAGAAACCAGACTGCTTAGTTATATGGCTTTGCGTAAGGATCATATTGTCAGTATTATTATTAAGTCATTAATACTATTACTGGTATTATTATCTTTCCGTGAAGCCTGCCTGGCTAGTTGCTACCCTCCTGTTTGAGTCAGTTGCCAAACGACTCGTCGTGTTCGGGTTGGGGCCTTGAGACCCAGTACTTACTTTCTTTCTTCTTACTTCTTGGTCGACAACGCATCAGTGATACCTTTAGTCTTGCTAATGTCCATGGACGACGGTAACCACTTACCATTAGGCGGCTCGTCTGCTCGTTTGTCGGCTATTTACATAAAAAAGACTTTCGAGACCACCAATGCTAGTAAGCTATTAGTTTTTCGAGGAAAGAATAAAAAGCTATTACGCATCGTATGTTCCAGATGGATATTTAGAACAAAAGGATGGATAATTAACGCGAGTCGGGTCATTCGACGTTGGAAGGAAGATTAATGAATTAGGTCGTACACTTCGCTCACTTCTCAAAATGCACTTACACACATCTGCCTTTTTATAGCGTTTAATCTCAAAAGATTGATATTGCCACATTCAAAGACTGCCTTATTTCTGAGATTCACACGGTTCACCATAGACTCTTACTATATTTGTATCCAGTGCAAGATATTATGTCAACATTTCCCGGCCCTCATTCCAATCACTTGGGGTCGGCACAGTGTGTCTTTTCCTTCCATCTCTATTTTTCGTCATCTCAGTGCACACATCTTTAATCTTCATATCGTTTTCCACAGAGTCCATCCAATTCTTCTTCGGTCTGTCTCTTCCCTTATATCCATCCACTTCCATTCACAGCTCACATGACATTCTTTCCTACGCATTACGTGCCCATACCATGATAAACGTGCTAGATATTATGTATACATGGAATATCATAATTGTAGAGTTAGAAAATGCAGAGCACCTAAAAGTAGCCATTTACAGTAAATTGTAACCCAGTTGTCACGGTACAGTTTCTCTGCATCATAAGAACTAAATTGGATCTCAAAGTGTAATGACAAAGCATCTTCTTGGTATTCCGAATACCTACCTATTGATTAGTAATACAGATGTTACAGATAGACGTTCCAAATTTATTTATTTATTACTATCGGTTATTTATTATCTACTTCCATGACGGAAATCCTTGTGATGAAATCCGCATAGGTACCTGATAATTCTCCAAAATGTGTACTCGTTAAATCAACCTTAAACCTTGGCGTTTGTCCCCGTCGTTTTGGGAGACGAGCTAAATTACTTTTATATGAGGCGTAAGGGGCTTGATCCGTCCTTGACTCCAAGTAAACCTTCCCTGGTCGTAGTACACACTACTGAATAATGTACAAGACTATGTCATCCTGTCTCTTCTTTTGGAGGCCGCAGGACTTTACATTTTCCGGTTTAATTCTGTACATTCTTCACCTACCTAACAAGGTACCACTCCTTACATCAATCAAGAAATGCTTTAACATGTTTCGATTGCATTACTAGAGATATATGTAGATAACAATCAGTTTCACCGTCCAGCCAGTCAATGGCCAATACGATGTTGTTATATGAATGTTGGATATAGAAAAAAGGGTTAAAGGAATACCTGGTTCGACTGTTCCCGCGTATGGGTGTGAGGGGTTCGCGCACGTTCTCTGTTCTTCCAATATCCTTCATATGTTGATTTTGCTTTCTCAGTATACGTATGCCGCTCGCACTACACGGGAACACAATATTGTTTCTTTTTTTGGTTTATCTTTACGTATTTGCAACGAAATCGAAGAGTACACGTAGTTCGACCTGAGTTGTTATAAAATCTGTTGTGAGCTGCTCTTGTTCTATGATGCCCATGGACAGCTGTGACTACTTACTGTCAGGTAATTAGTCTACTCCCTTGCTAGCTATAACCTAAAAAAAGTTGTTGACAAAACCGTTTCTCCTTAGGTTAAAATGGGATACGTTAAAATCGACGCTGTGTAGATAAGAAAACGAACGTGTATTTTGATTGATTGAGCGTTTTTATTTGTGTAAGATTTAAAGAAAATATTTTGGGCCTAATTCTGGACACATAAACAATCCCCTATCCACTGAGAAATATGTTGTTATGAGGTCTCAAGGCTTAAAGATTAATCACTGTAGGGTCCAATAAATCTTCATACCAAAATGAACCGCAAAGAAAAAGGGTCAGTTAGAAAGTCTTCGATATCTTCAATAATATGTACCTGACCTAGCTGTATGAAATGAAGACTAAATTAAAGAACATTTAATGCCACATAAAATAATAGATAAAACCTTTTTATTTATTTTTGGTAATTGTATAAAAAACTAAAAATGTAAAATAATGGTCGTTTTTGAATTTAGAACCAAATATTTCAAATCAATTGTTTCGCGTTTGTTTTAGTTTTGCAATAAAAAGGTTATAAATATGGTGTTTGTGCCGTATACATTTTATTATTTTGAAGTCATAATATCGTTAACCCCTGATTAATGTACCAGGATCCTGACAATGCTTGAAGATGGGCACTGTCAGCGAAATACACCGAGAACTGTTGGTGTGACTCTTTCTACAGTTCAGCGAGTACTCCACAGTTTCCATGAAACTGGTTCCACTTTTCGAAGACCAGGAACAGGCCGAACAAGGTACACGACGGCGCAGGGGGATCACTATTGTGTCAACAATTTTGAGAAATTGCTTTCTTACGACTGTTGAAGTAAAGAATCATCATTTACGAGCTGGAGGAAAAAATCTGAGTACGGATATAATAAAGCGGCGTCTGGCTGAAGCAAATTTAAAGCCATTAAGACCTGCGAATGATCCAAAACTAGTAAGACATCACAGAAACTCAAGGTTGAATTATGGTAGAGAACACGAGAATCGGACTCTGAATGACTGGTCAAGAGTAATGTTTTCAGCAGAGTCTAGATTCTGTTTATACAAGCACAGCGGCAGGAAAAAAGTGTACAGAATACCGGGAGAGCGTTATAACCAAGCCTGTATAGAAGAAAAAGTACCATGCGGCGAAGGCTCTGTTCACGTGGGGGTTGGGTTTTCTTTCGAAAGCCGCACTGAGCTAGTGGTGATAAAAAATGGAACTTTAACTGCAGAAAAATACTCTTGTGTCACTGAAACTCTGAATGATTACGTTGGTCCATATTTAGTGGACATGGACGAGAATGCCGTTTTTATGCAAGACAATTCCCGCCCGCATACAGCTTAGATAGTGTTTGCTTATTTTCAAGAAGTCGGTATCACATATGGAGTGGCCAGCACGCATCCTCGACTTAAACCCCATTGAGCATGGGATGAACTGGGACGACGTGTACGTTAGCAGCATCCGCCGCCACTCACGCTACGTGAAATGAAAGAAGCTCTAATAGAAGAATGGGTAATAGGTAGAAAGTATGCTAAATCGCATAACAGCAGTATTGCGAGCTTGCGGAGGCAACACAATGTACTAAAATGCGTGAAAACGGCACATCTGTAACCAATCTACATTTACGAAAATACGAAATATATATTTACGAAATATATATAAAAATACGAAAAATACGAAAATACTACGCATTTTTATTTATTTTACATTTATTTTTAATGAAAAGCTTGAACTTTTTTTCATTTAAGCACATTAAAATATTTTTTAATTTAGCCTTTATTTCATAAAGCTAGGTCAGGTACTTTGAAGATATTGAAGATTTTCTAACTGACCATTTTTTTTTGCGGTCCAGTGTATTTCTACCAATGCTAATGCTAAATACTGCGAAGAACATAGAATGATCAGTATCATGAGCCATTTTTTGAAAATATTCATGATAATTATTCAAAACAGAATATACAAAATAACTGAGGAATATATAGGGGAAACACAGTTTGGATTCAGAGCGGGGTTGGGCACTAGAGATGCTCTGGTAGCAATCCAAGTATTAGTTCGTTACATAGATTTTAGAATGAATGTTTATATGTGTTTTATAGATTTTGAGAAAACATTTGATAATGTCAAACACGATCAATTAATAACGATTTTAAAATTAATAAAAAGAGTTTGACATTTATAAACAATTTATATTGGAAACAAAAAGCAAGGATAAAAATTAATAACAAATTAAAATAGAAAAAGGAGTGACACAAGGTTGTACCCTTTCCCCCTGTCTATTTAACGTATACTCAGAAACTAATTTCAAAAACGCTTTCGAAGATCTTACCTGGGCATTCGGGTAAATTTTAAACTGATACAGAACATTCGTTATGCAGATGATGCCGTCCTTTTGGTAGAAAGCCTAAATGACCTTCAAATTATGCTTCAAAAATTGAATCTAGTACTATTGGAATATGGACTCAAAATTAACACAACTAAGACTAAATTCATGATTGTTGGTAAACGTTTAAATTCGTCAGCAATTTTGCGATTGGGAAATGATTCTATAGAAAAGTAGAATATAGAAAGTTAAAGTTTTACAAATAATGAATAAAGACTTGGAAATTGTGTAAACCGTTAAGAAAAGAAAAACAGCCTATTTTGGACATATATACAGGAACAATAAATATAACTTATTAAAATTAATAATTGAAGGCAAAATTAAAGGAAGTAGAGGTCCAGGTAGAAGAAGAATCTCATGGATTGGAAATATAAAGGAGTGGCTGCGGGTTAAAAGCATAGATGTGCTAGTTTACATGACTGCTGATAAAAAGAGGTATCGACAAATGGTCGCCGACCTCGTTTATGGAAATGGTACGTGAAGAAAAAGTATTTCTACGAACGTTCTAACATAATATTTTTGCCATCCATACTCAAACCCTTTGGGCCATTCCAAAACCATTGAGCAAACATTTGGTCAGAAACCCAAATTAAAATCAATCACTTAACAGTCCGTAGTAACAGTCTTACAAACGAACAACATTTTTGGTCCCGTCAAAATTGGAACACAGCTGTCATCTTTTGTTTCGAGACGTTGTAACTGACAACTAAGCAATTTTTTAAACGTTGAACTCTATTCATAGAAAGAAAGCTTGCGTAGCTCAGGCAAAGCAAGCTCTGGGCTAACCGAAGTTAGTGCGGTGAAGTTAACTAATACATGACATTTGTGGGTTACATGTCAATACATTCCGTCTTGTTTCGGGAATATTAGATAATACATTCAGAGTATTAATAATTTTTAAAATAGTTAAAATTTATTATGTTTTGCTCAAAGTCCATGAAAAGTAACGAATGAACAATAAACTAGCATTTCTCATTTACATATTGTAACTTTAACACGTTAATGTAAAAACGTAAATTTAAATATTGTATTTACGCTGTGTCGGCAAATGCCTAAAGTATACGGAAAATACCAGGACCTAGTTAGAATACACGTCAAAGGTAAACTGATTTAGTATCAATGCGGGAATGTTTCAACCTGATTATTTTATAACTCATAGATACGAATACTGATAAGATAGACTGGAAGCTGTTCCCTGACGTAGGTACGTACCCAACCTGTGGCCGACCTAATACTTCCTAAAATAATGATGTTGGTCAGCCTACTACTCAGTTCTGAATACTGTACACAGTCCAGCCGACGTATTTTTAACAAGTATACAAAAATTATTACTTTATATGGTAATGCAATTTAATGTCTTTAACATAATAATTGTTTGTCTTACTGCAATGACTCCAACCACTGGACTCCGAAAGTGCCAAACAAGAGGTTCCCTGCATTATCTTACTAATTTATACCGATTATGAAATTTTTATTTCTACGTTTATATTTATGTTATATTTATAACCTTCGATTTTGCGACACAGAATATGTCAAAAAAATGCTAAAATAGCACGTATTTCTCTCTGATAGAAAATTACCTTTGAATCACATAAACTGTATAATTTTTAAAGGTGTAATTACATTATATTACAGCCTAGCAAACTGCCCTCGCTTCGCTTCGGAAAAACTACCTTAAACTTAGAAAAAGCACGTGCATTGTTTTAGGAAAATGTTTTTCGCGTTCTGTCAATTACAAATACATCTATTAATTTTTAACTTTTTTGTTTATGGATGGATTTAAATCAAACGAACTTTAAATATTAAGTGACGCCTACTGCAATACATTAGTGAAAATCGTAACAAAATCGGATAAGCCGTTTCTGAGATTAGCGCGCACAAACGCACAAACAGACAAAAAATTTAACAACTTTTTTTTTTTTTATTATATATATAGATTATTTAATGCATACGAATCATCAGATGTGTAGTTACCTACATTTTCTTCGTAGCTAAATGTAGATTCAGGAGGAAAATCATTCGGATATTATGTCCAGTTCAAAATGTGTCTCTCTCTGCCTAGCATTATCCCATTTAATTTTTTATCAGCTCTCCTCGTCATTCTTCGCCATGTTTTTGTTCTGGGTCGTCCAAACATCAAGTGTCAAGTGGTAGTCTACCTCACTTCTTTGGGTCTGTATTCATATGGAGGACTTGCTTAGTCACGTGTTCTCCGAGGATTTTCATTACCTGGCCATACCACCTTTGGCGCGCTTCAGAGAGTTGTTATTCGATTTGGCGGATCTTCAAACTTCCTCAAATATGTTCGGTTCTTACTCTGTCCTTAAGAGTGACCTCTCCTGCCAATCTCAGCATCCCCACTTCGGTCGTCTGTATTTTTTTGACATGGGTCTTTTTTATAAGCCAGCATTCGGCCCCATACATTAGAATTCGACGGACTGCAGATCCCTTGGTCCGATTAAAAAATAATTTAGTAATATGTAGAAAATAATTTATCTGTTCCGTTCGTAAATTCACCCAACTTCACTCATGGAAATATTTAGGGGAACGCCAAAAAAGGGAAAAATTTATATCCTCTGCCATAAGGCTCTCTTTCACCAATGTAACACTGAGCGTATGTTTCTCCGGGACGACTCCATGCTTTGACCATTCCATCATCTGGCTTAAGACCGAATTTGTGTTCCTCAGTCAAGAGTATTTTTATAGTGCAAACGAGCAAAACTGAACCCAGCTACTTGATGACCTTCAGTGCGCCTATACGAGACCTTTTGAGTCTTCTTCTAATCATGTTGATGCTTGCTGTCGCTTGTCGGACTTCCTATAGCTTGTTTCGTACCTCGCAAGAAGTTGAAGTGCTGTTGTTGAGGACACTCCTTACAATAAATCTGTCGTTCTTCTTCGTTTTTTCTCTTATTTGACCTTGTCCTTTACGTCTTGTACACTTTCCAGTATGCCGGTATCGTGTGACATTGCGAAAAATCACAGACTTGGACACTCGTAATGTTTGACCCACTGCATTGTATGAGTAACCATTTTCAGTGGTAAAGCATTAGTACTTAAACTTAACAAATTAAACGTCCTTCACTCAATAATAACAATATTTGACAAAAATTAAACATAAGGTTTTTAAAATAACAAAAGTTTTTAAAAAAACGTATCAAATATTCAAAAAAACAAATGCAAATCGGAAGTGCAATTCTATTCATAATGTTTTTTAAAATTACATAATACTGGTATATATGGCCAGTACGAATTAAGAAAATATTTTATGTTATTCTAACTTTGAAGCAAAAGGCTTCACTTTTACATGTTCATGAATGTAGAAAACCAGACATATGTACGAGTATATCCAGTGACGCTGGTCTGGTAGAAATTTCTGCTCGATGGAAACGAGATTTTAAAATAATTAAAATTTAACCGGCGTGACGCTGGCGTTCAATACATTAGTTAATTAGGATTGTAGCTATATTTGATCATTGACATTGATCTGTCGTTCAGGGGGTCTGTGGCTTACCAAGATACTAATCCTTATTGTAATTACTCTTCCTAAATAAGTAAGTTCATACAAAAAAGAAACCAGCAATAAAGGATATATAGGTTATAAGAACCGCACATAAATTATCACTACTTCAAACAATCTGCTTCACACCAACATAGCACAGGCTAACGATTTTCTACGAGTGTGTACTATTTTTTGACGGAAACGTTGCTTGAACCAAGATTTATTCTCAACTTTTAAAATGTGTATTTAAAGGTTTAAACCTTTTGAATGTGGTATTAAAAAAAACATCCAGCCTTTTTCGATCATCTGTTGTCCGTCATAGTATAATAAACTTTTTGTGACACCGTTACAATGTACCCACTGAATACGCTGTTGGCCCTAATTGGCACATCTCGTACATATTAAACTTACGCCGTAATTATATTGTATTATATTTACTACCGTGTAACTTTACATGATACTATTTGAAACAACAGAAAATATAATTGGACACCCGTCACCTATGTGCTATGATACGATAATAGTACTATGGGATACGGACAAAGTGATTAAATTTTCTGCAATTTTTCATTTTTCTATAGGAAATTTCACGGTTGTTTCAGACAGGAGCTTCTGAAATGGTACGGCTGGGGATACAAGGACTCCATGTTCAAGATGGTCGACGGCAAAGCGAGCTTCACAGGCGACAGGTAACATATGAAATAATGCCAACCACTGTAGATTATGCTGTATCTTTACTATGAAAACGGATTAGGAGAGCCGAGTAGAAGAGATCGAGATTAATTGGAACAATTAAGCTTCGATCGAACGTACATGTAATTTTTAAGTTTTTTAAACTATTTTTTTGTCTATCTGCCTATAACTCAGTGCTAGACGTGATGATAAGCCGCGATGTAGCCTTAAGAACGCTTAGGTCAAACGCCGTGATTCAAATTTCGAAATTGAGCCCGATACACGACAATTCATGCACACGCATACACACACAGCGTCACCATGGAGACAGCGTCGAAGTGAATTTGACACTTGCAATTTTATTCCTAAGTATATTTGATAGCCTGTTTGACTTTATTATTTTCAGTCAATTAAAATGTACTTTGTTCTATTTATCGTAAAAATGTGTTATTAAATTAATATAATCTGTCCATTACAAAAAAAACACATGGTTTAGTTTTGTTTCACTATATTCCATTTGAGTATTTTTATGATGGATCTACCTTCACTTCACTTCGGGTGAAGACCTCAAGCTTAGTAAATTAAAACTGTGTTGCAATGACAGGGTCACCGTAAATACTAGGTTTTCACAGTACAAGACAAGTACAAGACGTTACATTTTTAAATGCCTATAGTAATGGCTTAACACCGTTGCTCACGCTATAACAGCTCAATTTAACTTTATGGCTACAAAACGTAGTACAAAATTGTGCAAGAACCCACGTACCTACTTGACGACCGGATATTGTAATGTGGAAAACGATAATGATCATAGTAATTTTTTAGTGACTTCTAATGAAGTATTTCAATAACTTTGTACTTGACAAATGGCAATTATTTTGCAATCAAAGTCAGACACATCAATTTTATTAATGTGTAAAGATATACATGTATATAGTGAGTAGGTGAATAATTTTTATTTTTATGCATTACTGGGGACCGCCGTCGCTTCACTTCAGAAAACTTACGCGTTTCGTTACGTTACGCGTTATTTAACGTAGCATCCTCCATCGGAACAGTTATTATTCATGTTTACCACATACTGTTTTAAAAATTGGTTTTCCTGGTTATATGAATTAGAAAAATGTTCTTTTATTGCAATAGCTGTAGTAAAACAATCAAAACTTTGTTTACTATCCTCATAACGGTTTCCATACTGACATTTCATTTCTATTGCACCGGAACAATTTCATTTTCCGGGATAAACATATTTATGCTTGCGAACATGTCGAATTACTCGAAAACGGTTCATATTTGGATAGGAGTCATGCAACGTAATTTGGTTGCAAATTACTTTGACTAAATTCCCTTAAAGTATTCCCAACATATTTCCAGCCAGCCTGTATGTGCACAAACGGACAAACTGGCAAAAAATTATAGATAACAAAATGTACATAAATTGTAATTTATAAAAAAATATATTATGCATACAATAGACCGTGTTACAGTTCTATTCATAAATGAACATAACAATCTTTGTTTTTTTTCTGAAATAACGTTACATTAATGATTTATTGAAGATGTCGACGTCATCAGCTTTATTAATAAATCATCGTACACATAATAAGTAAGCCTAAACAACAGGAATAGTGTAAGCGATTATGTAAGTTTCATAACCACCTCCTAAATTCATTATCAGGTCGGTGTAATTAGCTAACATAGAACTCTGCGAGATAAGTCAAACGAGACCCAAAAAGGTTGCTATGCTGTTAGTGGATATGTAAGGCTCGTTTCAAACTTCCAAATTTATAATCAATGCTATGTCATCACCTAACATTGTAGCAGTCATTGAGATAAAATAAACAAGCTTATACACGGTAGATATGTTATAAGTAATTAAGTCACGTAACCAGGGTCGGATTTTCCTACAGGCCAACTAGGCTTCAGCCTAGAGCCTCAAGATCAAGAGGTGCACAGATACATTTAAATTGTTATTTGTTTGCATATACAAGATTGCACCAATGTATAGTTTGTACGTTTACTGACTGCTATGGCTAATATTGACGTGCCTACAAAAAGACAACGGCGACGATTGAAAGGGTGTTATGCGTGGAACAGCCTGGGGCCTTTTTTCATTTTAGTTTGGCACTGCTCGTGACCACCTTCCAGCTTCGTCGTATCTTTGTCAGCTAATAAGGAAAAGTAATTGTTGTATAATAACTATGAAAATGCAGAAAAAAAATAAAAACTTAACAAGTAAATATATACCACATATATTTATATATTTTAAAATTGAATTATTTACGCGACGGTGGCAAATTGTGTAATATGTTCCTATTTATCAGAAAAAAATTATTCATTGAAATTATTAATTTGGTAGGAAAAAGTAGAGTCAACAAAAATCAAAAGTCAGTATTATGCTTTGTGATTTTTGTTACAAAAAGCTGTAAAAATGTATGAAATTCTAAAAAAATCTTCAAGAAGACAAGAAAGTAGACACATTGAGTAAAATGTTTGAAACATGTCTCAAATAATTTCTCTGGACGCTATAGAAATTTAATAATATCATAGACAGAGAAATCTACTGGTGAAATTTAAAAAAATAATTTGACGTGATGAAAATCAATAAAAACGTCAAAATTGCTCTCCTCTTAAATGGTAAAACGCATTAACTTAGAAAAAGCCTATACACAAGATTGCAAGAGCTTTAAAGTCAGATTATAATATCACATATAATATTATCTTAAACAATTCTGTTCCAGAGCCAGCAGATTATAACTGAATGGCTAACCCGAATGTTAGAATTTCTGAGGTTGGTAAAAGACCTCGGTGTATGCCTTCTTAAACATTATACCCAAAATCGACTGCTAATATGGCCTCGTAAATATGGAAATGCTCATTAGATTTTGCCGTGAGGACTGACATAAGATAGTGAGACTACGAGTCGAGCCTAGTGGAATCCGTAATGAAGCGCGTGGGCTTCTAAATTGGCGCTTCCTTCCAATTCGCAAATGTCGGATACCCAGTTGTATTCGCTAAATGAAGATGGTAATTGACGAGTCATTACGTTACTGATTTACACCACAAACCCGTGGCGATGAACTTATAAATTGGCTCTTCGACATGACAAAACATTAACTGTTGATCTTAGAAAAAGGGTTAAAGAGTTAGCCGGGCAGGTGAAAACTTTACAACCAATTTCGAGTAACGTCAGCAATAAGCCAGGTGGTCAGGGCTAAGCAAACACCTACAAACGGAAAGCGTCATTGTGCAATGAACAGCAGGGTGTGCCACGAGCAAGAGATGTTGGTTTGAACTCGAGAATGGGAGGAGCTCCAATATCCCAAACGCAGATTTTTACAACCGCAAAGCCATTGTTAGTGCAGCCTGCAAAATCTCAAAATTCTACTTGCAAAGCAGCTTGTGACGCAAAAGAGTTTTTCAAAACCCATTTTCGTAGTATGCATTTTAATCTACATTTTGCTGAGGTTATGAACTCAACATAAACGTGGGCTAATGTATGGTGTTAATCAAGGGTCCCCGATTAAATTTAACTAGCGCGGCTTGTTTAGCGGCAATTGTCGAGTGAGTAGTTCCAGACTCTGAGCGTGGCGTCGGTAACATCGCTACTATCGCGATCATATACCACATATCATCAATGGAATCCACATATCGTATATGACACAGGACAACGAACATGGATTCATGTAATTAGGGGTTGACTGCAACCTAACACTCGTCACAAACTACTAAAAACAGAGAATAAACATTTAATTGTCACATAAATATCTGACCCTGCCGAAAATCAAATCCCGATTAGACTAACAACATAACCACAAAGTCATCGATTCCAAATAAAATGAAATACATCTGTCGGGAAATATTACATCACTGTGGACCATTCTCGATTGCAGTAAGTCAATATGTAATGATTGCACGCCGCAACAATGCATAACAAATGGCAGTGGTACCGACAATGACAAATAATCATCGTAAAACAAACAAAAGCAATTGTGTTGCGGTTTTTTAGAACCCTGTAAATGCAAATTGCATCTCATCTTAATAATACTACAATGGTTCATCGCCTTTGATGTCGGTTGAAAAGCTTACAGATAACATGATATAATAAAATAATATAACAAATTTAATAAAAATGTTAGAGCTGTCTATAATTTTAAAATGTGCTACTCTCAGTTCTCTGCTCGAAAAGCTATTGACTATTCGGGACTCGAACTCACCCCGCGCGCCCCTTTCCTTTCGAAACAGTGTCGACCGACTGACTGTGTATGTAGGAATTCCTTAGGCTGTGATAATATTTATACACCTAGGATGACTGTCGGAGCCTGTTGTTTGATAATATGAAAACGATATTTTTTATTTCACCAACGTTTATCTACTTCCTGTAATGGTCAAACATAATTCAATCATAATATGTTAGAATATTTTCATTATCCACTGTTAGAGGCGATGAGAGCAGTTACGTTATTCAGCATACATCAATGGGTCGTAACGAAAATTACGTTTTCATTTATACATATGTTTTAACAGAAGCGACAAACGAATAATAAAATAGGTTTTGTTAAGCTGTGACAAAAAACGGTACATGTATTTTAACACTTATTATTACTAAGTTAAAAGTTATTTTTTCCTTGATATTGATGATGTTTTTAATATCGTATTTGATATTTTGTTCAAATTCACGCTTACTTGTTGGTTGTATTTGCTTTTGAAATTCTGACTCAGGGTGTGACCTAACTCGTAATTTTGATTTTTTGTATATAACAAATCAAAAACAAACAGATATGCCATCTGTTGGTACGTGGCCACCGACGCCCATGTTAACGACGTATTAGTAACGCCAAAAGCATCACCTATGCGTCGGTGAAAGAAAACAAAGCGAGGACTAGCTCTGCGACACTGCAACCGAAAGAGGTATGAAACATTTCACGGTCGATGTTAAATAAGGGTGATGAGCTAGCCTGGCGAGCTAACTACCCTACCATTTAAAATGTTAATTAACTGGGCGGTACAGAGCCCAGCGATCTCCAACAGGAGAGACCGTTCGCCATAGCCTCGTTACACCTCTAAACTTTTTCTATGTCAGATGGTTTTGTTATGTAATTTTACCGTTGCCCTTTATTTAAATTCAAGGCACACCGTCTACTCAGTAGTTGTAGCTCATAGGCCATTGTGTAACACAAACAAATTTGTTTTGGGGATAACAAATGTAATTGAAAGTTAATTTTTTGCTCATTCCAAATATAATCATTATATTTATTTTTTCGATCCACTTTGACCTAGTGTGACGTTAATTTTTGTTAACACTCAGTAAACGATTGTTGGATGGTGTGGTATTTCTGAGATTATTGTTAATAGCAAATTTGAAAATTAGCAATGTTTTTTATATAAAATGATCGATTACGTAAGTGAGCGCTTAAGACGCGGTATTGGGAAATTTACCCGGCAACTTGTCTATTAACCCTTCTATTTATGAATAAAGTGCCATAGAATTTTACGACGATAGGTATCAAATTTTTACCTCGATCCACAATAAATCACCTGCAACAAGATTGTGTTTGGTTCTGAACCCAAACTATCAAACACGACCATTGCAAGAAACGGACGATTATTTACGACAAGTTAAAATTTTGTATCTGGTCACGAAACTTATTTCGTATTCGCTAATGAATATAATCGGTAAGAATAAATAAAGATTCCGCACTTTGAACGATTGTTGTGTTCCGGCAATGGGCTGGGCACTCGACATCTCTTCATAACACTGTTGTATTCAGGTAAATGTTTGTCACGTTGGTGATATCAGTAAATTTAACATTAAGATTAGGCAAAAATTAGTTCCGATATTTACCACGCAGCACTGAGCATGAGGTACGATCATGTTCACTGAACTTTGGCCTAGTGCACGTTCGTGTGGTGAGATCCCTTACACGAATAACAAAGCAGAAATGTACCTGCGATTCCGAATGTACCCTTGCTTGATAAAAAGTTTCCTTCACGTCTGGCCTGTCTTTGTTCTTGCCACTACGAAGTAACCAAGTTGGCAAGTAAAATCAACATTGAAGATGTTCTTTACATACTACGAAAGTACAGTTGAAGATTCGGTCATTAAGTGGGTTAGTCACTTCTTTTCCTGGTTGGCGACGCTGCGATAGCACTATTGAATTTAATATTGCGAATGGCCATCGCTGGCCGTGGCAACTTATCATGATACCTGTCATACTAAATATGAAATTCAAATGTAAAGTGACGTCAAAAATTGTCAAAACCTAAAGCGCGCTCTCGAATTTTCCTGAAATAGTTATATATAAATATAATCAAAGCACGAACACTTCAAAGGATTAATCACGCAACTTGACGGGAGATCTTCCATTACTAAAGTAATATTCACCACTTACTTATCTCTTACAGATATATAATCAGCGGACAAGAGTTGCCATACATCTTGCAGTATATACAGGATAAACTGAACGTTGATGTTCGGAAGCCTCCCAAGGTTGCCACAATACCTAAATCGTTCCCCGAAAGCCGGTTACCAAGTAACGTAAAGAGTGAGTTGGAGATCATAGCGGCTGTTAGCGTGGACGGCATGGATAGATTGATCCGGGCACACGGACAGACCCTCAAGGACATATCACGACTGAGGTCTAACACTTTTCCGAGGATACCGGACGCGGTTATATGGCCAGAGTCTCATGAAGAGGTAAGTCGTTCTCCGACACACACAACCAACATCCTTGTAATTGAAAAACAACTCGACGACCCCGTAGACGTGTTGGTGGTGACCCTGCCGGCTAAGCGAAAGGGTCTTGGGTTCAACTCCCGGCTAGGGCAGACATTTGATAGATAACAGTTTGTTCTCGGGTCATGATTGTTTATGACGTCATGTTTGTGTACATAACTTCAATTGAACCTGCATACATTACCGAATCTTTGAACATTTCAGGTAGTCAAAATAGTGAAGTGCGCGTCAATTCATTCTTTTGTTATAATCCCTTTCGGCGGCGGCACGTCGGTCTCGGAGGCTGTGACGTGTCCTGCGCACGAGAGCAGGCCGATAGTCGTGCTGGACACCAGCGCCATGAACTCTATCCTGTGGATCGATAAGAACCAGCTATTAGCAAGAATACAGGTGAGATGATTTCGTAGAGCCCATTTTGCATTAATATTGAGTAAAAGATATCATGCAATGTTGCAATAAAGGTTGAGTCACCATTACTCTGCATTTCGAAGTCATTACCGTTATTGAAAGCTATACTTTTGTACTGCTGAAATCAGATCTATGTAAAAAAATTTAAAGGGATTACGCAGAGATCGGCAGATTTGACACACTTTTGTAATATTGTGGAGAACTCTTGGATAATTGGTTATATACAAACATGATATAAATATGGAGAACTTTTGTGTACTTGATACTAGATACATATCCAGTATTTTAGTATACACATGACGTTTGGCTTCGTCGCGACGAGATCTTTTTGGTCATTCAGCAACACTTTGAAACTCACATATACTGTCCTATATTAATATGTGTTGGCAATTTTCGTGTTTAGGGAAAAGTGCTAGGGTGCCAACGCGATTCAGCTAAAACACTAAGGCGGAAAAAGCGAAAGTTGTCGCGAGCCTATCATTAATTGGGTAGGTGCTAGGCTCGGCGCCAAACTACCCATGTCAAAGACCAAGCAATTAATGCTGTCGCATATGCAACTTTTAGGTTGTTTGTTTTACTAAAATCATTTCAGGCAGGTATAATAGGCCAAGACTTGGAGCGGGAGATGCGCGCCAGAGGGTTTACCGTAGGGCACGAACCCGACTCTTACGAGTTCTCCACTCTGGGAGGTTGGGTGGCGACGCGGGCCAGCGGCATGAAGAAAAACACCTACGGCAACATCGAAGATCTCGTCGTGCAAACTAAGGTAACTTTCACAACCAAACCAGATGTAAGACCGAGTTTTTTTTTCATAATTTATACTAATAACAAAACAGTAAAGGGTTAGAATTTTTCTCGAATATTTTTTGGAAATTTTCATGTAAGGTAGACTTTGTTATTGACACTATATCGTTATTACTACATACACACACCTGTTCTAAATGTACATACTATAAAAATATGTTTAGGTGTAATATTTTAGATGTCATTATATTCTAGAATCATTGTCTGTTTGTCCACGTGTGTACATACATATAATGTTAAAATCATTGAACAGACATAAATGATTTTGAACATTTTAAGAACTAATATTATGGGCAAAAAATTTGGATAGGTACTTAATTTCCCGAGAATTTTCGTAAACAAAGCGCACGCGGGTCATTGGGAACTATATAAACGTCTTTGTATTCAAACTCGCAGTGGAATGGCGTGGCTGTAATCTATTAACTGTCCACTGTATGGAACGTGTTGGTTCATAGAGGAGGCCCCGGCCATTGTGTACTTTATTGCTGCAGTGGCACTCTGTTTAATAACCACACGATGTAAACAATGTAACAATTTGTTAAGGATGACTAGATTCTAAACCTTAAATGTCTGGGAATGACATAAGTGACAATGCGTTTACCGCGTCATCGGTAACATAATGAACAATGTTCGCCGCGTGGAGATGCTAATGAAATAACCTCCGCCGGTGGTGTGGTGTTTGGAGACGTCATTAACGATGTCGATTAAATCATATCTAACAGTTTAGTGGTTCGAACGTAAGCCTCCCGCACGGTAGGTTCGAGTTCGAATCCTGCAAGCACCTCTAATTTTCCAAATGTGCATATTACAAATGAATAAACACTTGCTGAGGTGAAAGAAAATATTGAGTTGTGCAGTCTGCCAACCCGCACTTGGGCCGCGTGGCGGACTGTGGCCTTAACGCCTCTCGTTGTGAGGCCCAAGCCCAACGGTGGGAAGATATAGTTGTAATGATATAACGGTGAAAAGTGCCGGGGTGTGAGTATAGGAAGGTTTTTATTTGTCGCAGACTATCAATATTATTAATGCCATTTTGAAACGTTATGAACTTAAGTTCATTGGATGTCAGATCATCGTATTGCAAACTAAGTATATCTTTTACCTATTAAACTGTTTACATGACACAAACAGTTGAATGCAATAGACCACAGAGGAAGTGTGCTGTTACAATTAGATGACTAATTATATGTTTTTCTTTTTCCTTTTTTCTCTTTATAAAGCGTTTCCTTATTTCTCTTTTTTGTATCGCAATCATCGTGCACGATTGCAGGTAGTGACACCTATCGGTGTGATAGAGAAGAGTTGTCGGGTACCGCGCATCTCGTGCGGCCCGGAGTGGGAGCACGTGATCATGGGCTCGGAGGGTTGCCTGGGCGTCGTCACCGAGGTATTGTGAGACGCACGAGGAACACGCACACACACAAGTTTGTACGCACCCGCGCATACACACACTAGCAATAGCAGTAGAGATAAGTGATGCAATGTTAAACGGGTATCGACAAAAAAGATTTTAGTTTGCGGGTTAATTTTCATGCTTAGAATTAGAAAATAAGTACACATACTATGACGTGTCATAAGAAAGGGGACGTAATGAGAATTATTTTAAAATTTTAATAATATGCACGTATATTGAAATGTACATGGAATTTTCGATTCCGAAAACTGATAACCCTGCCCTGTTTGTAAAAATGTGATATATACGCTGTTCTTATCAATTTTATATATGAACATATACTAAGTTCCTTTCTTTATATTTCTATACGAAATGGAACTTATTCCTGGACATTTACAAAACAGAACGCGAGTCTAATTTGCATTGAACCGTTTTTTTTTTTTTCTTAAGAAAGTGAATTGGGATCCCGCGTGTATTGGTAAAGATTCCAATTTGTGTGTGTGTTTAAATCATCAGGTGACATTGAAGATCCGGCCGCTGCCGCCGGTGGTCCGGTACGGGTCGCTGGTGTTCCCCGACTGGGAGGCGGGCGTGCGGTACGAGCGCGAGGTGGCGCGCCTGCGGCTGCAGCCCGCGAGCATCCGGCTCATGGACAACGAGCAGGTAGTCTACCGTCGACCGTCACCGCTAACTTTAACGTACACTTTGTTGTCGATGTAAACGTTTAAACATGTTTTTTTTTTTTATTTTTTTTTGTTGTCTATACACGTAATACTAAAACCACTTAACAAGTTTAGATGATTCTAGACATATTTGGAATTTAAATAATAGATCTTAATCTAAGATAGTTTTCATCGTGGAAAGTGGTTGTTAAAGAGGAATTCCCGAAAGCGAAGCCAGGGCGGGCTACTAGTTACGCCTAAACGGTCAGACAACAAGTATTTCTATGCACCACTGTGCGTGGTATCGTGGCCCGAACGCACACATTTAAGAATTGTATACACTTCCAAATTGTACCGACCGAGAATCAATAACTTAAATAGTCATATAGATAAACAATATTATTTTTAAACGGCTTGAAGAAACGAGGAAGTTGTCACTTCGTCTGTATGGTTTTTTATGTTTGTTACCTCTGAACTCTGTCATTTATTAAGCAATTTGGAAAATTCCTCTTTTGTTTTGTTTATCCCATTTAAATATGCAGAAAAAATACCAAGAGTGAAAAATAGGAGGTGAAACCAAGAAATTCATCTTCTTCAAATTGAATTCGATTTTTTATTGTTAAAATATGTACTTGTGATACGAGTGGTCGATGGAGAAATGTCGCCAGACGTCCATCGCTGTACATTTTTAATCTCAGAAAAAAATCTGAATAGGGTTCAATAAAACAGGTCAGGTCACGCTCGGTTCCAAGTTACTCTTATGTCAACGAGTGTTTCAATTTCAATAGTAAGTATTTTTTATAACGAGTTTTGCACCTAACCTTCAGAGCCTCGAACACCGGCGTGGAGCAACCAGGCTCTCAGTGTTCCATAGAGTATATTTCGGAGAGCGTGCGCAGGAGTTACGCGATCTGATTCCCCCACTCTCTTTCCCACTACCGACCGACTCGACGCACCAACCTTTCGTCGAAACGTCCTGCGGTACGGACGGCGTATTGTGTCAAGAATTGCAATGTTCTGTCCACGTCGATGATTCCATCTCATAGTGTAGATGACGTCACGGAGTGAATAGGTTTTTTTCTACCTATACGCTTCAATATCTAAGGCTGCATCGCCGCTTATCATCAGGCGGGAGTGTAGGCAATTAACACGAATACGACACAAACAGACTGTTTGACGGTAGTTACATAATTTTTTAACACCTTTTAATATCTGTACTGACAGTTTCGACTGGGCCACATGTTAAAGACCAAATCGTCGTGGGGGGGCCTGCTGCTGGACGGTCTGAAGCGGCTGTACATAACGAGGATCAAGGGCTTCGACCCTGAGAAGTTGTGCGTGGTGACGCTGCTGATGGAGGGCACGGGTGAGGAGGTCGCGGACAGGGAGAGGAGGCTGTGCAGCATCGCGGCGCAGTTCGGTGGAGTGCCAGCCGGCTCCAACAACGGCAAAGTGGGATATACGCTCACGTTCGTCATCGCTTATCTGAGGGTGATTTGACAGTCTTATTGTTTGATAGTAAATGTACTTATTTGGGTTATTCCCCGTTGTACTTAACACTAACGCCAACAGGTAGAACTACCAAACTAGATGGATTACTAATCTTTCAGCACTTGATACTTCTTAAATGGTAGGTACATCAAACAAATTACTGAACATTGGAAATGATTACAGAGCAGCCAAGATGTCTTCCCCCTCCTCCTGTTATCGTAATGCGACAGCGATCCTGCCTGCCGAGCGAAGTATCCCGGATTCGATACCCGGCCGGGGCAGAAGTTTATATGACAGATAAATTATTCTAGGGTCGTGGGTGATCGTGATATTATATTTGTGGACAGGCATGCCGCCCACCACTGGGGGTTTCCTAGTGTGTGAACATTAATTAATTTATTTAAATGTCGCAGGACCTCGCGTTCGAGTACGACGTAGTGGCGGAGTCGTTCGAGACGTCCGTGCCGTGGGACCGTACGCTGGCGCTGTGCCGTAACACGAAGATGCGCGTGCGCAGCGAGTGCGAAGCGCGCGGCATCCGATACTACATCATCTCGTGCAGGCTGACGCAAACGTTAGTATTCGTTCGATGGGATACTACTGGTGACACCTAAAACAATATGACGGATTTTACTTACAAGTTTATACTGCCAATGATGACAATATGATTTTAAAATTATATCGTCGCTTTCCCAGTCTCACAATGATGATCACATGATCAATATCATTTCTTTAAAAATACGAAAAACGTGAATACCTATTCGTTACCTATACCTAAAGTTAACATGTATTATATACGCGATGTTATAAGTTTTCAAATTATACCTAAATCAAATCAATATAATTTCAAAGAGGAACGACATCAATCAATCAATCAGTGACGACATTTTTTAAACAACACATGGCAATAATAAAGTAAGTTTTAACCTTCGACGACTCAGTCGCGGCACTGGTGTTTCTAGGCGTCCTTGTTATTAATATATGAATACATCGAGTAAACTGATAAAAGTTCATTGCCGTTAACGTTGGAAGTGTGACTCTTGCAGATACGACGCCGGTTGCTGCATCTACTTCTATTTCGGGTTCAACAGCGCACAGTGCGCTGATGCAGTCACCGTGTACGAGGAGATTGAGGAGGCGGCTCGGGAGGAGATCCTGGCCAGTGGAGGTCGGTTAACTCGGATAGACTTTGGCTTCAGTCTATACTAATATTAACAAGACAGAGTGCGAATTTTGTGAGTTGGCGTGTACGCGGAGAGGAATCCCCGGAGTCACGATACCTATTTAAAAAACTCATTTACCATTTGAAGGTACATTATTGCAGATGGATATAGGCTATAATTATCATGTAAATATATATATTTACTCAATCAAAACGAAGTCGGAGCGTGCCGCTAGGTTTTACATAAATATATACCGATGTATTTAGATGAGCGGAGTTTCGTTTAGGCGAGGTCTAAACTTAGACTCACTCACTCAAATAAGGTTGGGATGTAGTAAAAATGTACGTCATTGTTATTTTATATTTATACAGTGCTTCCAAATCTTGGGTACTGTTGTGTATTTAGCTACACACTATTTTTGTACACAGGCAGCAAAAATATAAAAGAAGCAATGTTTGCCTTCAAGTGCTTTGCCATTAAAGTTCTGACAGGCGTTAGAGCTGAACATATTGTATCCATTTCTCTTCAATTTCCCGTTTAAAACTTTTCTGTGTTTAAAATATTAACTAGAGTTAGCCCTATTTGAAAAAACTGAAAACAGTTATTTTAAAACTATTGTATGCGAATCTTTACTAAGATATAGTTTTATTGAGACCAATCTTTTCTATATCCCTCTGATAAAGGTTGTTTACATCGTTTATATTTATAATAGAACACCAAAAAAAATTTTCTTAAGTCATTGAATTTTGAATTCTTTTATTTTCCTTTTTTTAAGAGTTCCTACCGTTAACAATTTGCCCATATGATAGTATCGAAAGTATTAATTTTAATTTGTATACGGTCACAGGTTCGATTTCCCACCACCACGGCGTGGGCAAGCTCCGTAGTCGCTGGTACACGCGGACAGTGAGCGAGCCGGCGCGTGCACTGCTACTCTCCGCTAAGAAGACTCTCGATCCACAAGACATTTTTGCTCTCTCCAATCTCGCGTTTAATACACCGGAGCGACCTCTCAGCAAGCTGTGATGTCAACGCGAAGCTACGAAAACTCCTTATAGCCTTCTGTATAAAATATTTTGAATGTCTGTTGATTCATCCATTCGTCCGTGGAGATCTAAGGACAGAGATGGAACTTTAAAATAACAAAAATACAAAGTAAGCAACTAAATGAGGATATTTTTAGTACGATTTGGTACATTAACGAGAAATACATAAAAAGAAAAAAGTATTAATCTCCAATATGCTGGAGTACAGTAATAAAGACATACTGCCTTTACCATACTTTCAAATAGACTACTAGAAACATGGATTACATGGATTATTTTATCAAAAATATGCAGTAGTGATACGAAACTAGACTTCACTGAGCTTGTGCTGGAAAACAGTGCTGATTTTGTGTGAAGCCCAAATAAACTGTGCATTTAAGCAAAGTTTTTGCAAATTTTAAATTATCTCAATTTGTATATATAATTAGTTGTTATTTCACGCCAGGAAAGAAGATCTCTAAATAGTCAACACATTCAGTAAAACGCGGTCTGACCGCTGATAACGATTTTTCCAGACAATCTGTGGGTAGCAAAGGATAGTTTACAGACAAAAGGAGGCAGGGTACACAACTGTATATTAAACATACCTACATATATATTAATTATTAATAAATAATTCACAATAACAATAAAGATGTAACAATATTAAGCTACGAAATAAAATATGCTATGTGTTAAAATGTATGTACCAGGTTGCGGTTCGAGCAAATTAAAATATATGCTTCAGTTGTTGACATCCCGTGGTGTCTTTTGTTTTTTATAGGAACACTTCTTCATACCTATAAATTCAAATTCAAAATCATTTAATCATATAGGTATTCAGTAAATACACTTATGAACGACATTTTTTGCTTCTACCACCGTTTCGAAAAGGTGCTTTAACAATGAGGAGAAGAAACGGCGAAAGAAACTCTTTATATACCTTTTTTATATACCTTTCCATGAGATACCTACTACATATTTAACCCCAATAAAGGTATTGATTTCTATAAATATTCTAAACGGGCCGAAAAGGGAAGGTTCAAGAAAAATTTAAAAATAATAAAAATTGGTGATTTTGTGTATTTGCTTAGTTAGTGATCTATCTAAGTGCAGTTATGTGTGGGTCGATGTTAATATTAAGAGCGTGTCGATTGCTCAACAAGTGCATTCTGTAGTGTTAAGATAATTTTAGAACTGAAAAAACACTTTGCCAACTCAATTAATTCATTCCGAATTTGCATTTCATTGGACAAACAATCATCGTTTTGAGTATTTTATTTGTTAATATTGTTGAAACTGATAAACTCAACACTCCTTGTAAAAGTAAAAATGTAAAACTTTCGGTATGTAAAGACAAAACAATGTGATTAAAAATACCCCCTAGATGTACATACAATTTTTTTACCAGTACTTGTAAAATTTATGGAGTCGTCTGTTTGATAGCTAAATAAAAAAATAAGTTTGTTTTTTTATAAATCGTCATAATACGCAAGCAAACTGTGAAACAAATTTAGATAAGTAATTTTGATACGACGGCGCTCATTACTCTATTTGAAATGCACTAAACATTCCTAAAGATTTTTATTTCAGTTTAAGCAAGCAGCAGAATGATATGTACTTTGATAATTTAAGTAATTAAAATATTAATAAATTGTGTGTTTTAGTTGACTTCTTTATTTCATTATAAGTAGCATCGATTAATACTAGTTTTGTCCTCTAGTTTATAGCAGCAAGGCATTCCAAGTAATTCTAGCTAGGTCTTTAATATTCTCGGTCTCGTCTAGCCTCGATAATACAGGAACTCGAACGGGAAATATCAGTTAAATTTTGAAACAGTTATTTTATGTTTATTTCTACCAGTTCGGCTTAACGGCGTCCTTTAAGCTATTGTCAAGGAATTTAACTGTTGACCTCAGGAAATCAGGATCACGCTGACATCGCACGGAGCGAAGGGCGGTTGTCCAGCCGAACAAATTTGCTAGCACGGAATTGGCGTGGTGTTCGGATAGGGTGATGCCAACGTTCTTCCGTGCTTACTGCGCCTCGCTGTATAATTTCAGTTGGCGGGCAAATTACTCACCGATACATTACAGCACTTTTCGCGTCCAATTTAATAATGCGTTCCGGCTTATGGAGTCACGCACAGACTCTTTATACGAACTAAGTGAGAGTGTGATACGCAGAATGCGGGACAGCTCCAATACCATCCTGGCTGTTTGGAGAAAGGTTAAATTGCTCCAATGTACGATATTGCTGCAATAGTCGGCTAGAGATTGGCAATCGACCGATATTAACTAATTTATATAATTTTATTTTATTGATTTATTTGCAATTTTAGGTAAGTAATTCAATAAATAAATAAATATAAAAAAGTTTTAAAGATTTCATTGTTTTTATTTTTATTGTAATTCAAACATTTGACTTTATATTTGGCACAATTTTAATATCAGTTTAAAAGTCTTATTAAGTAAAAAATCGTATCCATACTAACACAATTAATTGGCTTAGACATGTAGGCTACACGCTTTTCTAATTAAGGTGAGATAGATCAATAGACGCAGAAAATTTAATAATATGCGACATTAAGCAGACGTATATTTTTAAAACTTCGTTTATCTAATTTAAATCTGAACTGTAATTACGATAAAACTATACGAACAACATGTGGTAGATATTCATGTACCAACATAATGGCTCCAAGTAATTAAAATACAATAAATAAATTAAACATTTTAACTAATTTTTTTTTAAATAAGTACTAAAACGTTACAATACAATAGCTCAAAATTATTTCAAATATTTAAGAAGTTACAAAAATATAATAAGGCGGTAGGTCCTGCTGAGATCAAAATAATACCTAATTACAATTTTCATCTGAATCAAATAGATACGTTTCCGGTTTCATTTAAATAAATTTTTAATGTGCTGAAATCCTACTTCTACAATAGAATTCGAAATTTTAAATATTATATATACATTTATATTTAATTATTCTTATAATATATGTCTTTTCAATTTTATCCACTCTGATCAAAGCTTGCGAAAAAATTTCTTATTCATATTAATAAGAAGTGATTTGACTATTAATATTTTTCCATTTTATTCGACAGAAATTACAGAAATCGACCATCAAATCAATGACACCTTTCATCTTTTCTTTACGTTACTTTTGTTTGAATAGGTTACGTGATCCTGTTTTTTTTTTGTCTTCTTCATAAGGCCTTGATTTATTTTCATTTTATGGTCATTGCGAATACCGTGTTTTTCACACTATACCATAATATATACCTTGAAAGAATAATCTAACGTAGCGTAAGGCTATATAAACATATTCATAAATCGTGACGACGTCCAATAGTCGCGTATATTGTAGGTAGATTCAAAAAAATATTTTCTACTGCAAGAATTGCAAATTACTTTATTTCGGCGTTCTGTTGCAGTCGCCGTGTAGCAAGATGATAGATTTGTTTATACCGTTTCGGTCGTTCCTGAAGTTCGAAAATGTTTGTACTGACAACAACGTGTTTCGGATGCATTATAAAATAACAGTGATAATGTTGCTTGTGTTCACGATGTTGGTGACTTCGAAGCAGTTCTTCGGCGAGCCCATACACTGCATGAGCGAAAGCGATAAGGACAACGATAAAGAAGCCATTAACAATTACTGCTGGATTTACGGCACATATACACTAAAGAGCAAGTATGTAGGTTCGTATCATTTAATATTCTGTACCTGATATAATGTTATAATAATAAATACAGTCATTATGTATATTTTTTTTTCCAAATTAATTTGGTCTCAGGCATAGAAGGCAAACACATGGCATACTTAGGGGTGGGCCCAGAAGCAATTGAAGACGAGCCAGTGAAGCATACTTACTACCAGTGGGTGTGCTTTGTACTGCTAGGCCAGTCGGTGATGTTTTACACTCCTCGCTACCTCTGGAAGATCTGGGAGGGTGGCCGCCTGAAAGCACTTACATCTGATTTAGGTATGATATCGCTTATTTTTCATTATGACTTCAATATTGCTTATGGATAACTTCAAATTTTTAAATTATTCCACAGTCAGTCCATTGGTCACTAAGGATTGGTCAGAGTTCAGGCGTGGAGAGCTCGTCTCTTATTTGAGCTATACTAATATTAATACTCACAACATGTATGCTGTGAGATACGCCTTCTGTGAAGTACTGAACCTAGTAAATGTGGTAAGAGAACAATTACATTACTCTGAAGCTAATGTACTAGGAGTTCTTGTGGCTTGTGAAAATCAATAAATAATTATAATTAAAAAGTGCCCCCTATCAGGATCTGTCATGGCTATTATATTTTTATTTTGTTTCCAAAATCCACAAGTATCTAGATAAAATAATTAATATGCGTACAATATATTGTTATCTTTGATAGATACACATTTTTAACTACACTTACTTACATAACTAAAATTAGACAAAATAATTAGAACATTCTTAATGTTCTTGTAAGTGTTTATTTTGTATGTGTAGAGTGTTTGAGTAAGCAAGTGATGATCCTATATGCCCAAAAATTATATATATTGGTGTTATTAACACATGGGCATCTAATTATATATATGTAGGCATTAATTTGGTGAATAACTTCAGCCTAATTACTACTCGCATATAACTACCTCAAATAGAGTTTTTTTTACTGGTCTGTTCTTTTAGCACAAGCTTAGAATTCTTGTAGATAATGAACATAAACTACTTAAGTATGAACGAAAAAGATAATTTTGAATTAAATAATGCTCCTAGGTTAGTAACAGTATTCATTTTATTCACCATAAAATTAAGCATTTTGTAATTATGTTTACAGATGTTTCTCTATTTGTAGAAAACTAACTAACTATTATTTAAATGTACCCCAACATGGTTCTTAAAATCTACCACTGTCTGAAATACTTTTTATATTCATATATACATGTATTCATACTGCTACATATATCACGTAAATACAAAATCATTATATCAAACAAAATGGGAGATATGTACAACCATCATCACAACCAAACAAATATACTGTATGAGTATGACCTGAATTGGCTATGATGTTCAGCTAAGCCTTTCACAATTGTATGTATTAATAGATAATTAATTTATAACACAATATAATTACTAAATAAAACATAATTTACAATTAAAATTGCACTATTTCAGATTGGACAAATGTATTTATTGGATTTGTTCCTTGGTGGGGCATTTCGCAACTACGGAGCAGCGGTTGCAGCATTCACTCACACTTCCAAAGTGCCATCTAACTTCATAGACTATGAGTCGGTTAATCCTATGGATCAGTATTTCCCTAAACTGACCAAGTGTTGGCTTAGAACTTATGGCCCCTCTGGCTCAATACAGGTTAAGGATAGGCTCTGTGTATTGCCATTAAACATAATAAATGAGAAGATCTTTGTTATTATTTGGTTTTGGTTCATATTCTTGAGTCTGCTTACCGTGTTGGCTGTTCTCTTTCGAATGGTAGTTTTTTCGTTGCCGCCTGTACGCACTCTCATGTTAATGGGGCAGTTACGATATGTCAAAAGGCGTGTAGTATCGAAAATTGTTAAACGTTTCAGTTTTGGAGATTGGTTCGTTCTTTATTTGCTGGGCAAAAATATGAACCCTCTCATTTATAAAGATTTGATTATAGAGTTATCTAAAGAATTGGATCCTCAGCCTGTTATGATTTAACTAGAATACTCTTTTTTTTTTCTTTTGATTTATAGTATGAATAAATAAATCAAAAATGTACCATTTCTTATTCTTGCAATTATCCGAGTACAAAGTGGCTTAATTTTTGGGTTTAGGCAATTGTATGTTTTATGATACATCAAATTATATTGAGGACAGGAAGTCATTTAAGTTATCCCCATAAAATTTCATAATTGCTAACAAAATGTTATATTGTCTATGCCCTGTAATCATTTACATTTCAACAGAAGCATTGTTATGGTTGTATACTTTTTCAAAAATATGTATGTTGCTCTTGTCAGCTTGCAATAATTAATGGTACACTTATGATCACAATATGCAGCAGGGTAATTGTTGGACTGATGTAGCAAGACTGATTAAAAGTAAGATATTGATTACTTATAAGTTCAAAAATGTTTTAACCTAGTACCAATGTTCAATATAAAACAAGCATCAGTAACATTAGAATTCAGTTGTAGTTTTTATGAAGCCCTTTGATTACAGAACATTCAGAATAACTGCAGCATACCATGCGTGCATATTATGTTTATATAATTAAAGGTTCTATGCAAAACCATGTATTTTGGTTTTTACTGTTTTAATAAAATTTAAGTCTTTATTGTCACTTGTTAACTTTGTAATTGTTACATTAATTTGTAAGTTGTGCCAAGTGATCTCAATAAAGGGAAATTTTATGTTAGAACTGACTTGTAAATACCTCATGTCAATTTTTTTCTACAACATACCAGAAACTATGAATAGATTTCCAAATCTAAAATAATTGCAATTGTTAACAACATTACATTTTATTGCCAATGTTGCAAGAAAATAATACAGTTGTAATATTTTAACTACATGTTACATGAAGTAATTCAAGTGGTAAATTATCCTGAGCACCCTCTGCACCCACAATGAACACACTCAACAATCCGACCTTCTTCTAATTTACTCTTAGGTACCCTACATATGCAATTGGTAGCAAAATTTGTATCTCTAGTTTGAATACACCTTAAACAGCAAAGATTCTCATATCCTGTCTTCTTCCATTTAGCTATAAGGTTTGGATCTGCAATCTTTTCATCCAAGCAATACTGATAGAGTTCCCGACTAATTGCCTTCCGTCTGTAAAACAGATCATATATGTAGCGGGACTTCTGGTGATGGATTTTGAAAATAGGCCAAAGTGATTCCTGCTTGCGCTTCCCTTCATGTGGCTCTGTCTCAGCTGGAAAATTTGTAAAGAAAAACAGTCATTAATGTTGAACCCAAAATAGTCTTACTTTTAATTTTGTATGTTTATCTATGTGGATCAAAATTTTATGGGCAGCTATCTATTTCCATAGAATAAATAATAAAAGTTAGCACAAAAGTTTTGTAAATAAAATAATAGTAAACATTAGTGAATTTTTGTAGATAATGGAAAAAATACATTATTCATAAAAGTGGGAATATTGTAACTAAAAACATTGTGTAAAATTACATGTTATGGAATGTCTGATAAAAATAAGTAATATTTATTTCGACTGTAGATAAAATACAAAATGAATATAAGGATTGTTTCCTGAAGCGAAGTAAGGTCAGTTTACTTGTGAGTAGATATCATTGAAACCAGCAAAATTAATATTTATACATCTTCGATATATAGATATACAAGAACAGATGTTCAATACAGAAGTAAAACTTTTACATCCGAGGCACTAGATAAATACACAAAATACAATAAAATATTAATGGTGGGTGGAAATAACAATTATTTCTTATTGCATTAAGAACCACGGAAGAAGTTATGTTAAATGATTATGAATAGTTTTATATGTTTTACCCTCTCTCATTTTCTGCTCTAATTCTTCTAATGTTGGCTCTATTAATTCCCATCCTTCAGGAGGTGACTTACGACTCCGACGAACTTTAGGCATCACGATTATCGAATCTTTAGCTTCACAAAGAACCTCACTTTTGTAAAATAACTCGTGGAATCGTTAAGTAATTTTTAAACACGGGAACCTTGATTTTATTTAGTCAGTATATGCAGTTACATCATAAAATTAGTATATGATACACAAGATTACTTAAAATGTAAGTAAAATACAATGAAACATAAACTAGAGTTCTACACACATTCACAAATTAAAAGTTCATAACAAAAATACCACAAACTACAGCCTAACTACAAAAACTACATACCACAGAACCTACATACCATATAAATTATCTTTCATAAAATATTATCTATAGTATCACAGATGATGTCACGAACTTACGAAAATGGAGATTACCTTTAACGGGCAAACTTTACATTTGTACGATTTTAAAGAAATATTCGAACATCTTTTTATTAGTATTTATAATAATAAGCTTTTATTGAATAATAAATCCACTACACGATATTAAATTTAAAACTCCATTTTGTTCCGTGCTTAATCTAACTTAAATTGGTAATCTGCTTTTATTTATCTAATACGAGAAAGAGTGAAAATATTTTTAAAATAAATTAAGAATATTCGATAAATTTAAAGGTGGAGTTTCAATTTTAGAGTATAGGGAAATACTGCTTAGCATCACAAATTAATCAAGTAGTTGTATAAAAAATTTAGACATAATCTTAGACAAATCAAAATATAGCCTTGCACTTGCAGCCGAAAAACTCATGCTATGCGTCTTTATTTTTAAAAATCATAAAAAAAATTCAAATGCCATTTACAATTTATATATCTCAATACGAATTTTTTTAACGATTTAATAGTGTGTAATGAACATTATTTTGGTGCTTTTTATTTACGTTGATAAGTTATATATATCTGTGGATGTAGTTCTAATAATAAAAACATACTTTATATTTTTTTAATAACTCTAGCGTAGACGTTCAAATTTAAAGAGCGTCACCCAAATTTACTTAGACGTTATGTCAATATTAAGTAATGCTTTTGTGTTACGTAATTAGATGGCATAGTACATTTTTGAATATCAGACATTTGCATCTTAGGGGAACAATAAAGATATAATAGCGTTACTTACGCTACCATATTACGTTTATGAGAGGAACTGCCTATCGCCAGCACCGTACGCGCCAACTCTCCCAACTCTCGAGTGACACCTCAGAACACAAATAAACGTAATACCAACGTATAGAGTGGCCGATTCTCCGCTCATTGTTCAACCAGCGCTGCTATCTACATAGTTACTACACCCAGTATTATTTACAAGTTTTTTTACCTATAGCTATAGCCTATAATTTGTGCACCTATGTATAATTTTACTAAGGGTAAAGTTTTCTTTTAACAAGTTTCACAATCATCAAGCTAGTGTAAGTTATCACTTAAATTTTTCTAATAAGTAATTTAGGACGATTGTGAAACATGTTCATATCATAGTATTCCTAGTTCAATCGGAATGACAATAAAACGATAACACTCATCTGTATGTATACTAATAAATAAAATTGGAGTGTCTGTTTGTAATATTAACATAACAGCTTTTTACTACATGCATGTGAATGTATATACGGTGCATATACCAAAATAACATTTTTTACAATGTTTGTCTGTCTGTCTGTTTGTTCCGCCTAATCTCTGAAACGGCTGGACCGATTTTAACGGGACTGTCACTGGCAGGTAGCTGATGTAATAAGGAGTAACTTAGGTAACTTTTATTTCTACTAAATAACTTTTTTGTTAAATTCCACGCGGACGAAGTCGCGGGCACATATGTACCTTATATATATGTACCTTATATACATTCACATGCATGTAGTAAAAAGCAGTTATGTTAATATTACAAACAGACATTCCAATTTTATTTATTAGTATAGACTAGCAAACTGTCCTCGCTTCGCTTCAGAAAAACTACACCTTACATTATTTTAAATTAATTTATAACTTTTTTATTTATGGACGGATTGCAATGAAACAAACTTTAAGTATTAAGTGATGCTTACTGAAATACATTAGTGAAAACCAGAACTAAATCGGTAAAGCCGTTTCGAACGCACAAACAAACAGACAAAAATTCTACCAATCATTGTGTTATGTTCTATTTCGTTAATAAAGACCCCTAATAATGTTGTTCTCATATATCCTTCATGTACAGAAAGCGATCAGTTAGAATTTTATTATTAGTATAGATAGATATAGATAAATAAATAGATTTTGTGCAAATATTCAATAAACGCCGGGCGGTCACTTTTCGCTGGGGTACATTGTATATACCTACCTTATACCATCCTACTAGCAATTTTAAGAGACATGTCAACAATACCGGGCCAGTCTATTTTATAAAGTAAAGTGTATTAATAGGTGTGTTGATGTATTTTAGTTGTGTCAGCACGCCAAATAATTTTGAACCCCCTAAGTGTTTATTTTTCATAGAAACCAAATGCTCATTAACAATGGTGGTTGTCCCAAAGCTGCAAATAAAAAATGCCAATCCACAGGCTGGTCAAACCCAAAAAACATTTCCTCTGTAGCTTCCCAGGTCAGAACGAAGCAGGGACCATCTCCCCGAGACCGTGTAGACTTCTTGATATTACCCCATCACGTTCTCAGGTCATTGGCGATGGCATTTGCCACTTCCCTTAACATAAAGTCAGAAGAGCCCGTCAAAAGAACTGTATTGCTACGTAGTACTACTATTTTAAAATGCCACCGTTATTTATCTATTGTGCGTTAATTAAATGGGACACTCCACAAGCACGCAAGCAGGCAAGATGGACTTAGACTCAAGCATGGATAGAGCTCTCTCAAAACCGACATAACTTTGCAATTTTAAACCCTATACATTCATTATTACGTGTGACATTTAGTATATAATTATCGTTATGTTCAAAATATAATTGAAAGTGTCTTTGACTTTTGTGGCTTGGGCTTTGATGTTTTTTTTTTGTTATGTTTTTTTTTATTATGTAAAAATATTGAAAGTAGATTTTCCAAATAATCTACTCGTCGCTTCGCAGTAGAATATGCTGCTGGATTTACAAACAGTACTTGTGTACGATTTATACAGGGAAATTGGAACACTAACAATGTTCGAAGTACGATGTAGCCTTACGATATTGTTATAAAATAGGTGCTGTAAAAATATTTTATAACTATGTATTAAATCTGTCTTGCTGCCTACCCACTTTTTAATACATACTTTTCTTTTAAAAAATCTGTTCCGTTTTAGGAAACAAATTTTATTTAAATAGAGTTCAACGGGATGCTATTCATTGAATGGGAAAATGATCAAATTATGTTACTCTGAATTTTTGTCTAAATCTTCAAACTTATTGAACAAGGGTACTTATTGATCAATCATTCTAGGGTATTTATTGATCAATTTTCATTGATTCTATAACAATAGAATTTTGAAATTATACTCACCATGGAGTTTAAGGGATGTAATTTTTTTTTCTAGTGGAAATATCTGATATTCTGTACGTAGACATTTGTCAAATTCTGACTTAGTAGTATCGGTATTAATGTATAAGGCTCCTGTTTTTTCGTCTAGATTTGTTTTTAATTCAGATTTTACGGTGCTTACCTGCATTTTAAACTTAAGTTATTGGCTTATACATTTTATCGATTGGCAAATATGAAATACATAGCTATTTTCAATGTCCGTCACAACATTTTACCTGTGTAGCGCGTATGAGTAACGGGGCTACCTACCTATACAGCGTAGCATTGAACGTATGAGTGCTCATTGTCCCTTTCGCGGGAGTCATTCGAAAGCTTGCGAGAGCGGGAGAGCTATAGTTTACGTACCTCGATTAGCACTGTTGGAATGCGGTGTTGCGCTCGCGCAGCTAGTCGAAACAACCAGTCTTTTCATTAGATCGCGACTGCGTTGTAGTGGCAGCGGATTGTCTGCTAGCCTACTCGAGAAGGTTACGAAAATATGTGTGAAAATTGCCGTTACACGAGTGTTTGTCTTTGATAAGTGCTTTTATTGTGACAATAGTGCTGGAAGTGTGTGTTATGAAGTTTAGTTGACGGAGGCTCTCAAGGAACACCGGGTGTATCGAGTATTTACCTGTAAGTAAGGCGTACGTGTCTACGTGACGTCGTGATTCTTACTCCTCTCAATCCTTGAGTCGTGAACTTCTGTCAAGTAATCACGTATTGTAATCGCATGCAACTTGCGAAACATTTATCACATTAGTTACTAAGTAGGTTGAACCTTCTCTCCCTACTCAGTTGTCTAACCTTATACCTATTGTCAATACTTTAAAAGTTGGTATATATTTCTTAATTCACAGTTGTTATAGTTTAGAGATTTGAGCGTTAGTCTACCGCTTACAGGGCCCGAGTTCGAATCCCGTGCGCTATCTAATTTGTCAAATATATGTGCGTTTCAGTAAATATTTATCATTTGATTCGATATTTATATTCGAGAGTGCATCCTAATGTTCTCGAAGGTTTGTAAATTCTAGCAAACCAGGCCTATACACCTCACATTACGAAAGGAAATTCGAGCTTTCAGTGGGACATTATGGGTTGTGATGACGATAATCTGTTTCGACTTTAATATTCTGATAAATAGCTTTATTATTATAAAAAAGGTGTTGCGAGTAGAATTCCGATTACTTCAAATTGAAAATGAAAACAAACTTCAATTTTCTATATCCATATTAAGTGAATTATGAGTTATTCAACTTTATAATTGTATTTTTTAATAGTTTTCCAATTAAAAATTGTTACCTCCATCTTGGACAGAATCCTGTATTGGTATTTTATTAATAATAATATTAATGTTGTTCATTTCAGGAGCTTTTTTTATTTTCTGTAGTAATTGACTCTTTTGAATTGTTATTATACAACACACGATCTACCCGCATTAATTGTTCGTATTTGTATTACACTTCATAACCACTTTTCTGCAATAAAAATATCGAACGTATTCTGAGAAGTGAGCAAGAAGTGAATTTATACTTTTTACCTAAATTACACTACCGTGTCAAAAATACTTTATTGACATAAGCAAATGAATGATTGACGTCCGAATAAAGTTGAATAAAGGCCAGTGAAGTGAAATAATACCTCTATTTGGTACAGTCTATATCTAGAAACGACTTTCTACATTTACAAAGTTGTTGTTTTACAAAAACATTCAAACTTTAAAACTACCAACTTCATTGTAATATGAAACGAACAGATAATCTTTTGACCCTGGGTCGGTGAACTTTGTCCAACAAGTATAATGCCGCAGGTGCTGAGACTCGAAACTTGAGAGAGTTTAATTTTCACTACATGTCTCTTACTGACATATACCTTCAGGTAGTGCGGATTTAATAACTTCATTTATTGTCTACGTAGCTGTGCATAAGCTAGGTACTAATTAGTAAAAAGTAGTAAGTAAAAGGTAAGCGTTTTTTATCGTTTTCTATATGAGCATATACTTAATAAGTAACCCTTAATAAGTATTACTAAGTATACTATTACACTATATACTATTAATAAGTAATTACTTAATAAGTAACCCTAATGGGTTGCTAATTACAGTTATTTATCTATCTATTTTTTTACATAGAATAAGTTAATGCTTGAAAACAATCCCACCGATGGTAAGTAGTGATGAAGTATAAGATGTTGAACGCACTAACTTTTAAAAGCCTATTCACTCTCCCCTTGAAGACTCTCACATTGTAACAAAGTGGGAACACTAATACGGGTACGTTATTTCAGTCCTTTGCAGTGCGCACAATAGAAGACGACGCAAACCGCAGCGTCCGTACAGGTGGTATGTTCCCTACGTAACGATGGATACCGTCGTACGTCGAGTTGTTCGATGGAGGAACGGGCGATAGGGGAATTAATTTGAACAATTCCTGCTCACACTCTTCATAATGTATCATATAGAAGACTGAGGGGTTGGCTTTTTAGATTGGTTTCGACCAGATCTGGGTCGCCAATGTGCCTGTTTGCACGCCTCTCCATCGAGTTCAACCTTCCAACCAAATTTCAATTCAACAATTGAAGACTGTCAGTGTATTCCAAGGATACATTCTGAAAAGTAGGAGCCAAGGTGAACGGGCTCCTCTTGGCGCTGAACAGACACGTTCGTGTTTTCTTGGCGTTGAGTCTTACAAGATTGACATCGCCCCATTTAGACACTGCCCGAAATGTGAGATTCATACGTTCCACCAGGGCCTCTCTTGTGGATTGTATTTCTTCCCTACTGGCCCGAGCATTCGGAAGGCAATTCTGTCCACGACTGTGATGTCGTCTTATACCGAACTTCAGCAAATCATTGATAATATTGTTCCTTAACCTTACAGAGTATGGAGGTAATTTAAATCAATCGATAATTGCTAAGGTCGGCGCTGCTACCTTTTTTGAGCACGGATTGCACGTTGGCAAAATAGCCACTCAGTGTTGTCAGGAGACAAAAAAATTTTAACAATTTGTGAGCTTCGTTTGTTTTACGTAAATAGCCGACAAACGAGCAAACATGGCACTTGATGATAAGTGGTCACCGTCACTAATGGACATGAATAATACCAAAGGCATCACTAATGCGTCGTCGGCTGAGAAATAACAAGAAAAAAAGAAAGTACAGACTCGCAAGCCCCCAGCTGAAACACGATGAATCGTTGGCGGCTGACTCAAGCAGGATGGTGGTAGCTGGAAAGGCAGGCTTCACGGAAAGATAACATAACATAATATTAATGACTTAATAATAATAACACCGAGCATGCCGACTTCTGTCGACTCTTACGACACTCTGTTCTGTCAGCATGGGATTGGGGACAGTATTCTAAACAGCCCCATTTCGGCCAAAAAGTCAGTGTCGAATGCTGTTTTGCGGCTAGATTACATAATATTGCCGCTATGGCCCAGATCATAGACGAATGTAGAACATAAATAATAATGTAGAAATATTTAATATTCCGTCACGTTACGCGGACATCATTAAATTACATTTCGTAATTATTAGTCACCTACCTTATTAGCTACATTGGCTGTTAATTTTGTTGTGTTCATAGATTTCGAATCGTCAACATAACGTTGGCAATTCCATAATAGATTATGTGAAAATTATTTGGCAATGAATCCCGCCGTAAAATTGTTTTTTAATTATCAACGGAAATCGATAGCTGTTTGTGCAATTTGAATTTCCCGTGAGTTGGACAGACTACCATGTAGCCGGTGAAGTAGAAAGACTTACAACCCGAAGGATGGAGATGATCTTAAACGAACGACCGAGTTAAGTAACTGGTGATAGGGCTTAGATGGATGACCGTTCGTGGCAAAAATTTTTGAAGCTTCCGTGCCCCGGAGACCACGTTAAACTGTCGGTCCCGGCTTGTATCGTCAAATAACAATGTCGACGGCCTTCGGCGGTACAACGACTTCCAATGAGTGGGCCATAAACTCTAGAGCTGGTGGCCAATACAAATCAATTACGAGGAAGCATTAGTGCTCTGTAGTAGGCTGGTAATGTGTTGAAGCTAAACCCTGCAGTCTAGTCGATAATGACCTTGCCTCCCGAGCGAGATACCCCGTGGTCAGCACCGGCCGAGGCAGCCATGTATGCTTCAGACCGATGTTTCTTCGGTTTGAGTGTATAAGATTTAAAAAAAGAAACATTCTCATATAATAATATAATATTGTAAAAATTGATTTCATCCAGAGAATTTCTAACATCAAAAGATCTTACCTGTCTACAAATATGATAAAGAGAGTGTGAATTATTTGAATTTACGTATATCGAAAAGGTAATTTTCGGAACCTCAACCGGTATTTGAAAAATTCGTTTACCATTTGAAAAGTTGATTTGATTAATCTGGATGAACATAGGTTCTATCTATATATTAAATTTAATACTTTTTTAAGTGGCATGAAGTCGAGGCTGCCGCCAGTATTTTATGTTTTAAAGATTATTATAATTAGGGATGTTATGGATATGAAATTTCGGATCTGGATATGGATACAGATATATGAATAAATATTTTACCGGTTTCGGTTTCGGTTACGGTTACGGTTACGAATATGGATATAATGAAACATAATAGCCTTAAAAATGAAATAATAAAAACTGTCTAACGAGGACGACGTGCCTAGTGTATCGTATCGGCGGGCGAAAACCTACCATAACTTGTTTTATGTAGCCTCTGCTCCTATGTAAAATTATCCGAACATTTTTATCGGATCCAGTCACGGTTTCGGATACTTTTATTTCGGACATCCGATAGTTTCGGTTACGTTTACGGGGCTCCATAACATCTTGATTATAATGTAATTGTTATTTCACAAAGAACATTTTATTTCCCATTCACTGCGTCAGTCACATTTCGTGTTTCAAAGCGAATAATTCGGTTGAGCCTACCTATATTACTGATTTAATATATACTAGTATAAATCACAATTTAATAGGAAGTATGAGTACGGACATATAAACATCGCAGTCAATTAATCGGTTATTGCGGTCGTCTCACGAATATTTTGTAATACGTGAAATACATATTGGTATTTCAACATTCGCATGCTGTAATCCTATTTAGTAAACAGCAACGTAAATAATGTTCCTCGTGTCGCGGTTACTTCAAGACGTGAGACGCTCAACTGCCGTGAACGTATGGTGATCGAATTTGGTATTCCGTTTCTAAATTAATTTTATATAATGTATGTGTGTGTGTCTATAGTCACACTGAATGCATACATTTAAATTCGTGAGTCCCATCATTAGACTATTATATAAATCCTTCGGCTCATGTACAGATAATACTCACCTATATATTCTTTAAGTTAAACTACTTTTTACCCACGATTTCGTCCGCGTAGATTCAAAATGTATTATTGATTCGATTAATGACAAAAATCATTAATTATAATTATTATCATACTTCTCCACGTTCAACCTTACCGTTATTTTGGGGAAGCTTCCACCCTGAGACCCTCAGTAAGAAGGAGATCACAACCGGCCGTGAAAGCGTAACGGACTGACGGACAGAATTTAAAATTTATAATATTTGTATAGATTCATACATCATAAGTCAAGTAATAAAAAATAAAGCTAACTTGCTCATTGTCTGTGGTTCTGCAAAGCGATGACGCTATCGGTCCTTACGAACGTGATTTCGAGTCACGATTATCAATTTATTAGTTTATTTTACCTTCGGCGTGCTGTTAGGATGATGGCGAATTAATTTTTTTACGTGTAAGGAAGTAGTGAACGGATATGCAGTCCTCTTGGTAGTGACGAATGAAACATAGATAGATACCTCCACGAACTTCACGAAGAACGTGTTAAGCTGGTCATCGATTTATTAAAAAACGTCAAAATGACATAAGTCATCGATTTTCCGCCTGTGTCATTCGTAACTTCCCATACATTTGATCGTTTTATAATTTTACAATTGATAACAAAATATTTATATGACAGAAATGAGCAGTGTTTACTTGTTCTCGGGTCTTAGTTATTAGTGATGTATTGTGTGGGTCAATGACATTTGTGACTCAAGGAATGCTTGTGCGAGAGAATCAGAATGGGAGCATTAATGTACAATAAAATTCACTGCAACGAAATGTATATGTAATTCATGAAATAGTACAATTAAATAAATAAAGGAATGACGCGAAAGTATTATCTGCATAACTTCTTGACACAAAACAGCTGAAGAGAAAGAGTAAAAGTATTTGGAAGCAGCTGCTAATATACATTACAGCTGCTATATTATTATATACTGACATTACGTTTAGTATGCATTTGTAGGCAATATATACACGTTATAAAACACGGCAGCAAATGGAAACCTACTTACTTAAAAAAAGATCCATAAAAGCTTATTCTGTTAGTTAAAAAAAATAAAGCATTGCACGCCAACGCCAATATCTGGCGGTGATGTGATGTATTAGTTTATTAACATGCCAAGAGCGTAACATGATTAGTGATATTTTGTACGATGATTGTTAATCGATACAAGTATCTCGATGTCCGGCTGTCAAGGTCACCTTACATTTCTTTCAGGCTAGATATCAGCTAAGTCGTGCGGTGCGATGTTAAATTTTGTTCCAAACAATCTTTAGGAGGTACAATAAAATGATTCCAATGAATCATTGGAATTTAAATATCGTCGTCGTTATACATTAGTTGCGGAAAAAACTCTTCAACCCTATTGTTAAATCGAGTGTGTAATGGTAATAAAATCATGGTCTCCTCCCACCATTGATGTCAGTTATCCGAGCACTATCTCCCATCAACTGTCAGCTGTCAGCTGATGTAAAGGTCACATTTATCTTAAATTGAATGCTGTAGATAGTGAGTATATCGATAAATAGATGTTAAACGCGTCTATGTTTAATCGTATTTTCCGACTAGAGATAATTTGAACTTATTTTATCCCATAAAACCACTCACATTTAGTCATTATTACGTTCAAAAGTATTCAAAATAACCGTTGTTATCAGTATTATAGTTTTAATTTATCTATACGGAAGTAAATTTATTAACAACAAGCGATGTTGCTTTTGTGTTTTCTTCATGTTACACTAGTGGCCTGCCCCGACTTAGTTGTAGTTGAAAAAAAAATTTTTTTTTTGTCATGTATCATGTGTATATCATGCCTGTATCCACACGGAACAACATAGCCTTAAAATGGGAAAATAATTTCTCAGGCACGCGTCGTGGATTCGGAGATTATTTTCCGCGTATACATAAACTCACAAAATTCGCACTCTTTCTTTATTACAAATATATTCTCGTTTCTACTATTTTTTAATTAACGAAGGAGATCATCGGATAATTATGATAACAATATCGTCATTGTAATATTTCCCGTAAGAAGGTTGCATTAAATAATATTCCAAGTAATACATTCTGTGTCAGTGTTCTAGTTATGCCGTTTGAAATGTCTATTCAACGAAAATTATAGCGTTATTTCACCGGACTGAAGTTTTATAACTGAACTGTCTTGATACGGTACAGATGGTTAAAATAAAAATATGAAGAGTCATGTTAATTAAAACGCGAGTTAAAATTCGAAACTGAAATTTCTTTGTTATTAAATACTCTATGTGTTTACCTGAGCTCCACGTAAACACAACTGAATTGATATTGACAAGGTTCTAGCAATTCAAAAGTCTATCAATCAACTTATAAATAGACTCAATCACAACTGGAAGCTTGAGAGCCAGTACTGTTTTTTTTCCTTCATCTTTCTTGGCCGACATTGCATAAAAGATGCCTTTGGTGTTACTAATGGTATCACTGACCACTTAGCATCGTGTGGCTTGTCAGCTCGTCTGTCGGCTATTTACTTAAAAAAACTTAATCAAACTGGAGCGGAGTTAGAGAGCTTTATATCCATATAGCAACATCCCAGTCTTCGTAGATGACTCAGAGCGGGATCACTAAATCCTTATAGACATCGCTATGACGACTAAAGTTATTATAAGAATATTATATATTATAAGAACACATATTTTATGTTACAAGAAACGGCGTTATTGCACGAAACCATAACAGTAACATTGGTTTCTCACACAGAAGCCCGGCTTCGAACTCTAATTGTCTCTTGCTTTAGTAAACATTCGTTGGAAAACGTGGACATCTGAAAGTTTATCCTTAATGCTCTGAGGTGAGTCTGGTCTACAAAACGGTACTCGGCCGAATTGGTGGACTATAGTTATGAGTGTAGAGCTTAGCAGTTGAACAGTAATGGACTGTGATTAAATCACAGGGCTAAAAGTTTTTATTGTCAAAATTGTTAATTCACCGACCTTAGTGACCGCTGATTTAATAATTCCAATATTTCAAGAATTAAATAACAGGGAGAGATCCGGCATGACGTCACTGAATTCCGAGCTCTTACTCACGGCCATAGCCCGTAAAATGCCTTACCAGTTCTAATAAGAATGCTAATTTGACATTAAATTAATTATCTATTTCGCATTTCGACACAATCAAGTTTTCACGCAATCTGTTTCTCAATTCTTGGCTTTGAGCAAAATTTAAATTTTAACATAACTGCATCGTAGCACATAATTTACAACAAATAATATTGACATCGGGATTCCAATAAATGCATGGAAGTCGTAAATATTGTTATACATTATAATTAAATTATATTGTTATATAGTATAATTAAAGTTATAAGTTGCCAAGTTGCACCTAAGACTAGATAGTCGATCGCTAGATGACGACGAGGCCTTCACACATAGAACCATGGGTGTATTAGAACTCTGTATCATTAAATATTGACACGCGTTATATTTATATAGGAATTCTCAATACATATTTATTCCATTCCACTATTAATACCTAACGCAAACACACATAATATACCCCATAATATATTGTCTGCCACTGGCGACTTGTTTGTTTATGGAGTTTGTTTATGGTACCCCTATGTTACTCAATCCGACCTCAGTGAAACATGTATAGGTTATGATGATACAAAATGGCTTATACTACGAATAAATATAATTTTTGACATCACTATTTATCTTTTTGTTCTGATAATACTACGGCTTGTGGAACAACATCATCCAACTAGACACAATAAAGTACCATTGCATCAATACAACGGCATCGCGTGGAAAAATATATCGAATACCGAATCGTATACCAATGTCTCGATATGTCGTATCGTATTAAGCATAACTAATTCAAAGTCGTCCTATTCTATGAGAGCATGATACCGCGACGCAGAAACAAAGAAGCATTTATCCGAAGACCAAACGTTCATGTGGCCCAACGCGTGACGTCGGATAAGGTGTCCGAAGAAAGTTGTAACTCTGATCTTATCCAGTCGATTATCAAGTAATATTATTATGCTAGATTTTAAGCTAATTTATAAGTATCAGAAATGTGCTTACATCAAAATCGATTCTACGAACTATGTCTGCGTGATGCTCTAGACTCTTGTACTCATCACTTATACTTGACGACCAATTTTCACAAAATCAAATCATAAATAATGCAATAATATAGTTTCATTCGAATCGTCAAGTTGATTCTGGAGCCTAATTCTCGAATTGNAGACATTTATGTCTAATAGACATATGTCTACAAAACACGACGAATGTCTATTAAAAGCTTATTTCCTTATTCTCGGGATGTCGCATTCGACATAATGTCTGCGACTAGCATTCGACATGCAACGATTGATCCGGAGTGATCGACATTCAAATCTCTATTCGACATTTGACAATNTCGACACATTACAGAGTATGTAAGCACGAAATTGTGAAGTTATTTTCAAGTAAATGATGAGGATGAATTTGTTGTACAATTTGTTGGCGATGTAGATGCAGATGCAGCAGTTGTACCACGTCGACAAAACCTTTGGCGGTTTAATAAGACGAGAGTTGAGCGAAACCCCGTTTATAAAAAAAAAAACGGCTTTCAAGGGCATTGACGGAAGATTTGGTGCATAATGTGGAACCTGAATTCAAAATCATTTAATCATATAGGTATTCTATGAATACATTTATTTGTACTGTATTTGGTATTATACAGTGGATCTATTTCCCTAGTATGTTTGATAAGCTGGATAAAATAGTATCACAGTAAGTATTTTTATTTCTAAATAGTGCATTCAATTCAAACTGCAATTGTTACTCTAGTTACACTGACTGATTAAAGTGACATGTTTTTATTACTTTGTACTTGTTCAATGTTTATTTTGAATTTTGTTTGTTAAGGTTCTACAGAATGTACTAT
>PDGT01000024.1:409558-443776 GCA_003671415.1 Megathymus violae | reverse complement strand
CTCCAAGCGGCATAAAAGAACGCTGAACATTTTGAAGACGATATGAAGATGTAACCAAATATTGACTATTTCTTGTTTCATGATTCATCATGGGCTTCTAACTTTAAATAGAGCCTCCGCTTTTGCTAGGCCGACGCATATTTCTTTTTCGAGTGCATGGTATAAATAATTAAACACAAATAAAACAAATTAAAACCATTTAGCATAAAAGTCAAGACAATACTGTCATCTATGGTCAAGACATTTGTTTGACATTGAAATGACATAAATGTTTCATTATAGGTAAGCAACCAGCGTTTTGTTAAAAATATGTATTAATAATTGTTTTTAACTACAATATTGCAGTTCAGAAATTATAGCAATATAAAGGTAAAGTAAAATTAATACCAAAGTGTTTTACTATATTTTCATATGATTAGAATATTTTAAAACATTTTTTTGAAGTATAATCGAGTTTTCTTGATTTGGCGTTGTTGTAATCTAAAAAACGGATCGTTTATTTCATGTCTGATAGAAAAGTCGAATGCTCAAATGTTTATTGTGACCCAGAATAACTTTTTTGATACAGTAGACATTTTAGCAGACATTTCTCGTAGAGATTTAAGATTCGAGATCATGTCTGTCGTCGACATTATCTCTTCAATTCGAGAATTAGGCTCCTGATCTGTGACATTCGAGGGACAAATCAATTAGTTCACAAAGCATGCGTATTTAGCTTTGTTTAGTATTATTTATTATCTGTTATTATATTCAGTAACGGAACTTTGTCACAAGATCATTACATTATACTGGAATGTATTTTGATTTGAATTTAGAAATTTTCAGTTCAGTAACAGCTATACTTTTAAATAATTAAATAAACGTATGGCAACTTTTAAACCATTTTTGCCATAATTATACAACTTTATAGCATACATAAATTTGGACATGGCGTCGTGTTCAATAATTTAGTAGAAAGCAGCAAACCGATAGCGATAATGGACATGAGATGTAACGGATTTCTCCGATACGTTCGCTTCTAAAAACAACGCTGCTCCTCACGCGAGGGTTATCAATATCGTGATCCGTTTTGTGATGTTCCACGGAATTGCCTTCAAAATTATAAAATGTACGTAATCCTTTCGTGATCGTATTTAGTATCAAGAAACTCTGTCGTCATATGAATAGTGACTCTCTGGATATGTCTAAATGGTTCAATTGCGGAGGGTGCGAAGTGAGACGCATACCCTGAATTCTAACAACGTTCGGAAATGTGCGTTGAAGTATATTATAAAATTGTACTCAACACCAGCCCTATAATCCAATCTATGTCTCCATATGTTTTGTTGTCGTCGTAGATAGGGCTCAAGAAACTCGATAGTATTACCTCCTGTTATTTAAAGACCACATAAGATCTTATACTGTGGTATTTGTAATTTACTATTTCAGGGAATCACATTAAACCTCCTCACTTTGTAACATGGAACTCACTAAGTTCAACCCTACGTCCGATGTCGATCGTCGGTAAGGTTCCACTGGGTACAGTCAGGGTTGTATCTATCAATTTTCGAACAATACATAATAGTGCATCTATTAAGCGATCTCCACACCAGGAGCTGTAACTAATTACAGAAAAATTCAGAGGTGGAATTATGGAACGAAGTTATTGCTTAGCTATTAAAGAAACTATTTTATTCAAATTCTTTATTGTGCAGCTTACGAGTCACTAATTTATTATATCATTTCAAGATAAGTAATGAATGTTTTGGTTTGCTAATTTATCGTTTTTTTATTTTATCTCGATATCAGTTGTCCCTCTTAATTCTGTTCACGATTTTACGTTCTCTCATACGTTAATAACCTTGAAGGCTAATGACTAAATTAATAGGCCAATCACTCATATAAAATGCTTCGGTAATTTATAGTGCATAATTTACAGTGATTTGCAAGATAAAAACTTAAAGGTCATTCATTACATAGCATCTAACCTTCAGGTCACAGTTGTTAGTTCAGTAATGACATCAAGATTAGTCTCGTACTAACGCGTGGACGTGGAACAATCTTACGAATTATTTGGCTTTTCAAAATATAGAAATTCTGTTACATTTAAAAACCCTTAATTAAAGTGTCGATGACAAAAACTGCCATTCTATAACCTCTAGAGAAGGAAAAACAAACCAATTCATGATACATGATGAATACATGATTCCTTAGAATATGTAGGGCATTATACTACTGGCAGTGTACGATTAGATCATCATTAAAAATATATATCTGTGAGCAACTCTAGCCGCCAAACCGACATTGTTACAAAAACAAGCCAACTGTAATCGGTTCACAGGTTCTTAAAACAATGACTGATCAATAAAGAATCTCCTTTATTTAAAATAAAATACTGGAATACAACATTGTAAAATATTAATATTCTTAATAAAACTGTGCGTTCCAATAGCAAAGTTTATTAGTTCCTTCATGGCGAGATGTCAATGGTCCATTTCACGCCTGCTATTTAATTCTGTAATTTCACAAACCATCTCATGGCCGATTCCGTAGTGATTTTGTTATATGTAGTATTGAGTATTATTTTAACTAGTAACTCGTTTTACTTTAGGAATCCTGCGCCTTGCGTTATTAATAATACCTGCACCCAAAACACCATTCATGTTTATTAAGTATTTAATAAATTTCATGTTTAGCTCATTTTATTGTGTCAGGGATCGATTTTCCTACTTCTACCAATTAGAATAAATCTTATTTAGAACATTAGCTTTTAGAACATAAAAGCTTTGTATACAAATTTTATCTGTTTAAGAAGTTCAAATTCAAAATTATTTAATCATTGAGATATTTTGTAAATACACTTATGCCACAGAATTTTTTTACTTTGACAGAATTGTCATCCAAATTATTATTTTCAACCCCGTGATAACAGGTCTATTTCCCGCGATAAAGACTATCCAGTATCCGTCCATGGTTCCTCCTTCCTTGTGATACGTCTACAGGCAGACTGACAGATCTACAAAGATTCCAAAACTGGTATAGTTTATAATTATATCGATTATAAAGCGTACCTGAATTCAAATATTCAAAAAATGTTACAGCCCTGTTACATTTTTGTTATAAATATAACTATTCATTACGATTAAATTTACCATTACCTTTACATTTTAATAGTTAACAGGTAATTAGTTGCCGGTTTGATCTTTGAGATTCGCGAATCACAATATTGCACGATTGCCTCCTACTCGTATTAACGTCATATAACCCCAGATAATTTTACTCAAATTATTTTACTCGATGGAACATTTACTTGGTATTTACCCATTGCATTCAATGCGAGTCCGACGAGAAAGTGCACTTATAGGACTGACCTGCAATTTAAACCTGCAACGAATTTAAATGTACGCAGTCGTAGTTGGCAACACCAAACCAGCGACGCACTTCCGACGTGTGTCGGACCCACTTCGCGCGGGAATTTAGAACGGCACGCGAAGGAATCCATTGTCACAGTTTGCCTACCGATGGCGGCAATGAGCGATGTTTGCAGAATTCCACAGTTAATACTGTCTGATGGTACTTGTAATTTGATTCTTGATTTATTTATAATATGTATGCGTCCGTTAATTTCATTGTCATGACACCATCGCGTTTTACCGTTTAAGTTTTTAATTTTAACGCAGTTTAAGTCGAGATGAATGAACTATACTTTAAAATAATAGATGAAAAAATATCTTATGTCGTAACTTAAATTACTGTACTAATTATCATAATGAAATATTCTGTATTTGTAAAATAGGTACAATATTATAATATAGCGACAACAAAAGTCCACACTCAGCTTATGTCATGGGACACTACTTATGATTCATGGCTACTAGTTTTCAGTGTGAACATTTTTCTCGCGTAGTTCGAATGACGTTGACCTTGAAAATTTTGAAGAATACATTGCATATACAGTATTGATAAGGGAAAAACGGTTAATACACGCTAAATAGGTCTAAAAGTTGCTAAAGGTCGGCTAATAAAATTCTAATAATAAAATACTAGTGTTTGAAATCATGTTACGAGAAACTTAATATAGACAATAACACAGTTTTGGCTTGAGAGCCAGTACTTTCTTTCTTACCTTCTCATTTCCAGGCAGGCAACGCATCGGTGATACCATTGCTCTTGCTGATATCCATGGGCGACGGTGACCACTTACCATCAGGTCGTTCGTCTGCTCGTTTGTCGGCGTTTAACATAAAAAAAAACATAATCTAGGGTTGAGTTGTATTGGGTGTCCTGATATCCTAACATACCTTTCTGTCATTGAGTGATTAAAATGTCCATAAGTACATACGTTAAATAAGAAGATAATTTCATAAGATCTTCAATTAATCTATTTGCGGATTACGCCTATCGTAATACGAGTAGGTATGTGCGTGGCTGCCAAGTTGTCATATACTTAAATGAGCCTTAATTATTTGATATATAACTAAAGTTGACGAGTGTTGCAAAATTCTGACATTCCATTTCGTACACTGGTTCTCTTAAGAGTATTGTACACTCGTTACATTAAACGTTAATAATACAAAATAATACTTACCAATTTAAAATATACAATGTTCTTATCCAACAATTTCATCTCTCCGAGTTGAGATCGAATCTTGATTCATTTAAACTGGTATACATTTTATCAAAATCGACCGGGTTCGACTTAAGATTTACATTGAAGTTTTTCTTTTATTTGTAGGTCACTTCGTTGTACATTATACTGATCATATGCCGATGTATTAAGTATTTTTTTTATACATCCTTTTTTTTTTAATTATTTCCTTGATAAATATAAATAACTTATAAACAACCACAGAATAGTTTGTAGGCGGAAAATGATGATATGAAGTGTATCTCCAACCACATTCCCTGAGCCTGATAGACATATAATGGTTGCGATAACTGTGTGCGTGGACGGGGAGAGGGAAATACAGGAGGCATATTATAATACAAAAAATATTGTTTATTCAGTCGGTAAAAATATATATAGTTTTGGATACAGAAAAAAAGAGAGTCTCATTAGAGAGTCGTGTGAACGGTATTTATTTTCTTATTAGATTTGAAAATGCGCCTTTATGCAGTAAGGGTTCTTAATATATTAGTAACAATTATTCATTAGGGCACGTGAATGCGTTGTTGCAACTCTGCAAGCTGTACAATCTTGTTTGGCGGACTTCAACACCAAGCAGGGCCATTACGTAATTGCCGCCATCTTGAACATAGGTAATGGGCTGCTTGAGTAACGAGCACGGAATTTGAGGATCGTACGAATACTTTGTCTGGTATTGAAGCGGTCGGAGCCCAACAGCTTGAGCCATGGACGTAGCTACAGCTTTGTTAAGGTAGTTCAAAGTATCAAAAATGGACAAAGACTAACAACTTTTTCCCCGTAATTCACGCTGCGAAAGGCTGAGAAATTAGAAATTATAAAAACGTAGATGTATACGCAAGGCTGCGACTCGATGAATCCTTGATGTGCTCTAACAGTCGATCTGGATTTGCATATAATGTATATAAATATATATATTTATGGCATGGATGTCCCGTGACGGATACAAGATGTAAATATTCCACGAATATTTAATTCGGGTTGGGCCTCCCACGGTTGGTTTAATCAAAAAATTTAACTTTAAAGTTTAAGTTGAATCAAAAGTTGCATACACAGACAGACTACAGTAGCACAATTAATATAGAACATCATAAAAATTTTCTACATAATACAGGTATTTCCGGTATCTCTAGATAATTTTCTATTGTAATTGGATACGTTAGGCCTCAAACATATTCAACATCTCTTACTTCAGGCGTTAGTCTACAGCTTTCCTTTATTAGATAAATTTATGTTTTTGAAATCTTTATCAGTTCTAATATAACTACTTATATATACAATTGACCAGGATTTATTTTAATATTAAAACCAAAATAAATTTCAATATAACAATTGTCAACCACATTTCAATATATCAATTTCATCTTTCAATTATTAAATATTTTTATGCAATTTCGTCAATGCCTTTTGTCGGTAGTCAACAAGTCATACCTGTGTCGATTTTAACGAAATGTCAACGAAAGTTGCATTTGCTTTCTCGGCCAGCGTCCATTCATCGCTGGCCCACATAGCCACACAGCCGCACCGGGCATTTAGCCCATGGAACGTACACAACTAGCATTACATGACCTTTAACTGTTTATAACCGATGTTGCAAGACGTAATTAAGTTGTAAGTCTATGACACTGTAATTAACGATGCGGATATACCCAGTAACTATTTTATATAGTATATTTAGTGGCCTTGATAAAGTTTTAGAAATTATTTAGTAAGTAATCATTAGCTAGATTTAGGAATATAATTTTAAATATTATTAAGAAATCGAGCGAGGGGTCCCGGGTTTGATTCCAGGCCGGGGCAGACATATATATGAGAGATAAATGTTTGTTATGGAGTCATGGGTATTTCGAATGTCATATTTGTGAATTTCCATGCCACCCGCAATACAGGGAAGCCTACAGCGGGGGTGTGTGTGAACGTTTATTATCATTCCACATTCATAACTTGACAAGAAAATAAGTATTATAAAACAAAAGTTCAGGATGCATTAAGAAATTCATGCTTATGGACTTGTTTGCAAGTTGGCTACAAATGAACTTCAATTATTTCTATGAAATATTAAAATTGTGAAAATTTCGTCATGTAGTTACATACATTGTACCCGTCAGCGTTTAGAAGTAAAAGTTGGACAAACGTCTCTTTTAACCAGTCTTCTGAATCCATCGAAGGTTCACACACATTACTCCTGTTCGTCTACCAATCTGCGTTTGACCAGCGTTGCAGACAACGGCCTTAACCAATCATTAGAGAGGAGTCCAGAGCCTAACTGTGGGTCAGTACGGGTCGGGATGATGACTGATATTCAGTTCAGAATCTTAGGTTTCAATACGCTATTAGTCGTCAAACGAGCAGACGCATCACCTGATGATAACCGAATGTCGCCGCTCATGGACACCATGAATTAAATAATTATTTAAATATTCATTTTTAACAATACAGCTACTCACGATATGTGCCCATTTCATACACCGAACAATGTTTTTGCCCCGACCAAAATCACGATGTCAAATCTCGCCCGCGATCTACGCCATCTGGAATAGAAATACGAGCATACAATAAAATATATCGTAATTATTTTTTCTATATATCCAAAGTTTTATATATTAATGCCGCCATCGCTGATATCTGCTTAGCGCAACGGTCGGTAAATAATGCTTTGAGCATTAACTCCGCCTTTTATACCACGTTGTATTAAGTATAATAAAATTTAAATAAATAAATAATCATCGAAAATCATAATATGTCGATTCCACGATGATACATGTTTAAAATCCTATTTTAATGCATACGCAATATCCTATTTATTTTGTAAATTAAGTAGCATTATTACACGTCTTAAAACTGTGTGAAGTCCGTTCGATCACAGCAATCCAGCGCAGTGAGCCGGGTCAACCTTACCCTTTATTTGTTCGCAAACTTGGAAAGTGGCCATTAACATTTGACCTTTTCCAGTGAAATGTAATGGTGCCGTGCCATCCTCATTGTGTTATTTACTTAAGTGTGCTCATTTGCGTATAGTTTTAGGTAGGCAAATATGTAAATGTATATAAAATATAAATACTTTTAGCCTCGCTTTCTGTGGTGCGTTATTGTTGCGTGCACGTTTTGAGAGGGGATAAATCTCATATGATTTAAATTTTATATCATCGCAGACATTATGAAATGTTAAATGTAACTGTTACTCATGAGTATTTCATACTGATATTTCGACCCAAATACATAAAATGTGTTAACAGTCGAAATATTAAAATCTTGAGTAATACCATTCCAGTTAATGTGATGAACCTAAAGTAAGAAGAATAGGGCTGTGAAATGTGTAGAGGAGAGGAAATAAAGATAGATGGATGGTAAAAAACTAATATAACTAAGGAAGGACCAATAAATTGACGATAGAATTCTACCTTACAAAACGAAGGCAACCTTCGTTGTTGTTTAGCTGCTTTCGTGCTGCTGTGTAACGAAGTAACAACTTAACACCAATACGGAGGGGATTTGAAGTGGTCTCCGTTACACAAGCCAACCTCATCGGCTCGTATTGCAACGGTCTGCTACTGGCCGACGGACGAGCCAATGGCTTCAAACCCTCCTGGTCAAAACGCTGGACTTCATACTACTCAATTTAATCCCGAAAAGACTTTTGCACGGTGGAAAGGTTCGTCACCTGACTACCACCCTCTTACTAGAATCACTCGTGAATTTGTTTTAAACGAGTTTCAATTGGAGGGTTGTAGGACCGGTTAAAAAATCTGGTTTCTCGCTTCTTTCTTACCCGACAACGCGTCAGTGACGTCTATGTGACAGCGATGTCCATGGGGACGGTCATTATTTACCATAGGGTATACTATTAACAGGGTATGTATTTATAGGGTGGACTATTGACCTAAATAATATATATATATATGTACATATATATCTATTGTCAATATATATTCAGAACACATTCATTGTATGTGGTGAATTATTCACGTCGCAGAAACTGTTATATTAAAGACAACACTCAACATATGGTTCATAAAATTAAAGCGGGCTTAAGATTTCATATTGCATTACTAATTAACGAAATTTTACATTTTAGATATTTTTATTTAAACTAGTATAAGTACCCTCATTTTCCATTGGAAAATTCCTTGGAAACAGATCGTATTCCTGAGATGAAAAGTATCCCATATGATGAATTTATGATCAATAATATACTCATGGACAAAATTAGAGGAACGCAAAAAAAAAGTGCGTGTAAAACAAAATATCATGGAAATTTGTGACAATTAAGTATAGTAATTTGTATTTTGCTTATTTTTCGTTATTTTAAAAATGCGAAAGTCGAAAAAACAAAGTTAAAGTATAAAAATTCACGAAATTCAGAAAAAAAGAAAAATTTACAGGAAAGAAACATTTTTATACTTAACATTAAATTTTTTTTATTCATAAATGCTTAAAAAGGCTATAATGTGGGCTGTAATCAGTACTTAGTGTTGCCCCCTCTAGCTCTTTGAACTGCTTCCAGTCTTCTTGGCATACTTCTAATCAAGTTATCAATAAAATCTTGAGGGATGGCGGTCCATTCTTCTTGTAACGCGTTTTTTCTCAAATTAGCGGGGACAGGAATTCTTTTCTTTATTTGTTTTCCAAGCTTGTCCCAGACATGCTCTATGGGGTTTAAGTCGGGTGAGCGCGCTGGCCACCCCATAGTGTTGATTTCAAGGTTTCGAAGGTATTCAACAACCACGGCCGCAGTATGGGGTTGTGCATTATCATGCATAAAAACAAATCCGTCTCCTATGAAAGGGGCAAATGGCACTACAACTTGTTCCAAAATCTCAGTTACATATCGTACTGCTGTTAATGATCCATTTTGAATGACTTGCAGTTCCGTACGTGCCCCCATACAAAAACCTCCCCATACCATAACTGACCCTCCACCATATGCCTCTTTTCCAATGATGTTGCACTGAGCATAACGCTCTCCCGAGCGTCTCCACACTTTCACCCTTCCATCATCTGGTTTCAGGCAAAATCTGGATTCATCAGTGAATAGAACCTGACTCCAAGCTTCGTCATTCCAATTTTGTGATTGCGAGCAAAATTAAGTCTAGCTACTCGACAGCATGTTGTAAGAAGGGGGCCTCTGGCAGGCACATGTGATTTTATTCCGGCCGATTTCAGTCTTCTTCTCACAGTTTTTCTGCTTACTGTAACCCCTCGAACTTCTTGGAGCTCCGTTCTTACCTCAGAAGAAGATAAAGTCCTGTTCCTGAGCACCAGGTTAACAAGGAAACGGTCATCTCTCGCCACAGTTTTCCGTTTACGACCCTGTCCTGCGAGTCTCGTATATCGTCCGGTCTGCCGATACCTCTTGACAACTCGGTGTACCACAGATTTGGATACTTTTAACGTTTGGGCCACATGTTTGTAGGTGTGCCCAGTTTCAATTAAAGTAACAGCCCTGGCAACTTGAGTGGCGTTTAGGTCTGGCATTTTCAGTTTATTAGCAGTAACAATTTACACTTTACACGATAAATAAGAAAGCCAAGGCAAAAATTTAAACAAAACCAAAATTTTCATTCAAATTCAAAAGTTGGCAATTTTTTTCGCAGTATGAAAGAACGTAATATTACGCAATAATGACAGAAAAACAAATGAAATTCGAAAAAAGAACATTTCAAACCTTTTTTTATTTTCATAGAGTATATTAATGTATGTGGCCAGTACGCACGATAATTATAACAAGAGATATTAAACCTTTTTTTTGCGTTCCTCTAATTTTGTCCACGAGTTTATATTCAAAATACGAGTACGCCAAGAATCTTCTAAATCAATTCAGTGTTATCAGACAGACGGAGAAAATTTACAAAAAATATGTTTAATCCTCTATAATCTCAAAGTACCTGCAAATTTGACCCCGTCGCAGTTTTAATACTCTAGTATTAGATTACATTCATGATTTGCCAAAAATAACTATGAACGGGCCTTTCAATTCTTAATAACAAGGATACAGGTAAATTCTGAAGCTTTCACATTTACAGTCACGATATTGTCAGCTGCCTGTACTGGTAATAAACAATGACGGAAGGAATATATGTGTTAAATTCTTTTTGAAAATATTTTACGTCGTATGTAGGACAAAATATATATTTTTGGAATTCTTATTTTTCTGGCAGTTTGCTGTCTATGGAACCGCAAAACAGATTAAGTTAAATCTTATTTTTTAAGTGTTGGTCAATATGTAGAATCGTTTTTGCCGGGAAATGGATCTCGATAAAAGTCTGATATGGAGGATATGTTAAGAGTATATATAATAAATAATAAGACAAATATATTTGTATTTCATACAACTCTGAAAAGCTACTTTTAATTTTTCAAGTTACGTGCATGCTCGTATTTTGATTATTATACATTTGCTTCGGTGAAAGAACTATCGTAGGGAAGCCTGCATACTAGACATTTTTCCATAATATTTTCAGAGGGGTGTGAAGTATGCCAATTAGCACTCTCATTATGGAGTGGAGACTCGAGTACAGCAGTGGAATAATATGGGTACTTATGATGCAATTTATACACCGCGTAAAAGTTGTTTCATCAATCGATCATCAATTTTATTATTTGTCGAACACGAAGCGAGCGCGGGTGCCTAGATAAAAACATATCATTTTATGAATTAACAAACGACTAAATTAAAACATTAATAACCTAAACCATCATATATAAATTATGTTATCCAGCAAAGATATCGTGTATTAATGAACAGTTCCGTACCAAAAAGTTTCTTTTTATATATATTTCTTATTATATTTTCCAATTACAAAATAAAGTAAAAGAATAAACAAAATCGAATTCCAAACTTTGTCTATACTTTATATATTTTTATAAAATGAAATATAAAACAATTTTTTTATTATAAAAACATTTTGCGAGGTTTTGTACTTCACTACATTTCTCAAAAAAATTAAAATGTCTGATGTCTGATTTTGATAAATATTCCTTCTATCGCGTTCTTCAGTATCGAAGAGTCTGTCGCTCAGGCGACAAAGATCACATTTCTTCATCTGGTTTATCTTGCTCCCCTGCTGTTACAGAAAAAAACAATATTTTATAAGGTGTATAGCTGGCTCACCTTCGCACGTACCGTTGCAGCCGGTCAGCCGTTGCCCAGGGGCGCGATAGTCGGTGACCGCTCGCGGTCAAGGTGCCCGCCTACCAGTTTTTATTATCTACTTCATCTACTTAATGTGATATTTGTTCAATGTAACATTGATTTCGTTGTGTTACAATAAACTCGCATGTAGTTTTGTGTTGTAGACATTTTCATTTTTGCTTAATGCTGCCCTGTCATTGTGAACTAAAAAAAATTCTCGGATATATTCTTACATTGATAGAAACTAACACTTGTATCACGATGATGACATGTAGAAATGCAGATACAAACCACGTTATCACCAGATGCGTTATTGTTTGCATAAAAAAGTGTATAGTTGAAGCCAAAGTCAGATGTCCAGCAGTAACGGCATCCATTATCATTATGACGGTTTAAAGTAGACTATGCCAACATAACAGTTATACTATTACGATACTATAAAAACATCGCGGTCGAGAATGATAAGCCGATTGCGCCAACGGCGGCGTCCGTGTAACTTTATCGGTCTAGTGTTCTTTTATTGTATCCATCTATGAAGAGCGAAATTCACAACTTCGTTAATTAGAAGCTAATACGTCCTGTTTACACGTCCGTGTATGGAATAACAAGTTGTTATTGTGACATTGTGAAGCGATAAAAAAAAATACTCAAAATAGAAAAAAAAAACAATATATTCCTACTGTAAATATCTAATAACACGACTTTTTTTCGTTTCTTGGAAAGAAATATATGGATATTCATACACTGTTCGTCTGTATTCTTCTTCTTGGGCTTTTTCAGTACGTTTTGAGATATAGAGATAATAAATAATAATAAATAAACGTTAACACACTCACACCCCCGTACTAGGATTCCCTGTGTTGCGGGTGGCATGGACATACACAATTATCACATCACAAACACCCATGACCCGAGAACAAACATTTATCTGTCACATAAATGTCTGCTCCGGCCGGAATCGAACCCGGGATCCCACGCTCGGCAGGCAGGGTCATTACCAACTAGGCTACGGGGTCGTCAATTTGGTAAATCATTTTGATTTTAAACTTATATCTACGCAAATATTTAAACTGCAACGCGTAATCAAGATTTTAATGTTTTGTACAGATATTTCCACCCAATTAGGTGCATAGTAACGTCGAAACTGGTCCATGTAATGGCTCAAATATTAGTATAAAATACATATTTTTTAAGTCTGTATCTGTATTTAGTGATGTATTTTGATTTTCAATAAATATCTTATAACGTTGGCGAATTTGACTAAATAAATCTTAGTAAACTTTTACCACACTTTTTTATTTAGCTATAGCCTCTAAGGTATATAGAGCTTTAAATATAAAGGTGCAAGTTTCGTCACGTTCAAAGCTTGTAGTATTTACTAACCCAAATCTCCCACTGTGAGTCTGTAATAAAATATACTCGTTATTTAGAACTGGGTGATCGTTACATAGTAAAAAAAATAAAGAAAAAAGGAATACAAAGGAACAGTGTATGAACATCCGAAGTCCATATTTTTTTATATAGCTCACGTTAGAAAGTGCGTTCGACCATCTGCTGGTATTGAGTACGTACAGAGGAAAACTTATTGTCACTAATGATAATGTATCGGTGTGTGATGAAATTGTTATTATGCTACGTTTGGTGCAAGATTTTTCTATTATACTAAGTTAAATTTTGATAAAACTTGTAGAGTTTACGCTTTCTTTGATTGCGGAGTACATTCGGACATAAGTCAATGTCAGCTGTCAACAATTAAATATTAAGTATTTAAATCTATGACACTGCATTCTTGTTGGATTTTGTAACCAACATCACACTAAAACTGCATTTTTTATTCATCATCAAAAGGAGTTTTAAGGCTCATCTTACATAATCTACTTAAAATTTCTGTTAGTTAAAAACTGTGAAACATTCCAAACCAAATGTTACTTATTATTTAAATAACCTCCTACTCAGGAAGTAATTATAATTTATTAGTCATTGTGTGAGTTATAACGCATAAGAAGTAGTACGTAGCAATAATGTGGAGGGAAAGTTGATCTGACATACCAACTTGAGTATGGGATGTACAATTGTCACCGGCCGGGCCCTTTACAAGGAAAGTAGTTTTCATAACAGTAGGTGGCACTGACAGGTATTGAACTGTAGCGAAGAGATCAGTTGCACGGATGGGATCGAGGGCGGCAGACAACTTTCTTTCGACTGCTGTAGTAATCATATATTTACCAGTCTAACCGAGACTTGGAATGAGGAAAGAGTATCATGTTAGTAGTAATAACTTATTTATAGCGGGCTACGGTAGGACTTTAAATATTTTGTTGAAAATTGTAATTTAACCAAGTATTGTTGTTGTCATAAAAGTAAAAAAGTAATTTTTAGTTTATTTAATATATGTTTTTAAGAAGCTACCTGAGTCTAGCAAGTAGATATAGATATAGATAAGTAAGTAATGTTTCAACCGAGTAATAACTTTGAAATCAGTTAACATTTGGTCGTAGCATAACTTAGTTTCAAAATTAAAAATTTTAACTTTATTAAATTTTGATAGCCATTTGAAATACAATCAATTTATCTGTATATAAATATTACTGCATCTGTCATATATTTTCAACCGTTTTGGTTCAATATAGCTTTGCGATCGTTTGTTTTTTTAAATAATAATTAGGTAAACTTGTAAGTGTGTTCGCCAGCAACGCATATACTAGAAGAGCTTAAAAATCAACAAAGAAGAAAAATGGAAATTTAGTCCGGATGGAGTTCCAACGCTCTTTCTGCACAAACCAATCTCACCGGCTCCTTGCCGAAAAACGGATGTGACTTTGATGAAGATTAATGGACTAAGTACTACTCAGTTCAATCACTCGTACACGTTATAAAGTTTTTACTTACCTACCCAACTATCACCCTTCTTCTACATCCAACCTTTAAATGTTTTGAACCGTTCCGGAGCCAATAATAAGCGGATTCCCACTTGTTGCCTTCCTTGACCATCAGCGCAACGGTGATGCCTTTGCTGTTGTGGATATTCATGGAGGGCAATGACTACTTACCACCAGGTAGTACGTATGCTGTTATTATTCACAGAAAATGTAAATTATATCTATAGTTAAATTATCCAAGGTGATAAATAATAGAAAATCTTGGCACTAACAAATTTCGCCTGTACCTATTCTGTCATATAAATTTTTAAGTGCTCTTATTTATCAAAACGTTCAATATACGTACATAGGTAATAATAATCTACTAAGTAAAGTATAATTGGGATCGTCCATCAAGAACCAGCAGTATGGCAACCGTACGACAACATAGCCGTCTCTTGCGATTCACGGAAATACAAGAAACTGATCGTCCGATTCTGAAAACGCTTGTAATAAAATGCAGTTCTCCAATATTTCCTTCAAAGATATATGACATGTACCTGTCCGTTGATAATACGCAGTTTAAAACATTTTACGAAAGTAATTAATAACATACTTGAGTCTATTCATTATTTACTTATTAGATTCGTGGGTACTCGCACGCAAAGACACATCTGTATAAGTACTAGCGGCCCGACTTGATTTCGTTCGGATTCAACAACCAGAATGACGTACCTTTTATATTGTAAAACAGTTTTTCATATAGGTGAAGTAATTACAGAGATTACGTTCCGCGTGTACACAAACTCATAAAATTCGCCCTCTCTTTATAATATTAGTATAGACTACTACGGTTTCTTTACTCTTTTTTCGGTATTCGCAGATTAAAAATTATTATTCATTTTTACAATTCACAGCTGATTTTTTTTTATTTAGTAATCCTACGAATAGACATCACTTGTAAAGATGATATTAATGTTACTGAGTGAAGATTTACAATACGACCATATAAATTTTATATAGTGAATAATATAAAATTTATAGATTACTTATTTCTCTGTTTTAAAAGACCAAAATTTTGTATGTAGGTAAGTAAATACTAACTTACGAATCGATCGTCCAAAAATGAAGCCCGTACATATATACGTGACTTTTCAGAATAGCCTTGTTTCATGATATTTCATATATATTACATAATTAAAACTAAATATAATATAGGTAATTATAAAATATTCAATATAAGACCCCTAAAATCATACACCACTTGAAAACATCATTATCGGAAACCTTAATTTCGATTTAAGAAAACCTAAGTTAGCTCATAGTTGATGCAATTGTCTCGTGATGGTCACAAGAAGAGCAGACATCACATACAAGTGTTAACGCTTTCTTTTGGAACTTTCTCTAACAATGCCGAAGGAAAACATGTTTCTATTCGTTTTACGTAACATTCCTTCCGCTCTGTGACAACTTTGTTTCACCTGTTTCTTTTTTATCTGTGACTATGATTGTCGCCTTTCCGATTATTAATGTTACTTTTCTACCTGTGGATTACCTAGAATGCTTTGGTGCGATACATTAGAAGTGTTTTTTTGAATAAGAGAAACAATAATTACATTACTTACGATGTGGGAGTCTTCAAGAGCAGAGGAGCTTTTATAAGTTAGTGCGTTCAACATCACCACTTACAATCAGGTGGGTTTATTGTCAAGCATTAACTTATTTTATGTAAAAGAAAAAAAATTAAGCAAACTTATATACGTACATTGAAATGAGTAGTCTTGCTGTATGGTAGAGAAGCCGTTTACATGAGCGTCTGTAAACATGTCCTGAGCCCTACAGAAATGCGCCACCACAAATGTATGCAGAAAGCAATATTAAAACGGATGCGCATTAAATAAATCTCATGAGTAACAAAGACGGGTTTGTTGCCAGTGATTTAACTAATTGATATTGAGATTAATGTAGTGTAGTAAAATAGTATGAGATATATAATTTGGTTAATATGCAGGAAATTCAATTGATTACGCATTAAAGTTATAACGGCTTTGCAAACGCGGCGTTCAGTTTTACTTATGTATGTGATTTGTGATGATGTCTTTGTAAATGTTACTTTCAATTGAAAGTGAAAGATTACACACAATTGCCGTTAAAATGATGAAATTCCAATTTTATTTAGAACGTCTTAACCAAGTTTTACTTTTAATTGTATAAGCAGAACAACAAAAAAGATGATACTGTTTACAGATAAGAGCTTTATTATTTCGTTGTACAAATATTTGAAACGAAAGTGTGCAGCTGAATGAGCATATCAAACATCTGCTCGTAAAAATTGCGCCAAATCACAATCATAATCATAAAATCGAGTCTATTACAAATATTTACAGCTTACGACTGATAGCAGAGAGACGCCTAATGAATATTGAGTTCAATTATAAATATGAATCTTATCAAAATACACACGATAGGAACTAGACCCAAATTTGATCTTAATTATTCGTCCATCATTGTCGCAGAACTTTGAAAATTGAACTTAAAAGCAGCAATAAAGAATGTGTAGTTCTGTTACAGATATGTTTCACGGATTTTTGTACCATTGAAAGTCTCAGAACAAAATGGATGTTTATGTTTCCCAACAATCATTATATTCCGTAATTACATAAATCCATACAATATTTCTGAACATGCTCGTTCGTAACAGTTGACGATAATGGCGGTCTGTCAGTCATCTCCGATATTTATCTGTTTCTACCGTATTTGTTATTTTAAAAGAACCTCGAAAGAGCCCAATGTAAAATGAAATAAGTACATATGGTGAACTCAGAAATGATAGGATACGAAAAAGCTATTTTTAAGATGATTCATTATTATATTTTACCTAGTGCACTTTTCCAATTGTTTACGATGTGCACAACGACCGTGTTTCTCAGTCGAATAGGGTCACTCGAAGTTTTATCAAATTATACAAAATAATATTTATAACTTAAACTAAGTTAATGATAATGTTAGTAATTTGTATAATTAACATTGCGGATATCCCCAATTTCCCTTCCCGATCATTGTTAAAAGTTTCGGAACGCGTGTCACCCCACTGAAATTACCCATAACAGCCGTGTACAAATCATCACCGTTGTGCATGCCCGTTTGATAGTTCCCACATCAAAACGCAGTATTTATTGTGTGTTTATGGAGCGGAGAGTAATTGACCTTTTAATTTTTTGTGTTACCGTATTCTCACACTTGGCGGTCGACGGTAGCTCTGACCCTGCGCTGTTTGCTGAACAGCTCGCATTGTTATCATTGACTTCGGTGGCACGTAGAATGCTAATTGCCAGTACCACCGTATCAGTCAGTATTTCAGTAGTCGTTATTTAGGTCACGCACAGAGCTGTTCAGATTTGAGGCAGCGTGTAAGCCATTGTAAATGTTATTGACCTAGATTTTTATAGTATATGTTGCCTTAAAAATCTGTCGTATTCATAAAACATAGGTATTGTATAAGCCTTATGAAGTTTGTTAAGACATTCAATCATCCAAAAGCGAGAATTTCCGAGGCAGTATTATTGCGCGAAAGGTTTTACTTTCCAGGGTGTCACGGTTGCAGCGGCTTCACACTGCAACTTGAGTAAAATAGCTTCAGATGCCATAATTCCTTTAACTTCATCAGTTTAATCCAAGCCTTCGAAGTTGATTTTTGCATTTTTGTATTATGATAATATAACAAGGCTTGTCACTGGCCAACAGATCAACTTCTATACCTACTATGAATAACTGCTACACCCAAGTTATTTCAAAAGTAATGTATCTCATACTAAGTATTCTGCAGACTTTTTTGTTCTATAAATATGACAATAAAAAATGTTTGCCGGTTTATTTCTTGCAAACTTTTTTTAATACATTCATTTGTTCTCACATTAAGATCTTAATGGCTAAAGCTCCAGCATGTAGGTTTCTTTATAATGTTTTCCTTCACCATCATTGTACCCGGTAAGTAGCTATTGGAATATACATCCAAATTATATTCTTGCAAATCTTGTAATTATTCTCCTACTGTAGGGCGACTCGGCTACTAAGAAACGTAATATAAGGTCCATACCTATGAAGTTATCGATTTGTATGCAAAAATGGTAAAGCATTTTTTTACATCTTTTTATTTCTGTTCATCGAAGTATTTACCCGTTTTATAGATGCATTTCGCCTGCACAGTGGCAATTTATGAGTATCATTTCCCTTCTTGAAGAAGTAAAAAGGGACGAGAGGCAACAAACACTTCAATGGCATTTTGTACTGTGTCTCGTTTATTGATTTTTTCCCTATTGCCCAACTTCTGGAAAAAGTAGAAGTCAAGACGCAAAGTTTAGTGGGTACTGTGGATGACGAAAAGGTGTTCGTCACGCTTGCGAACATTGAGTTCGTATGGCACTCATTTGTCAATATTTTATTTTGCCAATTTGACACAAATGGATTGTTTTTGTGTAAAGTCAAATTATTAGCTAAGTCACCCGTGGATCGAGTATTATCAGCTACCTACCACAATCGCCTTTAATTTCGTCATTGCGGTTCGGGCGCCGGATTCATTTTTCAGATCGAAATCTCCGCTCTGTAAGCGTCCTTAACATTGCGTGCAGTGTTTGCGCATCATTACTACTATGATGGAACTCTTGCTACTGGTATTTCTAACATGTTCATACTGATGAAAAAAAAATAAATGTGATGAAAGCAAAACTGAATTTAAAAATAGAATTTTGTGCTTTAAAAACAGACTTCACAGAACTTTTGGCTTGATTATTTAAAATGGCCAGTAATTCGAAACGGCAACTTTATGGTAAAGACCTATTGAAACATCTACATACGCAGAAAACTACATACGCAGAAAAGTAATTAAGTTATAAAATGATACAGTATTCCATTGTTTGCGGAGGGTCAAAAGGACGAACTACCATATTCCCACGGGAGTACTGACCCGGTGCGCCATGTTGTAACCTGTTTTATATTTGCTTGATGCGGTTATAGCTCATAACTTTTGTGATTTAGTTAACGTGTTAACAAATAGAATCAATGAAGCCCGCCTGATTTTTATAAAAATGATTTTCTCGGAAATTATAGGTTGCAACTATACATTATGAAGTAATTTTCGATTGCTATCTTTTGGAGTAGATAAAAGTTGATATACGGAAGATATCACTGATGCGTTGTCGGTCGGGAAATGAGAAGAAGGTAAGAGAGAATGTACTGGCTCTCAAGCCCCCAGCCAAAACACGACGAGTCGTTTGGCGACTGACTCAAGCAGGAGGTGATAGCTAGCCAGGCAGGCTTCATGGAAAGATAATAAAATAAAGATACCAATAATAAGAGTATTGTTTTGTGATTACGAGAAGGTGAGGTGCTGCTGGAACTCCGATTACTCATTGTCTTCACGGCTGTGACTGTACGCTAACCACAATTGACCTTCCGCACTTCCGTGCACGCCTTCACTGTCAGAGTTCACTGAGAAAATAAATTATGAACCACGGGTCTTTTTAATTTGGCCCCCCAGTGACCAGCTCAGGTACTTATAATTATAAGCAAAAGGGTCATTCTTGTGAATCATCTGTTTGGCGTCGTTGATATGACATTCGCGTACTAATGTGCCATTGTGATCGGTGCAAATTAATATGTACGCCCCAAGTCCATTGTTCCGCTGCGTGTCTAACCTACGCTAAATGAGAGGCGAAAATAATGACAATGGACATCCCACACAGCTGGCACACTGAGGCCCACCATGTAAGTAATTAATTGTTTATATCAATGGCATTAATAACAATATCTAAAGTCTTCCATTACATCTTGAACTGCGTCTTTTGAAGTTTGATTGTGTAATTAAATACCTTTATAAAAATTTATTTTCATCTGGCCACAATAATTGCTTTAGAAAATCTTATATCTATCGATTTTTTTCTTACATTTCTTTAACCACTGTATGATAAGGAAGCATTTTAGAAATATACACGTATGTAAATGAAAAATATTATTAGTTTTAAAAGAATTACTTTTCTTTACATAATATCCAATCAGATATAATTATTACCTTCATTTTTAATTTAGTTATTAGTAGTTGTTTTAAACAATACTGAATTTATAAAAAATAATTAAGTTTAATATGGCAGATTGTTTGATTCATGCCATGCTCAAAGCTCGTTATTATAGAAGGCACGCTTGACATAATTTAACAACCTTAAATTGACAATAAACAAATGTTCCGTGTCCAATTTTTGCATATTGTTGGTACAAAATAAAAACTCTTAAATTATCACACAGCGTTCATGAAATTTTGCCGACCAATAATTAGTAGGAAATAATAATCGCAACTAGTCCTAGTTCGTTACACAAGCAATTGTTTCACAACAGATGCCGGCTAAATCCCTTGCTACATCGTCGAAGGTGATAATAAACTGATCAGTAATTCAGTTTTAACGAACGCCGCGGTCTGAGTGAATATAATCAGATATTGCAATACATAGACATCAAAACTCTTTTAAAATATCCGAACTAAAAAGATACCAACCAGACGGTTAGCAGAATAGTTACGTCACTGTCAGTGACAAACGCATACGTTCGTATAAAAATTTTTCAATTTTTCAATTTTTTTTTTCATTTTTTTTTCATTTTTTTTTTCATTTTTTTATAATTTTTTGCGCACAAGCAGCTGTCAAATACCAGAACGCCGCAATTTTTTTATGTAAATATTACCGTAGGGAACACTAAAATGTCTGCCACACTTACCAAAATGTCTGCCAAACTTGCTAAAATGTCGGGATGCAGATTCTAAGCAAAAATATTCAAAAAATACAAGTGTTTCATGTATTTACAAAATGTTTAATAACTTTACCAACGTCAAGCAGGAGAAAGTTTTGTATTTATCTTTGTTTTTTTTTTATAAATACACACCTAACGTTAAAAATCTCAGAATTTATCTAACACATTTACATCTATATGTTCGATAAAACTAACAATTTTCTTTTTGACATTTTTTATTTTATTGGAACTATTATTATTGACATAGATTTGTAATTATTTATAATGATATCTCTACACTAACGAATTGGGAGACTGTAATGTTAGATGTAAGACGTGTATAAAGAAATAAATGTTATTAGTAACCTTTGGCGATTAAATCGCCTCGTACTTATTCGCGAGAGGGACAACGAGTGTCAGTATTATCTCGTTGTACGACTGGTTCGATCACATTGACATTACTGGTGTAACTTGAAAGTTGTGAAACACTGTCGCGCCGGGCGCGGGCGCAGCGGACATGGCACAGAAATACCTGAAACATAAAATTATATCCTTTGCAACCCTGTCGCCGGCCGCCGGCCGTCGGCCACCACCTTGCCGGAGTTACAAAAGATATTGTTTTATTACACTGCGATAGACATCGACCATCTAAGTTGGCGTATAGTTTAAACCTGAATCATAATTTATTATTAGATATGATTATTATAAAAATAAAATGGAATAGAAAAATAACTATTTAGAAAGTGGAAGTCGCGTATAAGAAGTTTAATATTAATACAAAAAAACACAGTATAAAACCAGATTTCAAATATAAATGCGTAATAATTAGTTTTTCAAATACTTTGTACAATGTAATTTCGGATGAATTTATAGAAATATTAATGAGACAGTGTTTGGAATTTATTCGTTTTCAAAGGTTTAAGATTCATCACAAAACTCTTAAAAATTTAGCGCCGCAAGAGGCCACCGGGGGGGTTTTAGTGCGGTAAGAATCCCACATAACCCGGTTGCCGCTCCCACGGCACCGGGTACCTTTTGAAGGTTTCCCCCTCGAAAACAAAAAAAAAAGCTTAAAATAAACTTGAAAGTAACTGGCGCCAGATTCTTCATTTCAAGGTCGCTCCAACTGGTTTAATCCTGACGGAACGTTTACAGGGTTGATAGTTGCCACCTGCGATGGCTAACAACCACATACTTCAATTTAAATGTGAAAGAGTTGTAAGGTGTTTAGATTGCAGTTTTGGAGATTTTCGGGGAAAGACCACCAGACATGATGTTACGAATACGCTTTTGTAACTATGTGGAAACGGAAAGCCCTCTCGATGATGGTCGATCGCCAGAAAAATCTGAGGGTAGTTTAGATGTATAAAAAAGATTCTGGCGCATGCGCAAGCATCGCATGGAAGATGCGAACGCTCGCTAAACTCCATTCACCCACTCACGACAGCTATTATCCGCCGCGCCGACCGCCAATCATTTCACGCTCTTTACCCTCCCATTGTCAAGTAAATGGTTTTGTCACTAACAAATTATAATGAACAGATTGATATTATTTCATTTGTACATTCAAGTTATTTAGTTCAGTTTTTTTCGTTTTCGTGATGGTCGCGGTAATTACTTAACTGACTGTAGGTGAATATATTTCTGCCGTATTATCCTTTCAACATACATATAACGTAAAAGTATTTCTTTTAACAGATATTTTTAAAATTTCACCCACATCAATATATCAATATAATAGCGACATTAATGGGTTGGTCTGTGAAGACCACTCTCCGACCTGATGGAAACAGGCGATGTAGCCTTAGATGGTAAAACGCACTAATTTAGAAAAAGCCTACTCACTCGTGACTTGAAGACATTCACATTGTAATCGGATTTGAACACCGACGCGGGTAAATTATTCAAATCCGTCGCGGTATGCAAAGGAGAAAATTGTTATTCAACGACCAATATTACTAAAAATTATGTGTTACATCCTATTATTGTTATATATATATATATACAATAATTAGTTTTAATTATTATAATTCAGGCAAGTCTATGCCTGTTCTAGTAATTATGAATTTCTTTATTCTCGCACATTTCGAATAGATGAGCGTGATAGGCGAACACTTTACTATGTACCATGTATATATCAGTGGTGTTATCGCCATGAAAACTCTGTAAACAAATATTATTATGTAGATTGTCAACATTGGTAAACATAAATCTTACCAGTTAAATAATTTTCTACTAATTGATAATGAACGGTTACTTGAAAATACATTTAATTACCAAATATATTTATGATTGTTTGAAATAATTTTCTTTGGCCTCATAGAAATACTTGGGACACTGACACCATAAAACTATGCATGTAATCGTACGAAAAATATAGAGCATTATTTGGCTTGTGCAGTAGATACGATTTGATGATGGGATGTGACGAAAGTGATGAGTATTTATGTTATCATTGTATTATTTCATAGAGGATTTTTACTTATAGGAAAATTAATTGGAGTTATCTTGATAGTAAGAATGTCTATTTTTTTAAAGTAAATTTAAGTTATCAAACTGAGCTCCTAAACATTAAAATTTTCGGCTAAAAATTCGATTACATGGAAAGAATAAAAGTGGTGGTTAGTGACATCTGTCTTTATTTTTTTCAAGGAAAAGCCGTAGTTCCAGGGTCACTTTATGCACAAAATCACGAAATTCGCACCTTCTTCATAATATTAGCATAGATTAATTCGGTTCTCGACATATATTGACATTAAAATATTTTGTAATTGTTCCCAAAACATTTTTTTTATTATTCATACGTCTATGTGCTGACTCAGTCTTACGTACCCACATAACGTAGCGTGTTAAAAAAGTGTGACTCTAAAAAATCCAACAGTGCGTGTAGGTGTACCGATACCATTGCAGCGACCAGACTAAGATATGTACGTACTATTTGTTAGGTGTTCTTATAGTTAAGTGTTTGCTCTACGGCTCTTTCCTTCATTGTTCCGGTGACACAGATGCTCCGCGCCCTCGATCCCACAGCTTACGCAACACGTCTTCACCGCGGCGGGTCTTGCGCATTTAATTATACCTCGTAAATTACTGAGCATAACTTTGATGACACAGTTTCTTCAAATTCTTTCGCTACGGGGAAGTCTGGTTCTACTGGTGTGTAATATGACTGAACTCCATTTGGCTTTCAATCAACACAGAGTAAAAGTAATGAAGTAAACTGTTAAGAAAGTTAGAAAAAGACCGGAAACTTAGGAATCTTGAAATTTATAAAAAAATATTTTAATATTGCATGGGTTAATGTTCCTGTTATGTTCGAGTGATGGACAAGTGACTCACATAACGAATAAATATCTCAAATGGAATTATGTAAATTAAATATGTAACAGTTAATGCTTTTAAATAAAACTCTCAAAACATGTAAGCGCTAATATAGCATGTTGATTTTTAGTTTAGAATTTGCTTCCCTGATAGGTATACAGATTAGATGCTTTGCACCAAAGTCACATACCGGTACACAGATTAATGCATTTGGTATATAAATCAAAGTGTATAGCATTAGAATATATATATTTTTATCCCGCTTTGGTTTACGTAAATGTGTGTCCAAGACCCCGATGTGTTGTCAATCATCGCATCAATTACCTTATTTATTTCTTTCTGCTTTGTTCGTTTATTACTTCACCGTAAACTCTGAATGTCGTAGTCCACGTCAACCGTAACGAATCCAAGCCGACCTCCTCATCTCGTAAATCTGCACCCTCTAGATCCACGAACGAAACAATGTCGACCTGTGTAAGATCGCTGGACTCTGTATACAGTGTAATCTTGATGGCACTAGTAAATGTTGCCTGGGTTTTTTTACAATCTTGACTAGCAATCACCTACCTTCTGGATCCAACCATGAAATATCATTTACGTTTCGATTGCAGTGTGGGAGTGTCAGTAATCAGCAGGTTCGCCGTTTCGTTTTTGGCCGACAATGCATCGGTTGATGTCTTTTGCTATACGACTTTTCATGGGGGACGGTGACCACTTACCTATGTTATTTATCTTAATTTATAAATCTATGTCTCCGTTACTACTATGCTTAATCTAAAAATGTTATTTCGTGTTATGAAATCGAACATTCTCATCTGAATTGATACGAAGTTCGAAGGTTCGTTATTTGACTACCAGATATAAGTAACCGTTGTCTAAGACGGTAAATACTCGATCACGCAACACACCAATACATTCATTGATTTTCATTTCCCATTGCAATTTGTAAATACCGATATAATAAGTGTGACCAGCAAAACGTAATTTAAAACTAGTTTTGAATACCACTTGCTGTGGTTTTCGTTTTCACTGCGAGATTTTAAATAAATTCTTTAATTACATCGAATTTTACTAGTACTTAAAACATATTTTGTTTAAATATTTGGTTTGAGACTTATTATATTTTTATTTTTATAATTATTAGAAAACAGAGAATTGTTAAAAGAACTGTATTTTTTTTCTGTGGTTAATAGTCGTATGAATTAGAATTCGATGTGTCAGTATTTCATTAAAGTGCTGGTTTGTGACTCTCATTGACGCGCAGTTGGACGTGTATTGACAGTTTTTCTATTAAAACTTTCATGTAAATAAATAATGTTTAAATGCATAATAAAATACTTTTTTTTCACGGTCTCATCCTCAAACACTCTTTCTTGTGTACATTGTACCTGTAAAAAGAGACAACATAGGAATGAACGCTTTCTTTTGTCAATCTAGGTCCAAATGTCAACAAATTCGACATTTAGACCTTTTTGTTATTTGTAGCTTAAGTTCACAAGAAGTCAGAAGAATTTATGATCTGTAAATGAAACATAGAACTTGGCTTACGTTTAGAAAAATACAGTCATACGTACGTATATAAAAAAAACTTATTCATTACATAATCGATACAGAATCTATTATATGGATCCTAAAATTTACGAGTAATATTTAAAACAAACCGTCCTTAAGCAATATGATTTGAATTCCATAAGGTTCAGCCTTATGTATTTAAAATACACCACGATGTTAGGCTGTGGTCCATCACATTTTAATTAACTTTAACCTTGAACCGAAACGCTTAGAGGTACAAAATGTAATGAACAAAACGGTTCACGCAGGTTATTGGTAACTGAGCTCAATTTAAAAATTCCGTCTGATATTATTTTCGGTAAGCCTTGAATTTTTATGTGTTTATCTCTATATCAAAATTGTATGTACAAATATGCTAAAAGAAATTCTGCAGGCCGGTTTTTGACAATTTATTTAATATCGCGAGATCAATCAATTAATATTTTACAGTTCATACTACCTACTTAAGACATACAGTCGAATTTTCAAAGAGCAATGAATAGAATACATAACACTCCATACACCTGTTAACAGTTATGATTTGCAAAAATAATTACACAGTAAAGTTGCGTAATATAAAATTCGCTCGCTACGTAATGTCCGCGGTACAAATTTATTCTTAAGATTTATTGTGTGAAAAATGGAACGGCCAGCGCCCCAGGCGAACGTTGTCACGAAATGAGCTCTCGACCAGACAGTAACGGGACCCAGCGTAGCCGGTCGGCACGATGTCGGTAGGCCGTACAAGAACCTACAACATTTTAATACCACGCCACAGCGGTTACGTGGGCGGACAAATATTAGAGTGTAAAGTTATTCTGTTTCACTTGTTATTTGCGAACTTAAACAACCGTGTGGGTGATACCGCCCGCATCGCGCGAAGACATCAACCAGCGACTACAACGATACTGGAACGCAGACATGCGTGTATTTGAAGTAACCTCAACGCAAATGTACAAAACTAATAAAGGTGTATTATATTATGCCTAAGACATCTAACATATTCTAAGTTTATGAGAAACGTAACCTCCGCTTGCCCACTTTTTGCTATCACAAATCAGTTTACGTGAATAGGTCCCAATTTTCGAATTGTATACCGAAAAATTCTGTTTTTAAAAGGAACAAAAACAAATCGTTTATTTTTCATGTAACTACTTGACAAACGATCAGGTGCGCCAACTGTGGTCATTGTCTTACGTGGTCATAAGTGATCACTCCCGCCCATGGAAATCAGTAGCACCAAAAGCTTACGTCGATCAAAAATTTAACAGGGAGCCCGCATTATTATCAGATATCCGACACTGCGACCAAAACGCATAGAAAACATTTTAGTTGCATTTTTAAGAGATGGACATTGGCCCTAATATTAGGGTATTTACTCTAACATCATACAAGTAACGTCGGTATTCAACTAGAGGGTACAGAGCCTAACGACCTCAAATAGTAAGTACCGTTTGCCATTGCCTCGTCCATGGTTCAGTAGGGGAGCACGAGCAGAGGAGGTTGGCTCGGACTCAAGGGTGGATGAAGCACTGTTACATTATAAATATTTCCAATATTTAACCTCTTCAATACATCATACAATGAATATTTCATATTTATCTTACTAACGAAGCACAAAACTGATTTCAAATTTCTGATAAAACGTTTGCCAAATCTTAAAATACAACATGTTTGAAATGAATTATAAATGTAATAACTTCTATTATCGTGAGTGTAAAGTAAAAATTGACATCTTTGCGGTAACTTTTTCTTCGAAATGATTCCGTTTTTTTTTCTAATCTAGCTACCAAACTATGAGGAAGCAGTCACACCTAGATTGTTAATTTTGTCAACAAGCAATTCGCGGAAAGCAACCCAAATATCTGCGGTCAACAACCGAACGAATTTTTTGGCATGATAATTAGTATTCATTTGGTCCGTATCAGAATGTCGAATTTATTCGCCCGCGCGCCCGGTAAAATCCGGTATATTTCTTTGAGGTTTTATCAAAATAGCTCTGACCGTTCGTTTCAATCGAGTTGTCATGATTTCCGCAGCAAAAATACAACTGCATAAACAAATCGGTTGTGCCCGAAATCTCTCAAAGACCGTTTCATCGATTGACTGAAATGCGCATCACATTTTTTCTTGGGTCTTAATAAAAACGGAAGAATTGATTGATCTAATACAATAGAAAGTGCCATCAAACTAAAACAAAAATTTTAAAAATACCAAATAAACGTACCAACGTTTACAAATACATATTGACACACAAACAGCATTGTAGAGTAGACCTTTTATAACCAAACTTTACAGGGTAGAATCATTCAAATTACTATATGTACACAACGAGACTTATAACAATTTATCATTTTACCACCAGATAACACTTCCGAAAAGTTAAGTTGTAAAAACAAATATTTTAGATATTTAAAGTTACAGCAATCATACTCGTATGTGTTAATGAAAAATTACGAATGTGGAACAAACGGTAAGTGCGTGCACATGCGTCACTGCTGCAACTTGAAGCGTGACAAAATAAGAAATAAACACATTACTATGTAAATAACAATGATTATCCTTTATCAGCCAAACTATGTAGTACGTGCTGGAAACGTGTGAAAATTACTAATCAAATTCATATTAATTTAATGAAATTACTGAAACTTTTTTCCAGTCGATAAAAAAATTGTTGAAAGAAATGAAACCTTTTTTTTTCAATTAATCGTTTCGTTATGTGTTATGACATACAAATAGCTATTATATACATAATGGAACTAAAACAAATGTATAGGACACATACCTTTGTTAAAGTACGGTGTAACCACAGTACATGATATCATGTTTATTCTGAAACCTACATTTACTCCTAGTGCTGAAAATAATATATTTTCATAGTATGAATAATAAAATAGTTTTAAATTTTAAATATTCGGTTGTTCTTACATCCTGTTATTTATTTATTGCTCTTGTCTTGTGAGGTCTTCACTTAATCAATGCATACCAAGAAAACAATATTCTCTGTCGTTGTAAAGTTAATTTCTCTCTGCACAAGATTACCTATTACGAACGCTGTCAACGTGCGTTTAGAAAGCCCCACTCTTGGGTCGGATGTCACCGGCATACAGAACGTATCTTGATAACCCGACCAAATTCAAAACTGGTTAATCACGTAGAGCGTTTTGAATGTTGGGGTCTCTTCTATTCGCTCGACTGTAGTATCAAGCAGGGTTATTGGTATTCATCATAAGCATGTCCAGTTCCACATCTTTGGCGGACGGAAGTGCCTCGGTAGCTTTACCGGATTCATTGAACTCTCAGTGGGTCGTTAGGTGTGTCAATTATACTATGGTCCCTAGAATGCGAAGCGGAAAGTTCGTTTGAAATGTAAACGATCCCAAGTCTGGTTATGCATTGTAAGAAACTTTAACGCATATAATTTAATCGAATCCTTGTGGTAAATAATGATTACCTGTTCAGTTATAACGGCAATGGAACCAATTTAATAATTACTAATGTTATGAGCATAAAAAATGTATCGAAATGTCCATTTGACACTGGTATAACTTAAATGTTTAAAATTTATATTAGTCTTTTATTAAATCTAAGCAACCTATTTGATACTTTTGGTCATTGAATTGATGTGTATACTTATATCCACCCAATACCTACTTACAGTGTGACTTAACATACTAATGGAACATAGTAAATGAACAAAAATAAAAAAAAAAATACTATATTCAACTTTATTTAATATTTTTTTTTTGTCGTGGAGATCCTTGGGGGAGCTCTATGTCCAGCAGTGGGCGTTGTTCGGCTGAGACGATGATGATGATGATGATGAATATTTTAACGTTTGATTTCATTTGTATAATTTTCAGTAAAAAGTAGTTATTGAATAAAATTTGAATAAATTTTCTAATACTACATAATGGACCTAAATCAGAAAACTTTTCAATTTTGTTGGTATATTTATTTCGTAACTATAACAACGCATTAATATAACACATCAATCAAAAAACTTCTCTATCTGTTGATAACTTTCTTAACACGAACACATTTGTTGTCCACTTTTACAAATCTAAATCTAACCACCGAGCACTGCACGCAAAACGTTTTGCTCTCGAATCGCTGTCAATCAATTTCAGATTAATTTTAGTGAAAAATGCAAGTAAAAGTGAGCAAGAGCAATTGGCGCAAAGTATTTAGCAGTTTACTGAGTAGCCTAGTAAGTCGATTGCCGGTGTCTTGATCGGGAACTTGGTTTCGTATCATACTCACAGTTATATTTTTAAAAAATTATGTGCTTAAGGAAATTTATGCATAATACGGGACTTTCGCATCTCTAGTCCACGCCAACCTGCCCTGCTCGCGGTGCACCCTGCTGAACAGCGAACGTACGCTCTTTTCTTTTGGCGGACACTAGACTCTGCACCAACTAGTTTAATCTCTATGGTACGCGAGTACGGTTTTTACATATCTAACTAACTACCACCCTTCTAGAATCGAACATGAAATATTGTCGTTGTTGGTGATATGGCAACATTATTGTATACAGATATTGAATCCATATGGTAAGCTGCTCTGTGATCTCTCTCCACTTCCGACTTAGTGTGCTACATACTGTTAATCTATTAATTCCACCTCGAGCCCTGCAATATCCCGTACTGTGGTAGTAGCAGTTGTAAATTGTAGTGTCGTACAGCCAACAAAAAAAGAATCTCTGCTTCGTTCTTGGCCGGCAAAGCCGTCTCCGTTGTGATTTTAGAGTATGCTAACATCTAAATAATGTGGTAAAACAGATACTCGAATTGAACTTGACATTGTTTTCTAGAGCGAAGTGAGATGGAGTTGCTGACTTACAAATTTGACGCAACACAAAAATTACCAAAATTAAATATTCAGACATTTGCGATGCTATACTCGGATTACCTGTGTTGCGAGCGGCATTTACAGATAACACATATCATAAACAACCACAACCAACCCGAGAACAAACATTTATCAGTCACATAGTCACTGATACCTGCTCTGTTGAGGAATGAACTTTACGTTCGGCTAGGAGAGTAATTAGCGACTGGGCTACAGAACATACAATCGTACATATTCTCCCGTGTTCCGAGTTACGAAATATCTTAAATATTGACTCGAAATATAATTTATACATGTGTCAAGTTTCAACTTGAACCGGCCAGTAGTTTTCGCGTGATGAAACGTAATGAAACGCGTGTGTCAACATATGTAGATGTTGATAACAAAACTTACCAATATTAAAATTATCAAAAAATATATTTAATTTAAAAATTCGGCCTCATTCCAGTTTTATCAATAACGTTTAATTTTATTAATAACCAACAGATGGTTTTTTTTTTTATTTATTTGGTTCACAGACCAGATGTGACACATTAATAAAGTCATGCAACACTTTACAATATTAATTTTCCGGAGTGTGCCCATCCTCAAATAGTGATCACAGCATGCGTGTAAAGTATACAAAATGTTATAAAGTAATATAAATAAACTAAACTTAAACTACTTAAAATATGTTTTTATGTTGTTCTTTTGCTGATGACAAAGAACTTGTGAAAATATCAAAATCAGAACTTATTTCGTTGTAACTTGACAACATATGATAAAGTGGTGAATGTTGCCCCGTTTTTGCGCGATAAACTGAACGATTTTCTATTATACAATCTACCATTAGGACGAGGCACATCAAAATTTATCTTTGTCAAGACATCTTGGCATATAACCAAACCGTGAACAATTATGAAAAGAAATATATCTGCAATTTTACGTCGAACACTAAGGGAACCGAGATTATAATAGTCTAACTTAGAATGGTAATCACTTAATTGGTTACATTTATTATTCAAATAGCTCAATTGATATCGGAATCTTTCCTGAATTCTCTCCATTCTATTACAATGCACTGCATATCTTGTAGACCAGATTTGCTTCAGAATTTTGCGTTACACTTAGAAATAACACCTGCATTGTTTCAGGCCTGGGTTATTTTCTTGTTCTATGAACATGTAATATAATAATTTACAACGTTTTTATTTATGGATAGATTCCAATGAAATTAACTTTAAATATTAAGCATGTTTACATATGCAATATATTAGCGAAAACCGTAACAAAATCGGTAAAGCCGTTTCGAGCGCACAGACAAACAGACAAAAATTATACGAACTATTGTGTTGTGTTCAATTTCGTTAATAAAGGCCCTAATAATATTCGTTCTCATATATCCTTCATGTACAGAAAACGATTAGTTAGAATTTTATTATATGTATGGATTAACTGTGCATGAATTACAAGAATAATATATTTTTTTTCATTTATCTCATCTCCATCCACACTGAGGCAACGTTGAACGACTCCAATTGGAGTACAATGTCTTTCACTTAAAAGAGCCGCATCTACCCTAGATCGCCTACCACCGGTCCCGTATTCCATGACATTACTTCCGTAATCAGTAATTTACAGCGAACGTGTTTTATCTACGTAAATAACTTGTTTAGTCGCAAGGCTCGATAAAGGTAACATTACTTTACTTAGATATTTTTTGATAATGTTTGTAATAGATTAATAAGGCAATGCGATGTTACGATTACATCTGGAGCAATATGTAAGTATAAAAAGGGTCTGGCGACAAGAGCAGGTCAAGTTCGTGCCCGGTCATCGATGGAGGTGGCACATCGGTTATTGCTGCTGTTAGCAGTTATTGTTCATGTAAGTATTGATTGTATTCATTTTATGAATCATAATTTCAATAACATATTTAAATCCATGACGGTTGCATGTATTCGTATCTTATGCAACCCTGGTATTGCCGCAACAGTCAATTGTACAGGGAAACGCGTTCCTTAACTTGCGGAACAATCAGGCGGACCATTTCATAGTGATATCTATAGCTATGGATATCTCGTGGATATCGTGGATATCACAAACTTGTTACCAGGCGAAGGAAATAGTGAACCCTCGCGTTGCTTCGTGTTCATTTCAAGGTTGATTTTACTATGAGGGCGGTGCCTAGCCAACCAGTAAAGAAAACTTTTAAAATTATGCACCCCGTTCTGATTTATCTTATCTTCAATTCATCTCAGTTTATGTCAATTTTAGCAATGAACGATATCGCCGTTTAGCCAAATCACCGCCTTCCGTATTTTTTAGATCAAACTCTATTCTTAGCCTCCTTTACATATTGATATTGGTATAAGGTTTTTTCCTTTTCGAGGTTCTAAGATTTAAAATTTCGTTGAACTGCCTTAACCCTTAAGAAATGCTAATTGCGCTCCACTTTTTTTGCTTATTACTGCCATTTGAACGGCAGTAAACAAAACATTAGTCAATTTAAATGTTTTAGTACGAAGTACAACACACGAAAGTGTAACGAAGTACATAAGTAAAATAAAAATTCAATTTCCACTATGCTTTCTATTTCTTTGACTGTATAATATTATAATTTTTCAGAATCCTGCCCAGGGTCAGTATTATGTTTCACCACAACAATATGTAGCCGCGCCATCGACGTCCGCTCTGCTAGCAGCAGCCGGCCTCCCGTGTGGATGCGGTTGTCCATCCGCTCCCCTGGCCATCCCACCACCATGCTCGGCACCCATCTACGTAACCCTCCCAACTCCGCCACCTTTGTGCGTTACACCCCCGCCCTTGCCTCCGATGTTGATCGAGCTGCCGCTGCCTCCACCCATAACCATCAATTCTCCACCACCTCCGCCGCTATGTATAACGCCACCACCGCCGCCTCCCATGACTATAACGCCGCCGGCGCTGCCTCCGATCTGCGTCAACCCTCCGCCTCTACCGCCGATGTGCGTCACACCACCGGCGCCGCCTCCGATGCTAGTGAACCCCCCGCTGCCACCGCCGATCATGTTGGAGCTACCGCTGCCCCCGCCGATAGTGATCGAGCTGCCTCCGCCGCCGCCGATTGTGATCCAGCCGCCGCC
>PDGT01000024.1:385918-409441 GCA_003671415.1 Megathymus violae | reverse complement strand
AGCCGCCGCCGCCGCCGCCCGTGACCGTGCAGCCGCCGCCGCTTCCACCCATCTGCGTCCAGCCGCCCCCGCCGCCGCCGATGTGCGTGCAGCCGCCGCCGCTCGAGCCCTTCTGCCTGCAGCCGCCGCCGCCCGCACCCATCTGCTTCCAAACCTCACCCTGTATACCCCCGACGGCGTTGCCAACGCCGATTTACTTATAGTTCGAACGATTACAATTTAAAATAGTTATGTTTTTTTAATTTATATGTTAAATTTTTATAGCATAGAAAATAAACCAACTTTGTCCTGAATAGTACACCTTTTGCAAACTGGAACTTGTGAAGAAATAAGTTAATTTAAATTTAAATAAAGGAAATAATTTAAAAATATGTTATTGTATTATATTATGTATATGCATATATCAAACAATAATTTGCTTTATGCAACAAACCAACAACTGCCCCGAATTCAATCAGTTGCCCAGTGCATCCTGTACGGGTAGATATTTAGAACCGGTAATGAGCGATTATCTGATTAATCATGCGTAGATCCTACTGCCACGCTCACTGACCACAATCATGATCATAATTTAAAAACTGGAATGCTCAAATTATTCACATTTTCGTGTTTTTGCCTGTACTCGTGCTATTTACCGTATATTTTGCATTACACCTTTACGTAGAACTTCAGTAAACTTTGGCTATGTTGTAAACATATTTATGTGTAAGAAATATCTTTAAATCGTTTTCAAACTCAATACTTCTATTTAGAATTATCTATACTAATTATAAAGAGAGAGTGAGAATTTTGTGTGTGAATTTTCCCAATCGCTTCACTCTTGACAGAGCGGTCGTGGTCGTCATGTAGTAAATTTTTTTGATTGTGTGTGTATACGCGGAGGGTAATCTTCGGAACCACAGAGTATCTATTTCATAAAAAAATGTTATATTATTCCGGATGGACAAAAGCTATATAGTAAAAAACAAATTCTCCGTCTTTCTGTCTGATTGCTATTACTTCAAGTTATGGCACGGGGTTTCATACCGATTTTACCAATAAATAGACTGATTCATGAAAAACATATAGGTATATGACAATAGAAGCGAGAATTTATTAGTTTTGAAATAAGAATATAATGTTTTATGAATTAATCGATTCTTCATTGTACTGTACCGTGGTAGAGTTATTTACGTGCCTGGCCAGCTACGCTTTTCCTTCTCGAATCAAGTATGAAATATTTTTAAGTAATTCAGCTGCAAATATTCCCTTTGCTTGTACGAATATTAATGGACGGCAGTAACCACTCACCATCAGATAGCCCGTGTACTCGTTTACCGCTCGCGTAAATAATTTTTGATCCTGGTAATGCTTTCGGAATTCAATGCCTGATCATTTTTAATTATTATTTTGCCGGTGACTTCGTACGAACAATTTGCTAAGTCTAACCGGTAAATATGAGTACGGTACAGATGTACAACTCGGCGGAGCGGAATCAATCTTTCTTTATGTGACCATAAATCAATTTTAAATCAAATCTGCTACAAAAACAGTTCAGTAGATTTTGAATACTGGGACATACAGAAAAATAAAAAAGATTAGCACTTAGGTAATGTTATTTTTTAAACTATACAGCATGGAATGTGTCTGCTTGTTTGTTCAACATCAATTTCTTAATCTGACGTTCTTTTATACTTCTACTCTACTTATCTGTAGATCGTAGATTTATTACAGCTTCAGTATTAATGTTGTTATCTCCTTGACCCTAGGATGGCGGGTTCGGGGGGGCTGGCGGAGTGGGCGGAGGGCGCGGCGGTGTGGTTCCAGCCCGCGGGTGCGCCCGCGCCGCTGCCCGGTGAATTGGTGGAAGTCCACCGCGCCGCCCGGGTGCTGCTGGTCAGCGCCGTCGTCAACGGACAAGTGGGTAACATGCACGACGGATCTCAGTCTGACGTAACTACTCGTAAAAAATTAAGCCTTAGTACTTGAAGAATTTAGGACTGAATTGGAAAGAGTAGATAGATAGCTTTGTACATAATTATGTTACAGCAAGATTCTGACTATGAACGTCACTTTTAGATACGTCGCCACAGCTGCCCATATCCCATCATAACACGTGTTGCGGGCCTAATAACATGCTTATTAACCGGTTCTCCAACTGTTATTACAAATGCAATAAAAAATAATTTTAGATCCTTCATTAATTGACACTGAATTTTGTGGAGCATATATACAATATAAATACAACAGCATAGTTGGAGAATATATTAGAACAAGGACGTCGAATTGTAGATTTCCTTCCTGTAATCTATACACTGCGTTGAAAGCTTAAGTGTCAGTTGACAATCGGATTAATAAAGGCCATCTTAAAAGAATCTTTGTAAAAAACCATCTCGGCCACATTGTTATAATATATTACTGATTGATATTATTCATAACAATAATATAAAAAAAGCCATGTATCTCTCAATATTACTTGTACCGCTACAGATATACAGTACTGTGGACGGTAAAAACTTTGCAACTGAAAACCGAGGTGATAATTTTCCGTCTGAAGCACTCGTTAGACTCAGCGTGAAGCCTGAATGAGCTGGTTGAATGGCAGTGCACGGCCGTTAACAGTTATATAACGCGGTTCAACACAATTATCTGGCCGTGACAGAGTTATTGGTGCCACTTTTGTCAGTACAGAATTGTAGCTGTGACGTAAGGTTCAGCTATCGGTATTTACATAACTTATGTTAACTTGACCTGTGTCAATTTTATCTATGTAAAATAATTGCATTATTCACTTTTATTCTTTCATTTGAATTTATTGTCTTCGGATTACCGACTATTAAAGTAACAGTTTAGTTGGATAGCCGTAACGTCAGAGAACTCGTTATGTACGCAAATTCTAACTATGGTAGTATAAACAGGAAATTACGTGTGTAAGTATAAGTATATTTATAAAATACTTAAATGGTTAAATGATTTTGAATTTGAACAAGATAATAATAATAGCGATCATCGGTGGTGACTGAGGGCAACACTCGCCGGATTCGCGGGTGTCGATTGGCAAGGCCGCACCGATCGGAATGTTGATGGAGAGTCGGCCACGTTTCCGCGCGATCATTCGTTCTCTACAATTTCTACGCTTGAGTCATTTGCGCCTTCGCATTTTCATTTCATTTTCTACTTGTAAGCGTTTGAATATTAAACGTAGTTTTAGATAGGCGTTTTAATATGTAGGTTGTTAAAAGTACGGTTTTGTTGGCGCTTGACCATTACAATATTTGCTAATTTTGCCGTAAAGAAAGTTGCTTTGACTCGCCTTATGTTTCAATATGGGTATTAAAACTAACGACGCAAAAATAGTAAAATCCAAATTAAAGAGATTTAACTAGAATTTTATATTATAAAATATTACTTAACTGCAAGAAACGAGGTCAAAATGTAGAAGTCTCCGATGCAAAAGGCTAATAATACTTACTACCATAGTGTGCGTTGCAACCCCTGATTACATCTCCAATTACTATCACATGGAATATGTAGTCAACTACTAATTCATAGTAAATAAAATATATACATGTACATAGGATAAAATGAATCTAACGAAACCATTAATACTGTCTTTGACTACGTTCAATAAAATATTGTTCTAAGAATGTGCACTGTGTCGTATAGACACCATTTTTTCCATCTACTATCATACCGTTCCACAAGTTAATCCCAAACGTTTTCATGTAATAACACTATTTGGGCCTATTCTGCATGTGTGTTCCTATCTTGATTCCGTGATTATCCCGTTACAAAGATATAAACCCTGACACGACAATTCCACGAAGAAAATGATAAATTAATATACCAAGGCGTACCAAGCTTTTATGACATTCACTAACCCCTAACTGGTCGGATCGGTTGCTCCGTTATCCTCCGTAACAGTTTTCTGTTTACTGGTATGTGGTCGAATCAGTTAGCGGTGGCTTGCGGACAGCTGCGCTACGCAGTTTGTGGAATAAACGTTTTTTGAGCAATTACGGTTTCTAATATTAGATAGCGTATCTGTGGATTACAGTGTCGAGCTTGTTGAGTGAAATAACGAATGGAAGTCGGTACATTAATCATCTGTAGTGGACAAGACAGAACGTGGAGACGGTGTTTTGAATTTTGATTTTAGTCACGTTGTACAAGGAATATACGATGATACGTTTACATGAACTAATAGATAAAAAAGATTTTTAACTCATATCTGTTCAATTTTCTTACCTAACTTAACCTTAATCTAATATAGTTCATATCTTAATTTGCTTATTGGTTGAAGAAAATACCAAATGGAAGTTAGTGTTCATAAATCGTTTAATATTAATCAGCGAAGCTCCTGATGTGAAAGATGACAATGAGTGAATTAGTAAGAATTAACACATAGATTAAGAACTGATTTTTAATGGCATTCAAGTGATTTTATAATTCATAAAAGCCTATATATATATAACTATAAGTAAAATTATGTAAAGAATTCATATGGTTTTAAATCAAAACTTAACTCATTGTCTTGCAATACCTATCATAAAAAGCGTGAGTGGATAGCACTAAGGAGTTTAAATTACGAAAATGATGAGATAGATCGCTAGCAGTGAATGTGGCATGCGGTAGGTAAATCAACTTTGCGCTGATAAGTGACGAATTCATTCAGATGAATCGCAGATGAAATGAGAAACGGAACGCACATTTATTAGCCGCTAAAAAAGTGACGGCGGGCGTGTTTATCGAGTTAACAGAGAGAAAATTCAATTAAGACGACGCTACGAACACCGGATACTTTCGTTTTCACTATTCCATGTTTTCTTTGTTGAAGCAACATAATGCGGGCTGAAGCTAAAAGAATTACTCACGTGTGTTATTCACATCGGGAATCCTTGCAAGCATTGACTGTGTTTAAAGTTGGCTGATATGTTCCACCGCGGTCGATGCGAGTTCGTTTCGCTCCAACGCCGATCAGCTCACCCGAGCCTTGCGATCTTGACCTATCTCCCAATTCTACAGATTCCTGCACTTCAAGCCGTTCGTACAGAACTGCTCTGCGAAGACAAAAGTTAAGAAAATCTAAACCTCCAGTACTGAAATCTATACTAAAGATGAGTAATTCTTCCAAGTCTAAATCTGGCACAAAAACGAAGAGTCGACGTTGTCCGACCGTTCCTTTGCTAAAGAACATATGTTTGGATGTTCTCATGAAGAATGTAACTAAATATTTATTTTTATATAAATACCCTTTATACCTCCTTTCTATCGAATGTCTTTAGAAGTCTTCTTTGTTTGCGAACGATAGTAAGATATTATAATCTGATATAAAAACTCTTGTTATAGTGTCTGTTTTTTTTAATCTGTCATGAAAAATCATAAACATATATATGGTAGATAAATGATTAATGATGCCTGGTCGGAAATCAAACCCGGAATCCTTATAATATAACTTAAGCAGTTTTTTCTACTCAAATTTAATAATGTATCTACATAGATACTTCAGCAATATTCGCTAAAACGCTTGTGCGCAAAAATCCGAGTGTTGCACCATCTGCAACAACAGATCTCCTGACATCATAATTTTATCATAATTATTCTCTTATTCAATGAGCCCACATTAGCATACTTGGTATTAATGTTGTGCAATACATATATTGATGAATCAATGAATGCAGAGTTCAATATTCGATTTCACGGGTAGAAGCACAGGTGTTTGTCAAAGTGAAAATAAATGTAATGTTTTAATTTGCTAATATATTTTTTATTAAGTGTTACTTAGAACGGTATATATGTATGTATGTAACTAGACGTCTTGGGTTTATCGTAAGAGATCGACCAATTCAAACAACTTACAAATTTCTTCAGTGTTAGATGAGTGACCGCTAATGGAATAATGACTTTATGTGTTTCGAACGGCACATTAGGAATTTTGCGTTTTAAAAGTTTCGTGGGTAGAAAGTTGTTAAGGCTTATTGCTGACCTTTAGGCGGCATAAAAACTTACAGGCTACGATTTGGTCACTAAACCCGTTCGATCCGGCATAAACTCGCGTGGTAAAATACAATCCAGTTCCTCTCAATTATACGGAGAAACTCAGACCTTCCAGTGATTCGCTAATAGGTTGTATTGAAGCCTATAATTACATGGACCAAGTGCGTTAAATTGATCCACAGCCAATTAATAATTCTCCTGCGCTCGGCCAACAGACCCGTTTCGCTAGATGTTACGTAATCGCGTTCTGATACATTTGTGAAGCATCCCTTCGATAAAATAAATAATTGCCAATAGACCCGTTTCGCTGGATTTTACACGATCGAATCCTCTGTACCATTCTCTTGAGAAAAGATCTATAGACATAATAAAATTTTAACTGATCGCTTTCTGTATATGAAGAATATATGAGAAAACTATTATTAGGGGCCTTTATTAACGTAATAGAACCCAAAACAATAGTTGTTAAAAAGTTTGTCTATTTGTCTGTGCGTTCGTGCGCGCTTATCGATCTCAGAATCGGTTTAATCAATTTCGTTATGGTTTTCACGATTGTACGCACGTATGTTTGTATACGAATGTAAGCATCACTTAATATTTAATGGTCGTTTCATTGCAATCTGTCCATAAATAAAAACGTTATAAATTATTATATTACAAGTTCATAGATCAAGAAAAAAACCAGGTCTAAAACAATGCAGATGCTATTTCTAACCGTAGTTATTCTGAAGCGAAACGAGAGCAGTTTGCGAGTATTATAAGTAGTTTTATAAGGATAAATTAACATTTTATAAATAAACGTCTACAAACTCACACCCCTGCACTAACATTCCCTGTGTTGCGGGTGGCATGGACATACACAAATATGACATCACAAACACCCATCACCCGAGAACAAACATTTATCTGTCACATATCATCATATCATGTCTGCCCCGGCAGGGAATCGAACCCGGGACCCCTTGCCCGGCAGGCAGGATCACGACCAATTGGGCTATGGGGTCGTCTTATGAAACCGTATTTGATAATTGGATTAATGTTAAGCAAATGACGATGAGACATTTATTAACTTCGCTGTTAAATGATAACGGATTTCATTAACATCGGCATATGAACAGCCACATTTTGTCGATACGTTTAGAATTTTTAATCGATAACTTTATATAAAATATAATCATATTATTTATATGAGAGGGTTATGGAGCAACCGAGCAATTGAACTTTTATACAAATACCGACCTCGCTGGTCAGTAACGACATAAAGAATTGATATTGCAAATACGGTCAAATTTCAAACGAATACTTCAGCACTTGGTCAAGGATCAAGATACAATAGGGACATACACCAATGAGACTTCCCAAACAACAACCATACGCTAAGAACCATCAATAATTATGTGTCGCGACCACAACTGATAAGTTTCATATTCTTAATAATGATAATATTAAATAACCCGTGATATTAGAAAACCAAAGTGACGTTTTGAAATGTAGAAACTGTATGTATGTCATGTGAATACAACTATTTTATTGAAATATCACTTTCACCACGACCGAGTTTAAAACATCTTTCAACAAGCGGGACCTCTTAATCTCAGCGGGATCTCAAAGGTTGACATGTTATCGTTTAATATTAATGTTCGAAAGTAACCATAATGACCATTGATAATCTAATTATTATTTATAAAAACAAATCACCGTATCAACGCTTTATCAAACGGGCCATCAACAATCAAATTACATTATTAACGCATATTTGATAAGATTTTAGGTGAAAGTTTTCACGTGAAATTGCTGAATTTAAATGACTGATTTATTTCCACGGAACTTTTTAGAAGTTATATTCCCTTTTTTTCTTACTTAATCCTCCTAATTTCTCCAGCCCCAAACCTTTGCACTCCAAATGGGCAATGGCGAAGAGGAAGGTGACCCGGTGTGGCCTCGTGAGGAACTCGGTCCCACCGGCGTTGAGGACATGACCCGGCTTCACGACTTGCACGAAGCTGCCCTACTCTGGAACCTGAAGCTCAGATATGAACAGGGTCTCATTTACACATACGCTGGCTCCATACTCGTCGCCGTCAACCCTTACAGACCTGTTGATTCACTATATGGGTTACAAACTGCAAGGAGGTAACTAACTGATATTATCAATGTTATATTTTTATAATTAATCAATTAACTAGAAAATAAATAAAATTACGTACAATAGTGCTGTAATTGTATTTATTTCTACTTATATGTTTTTACTTATTATCATTACTTGAATATGGGTGGCGATAGTGATAGTGATAGTGCAATAACTTAGTAATAGCCTATTTACGTTTCAAAACTTTCTCATTAAAATTTATTATTTCATTCCAGGTACCACGCAGCGGAAGCGTTAGGTGATTTACCGCCACATTTATTCGCAATAGCAGCCGCCGCACGCGCGTCTTTACCTCAACCACAAGCCATACTCATCTCCGGAGAATCAGGCGCGGGAAAGACTGAATCTACAAAATTAGCGGTCCAATTCTTAGCCGCCGTTGCACCAGCGCCTCCCGGGAGAGCACCTGTCTCCGAACAGATTCTGGAAGCGGCACCGCTACTGGAAGCCTTCGGAAATGCAAGAACACCAAAAAATCACAATTCTAGTCGCTTTGGAAAACTTCTGGAACTATATTTTAAAGATGGTGCCTTAGCAGGCGCAAGAGTTGCTCATTATCTCCTCGAAAAATCACGAATAGTCACTCAATCCCCAGGCGAGAGGAATTATCATGTTTTTTACGAATTACTAGCGGGATTGGATGAAGAACAAAGACGGACAAGAGGTCTCTTGACTGCCGAACATTATTTCTATTTAAATCAAGGAGGTGATTCAGGAGGCGCCGGTGCGGGTGCCGATTGGTCTGCACTATGCGGGGCAATGCAAGTTCTCGGTATCGGAGATGCCGAAAGAGAAGACATAATCAGAGTACTGGCAGCAGTTCTCCATTTAGGGAATGTGTATTTTCACCGCCGTCAATTAAGGCATGGACAAGAGGGAGTACAATTGGGCGGTGGAGCAGAAGTTCGCTGGGCGGCTCACCTTTTAAAAGTACCTGCTGAAGCATTAGCTAGAGCTTTGACCACTAGAGTGACAGCAGCGCGTGCGGAGAGGATGAGGTCACCGTTACCAATAGACCAAGCTTTGGACGCCAGAGACGCCTTCGCCAAGGCTCTATACTCATCCTTATTTAACTGGCTTGTACTTCGAATTAACTCGATAGTACATCGGGCTGGATTGCACGACGCTCATCGTATTTCTCTCCTTGACATCTTCGGGTTTGAAGACTTGGAAGAGAACTCTTTCGAGCAACTCTGCATTAACTATGCCAACGAAACCTTACAACATTATTTCAATAAGCATATATTTAAGTTAGAGCAACAAGAATATCAAAAAGAAAGACTAGAATGGTCCAATCTAACGTGGAACGACAATTCTGCAGGTATTAGGATTTTATACTTACGTCAGCTGTGCTTATATTCTATAGTACATTTCAATATACTACTGTTTTTCGTTTCAGTAATCCAGCTATTAAGTAAGAAACCAGTGGGTATCCTACATCTATTGGACGACGAAAGTAACTTCCCTCGTGCTTCTGACCTGTCGTTCCTGGAGAAGTGCCATTACAACCACGCTCTTAATGAGCTTTATTCTAGACCTAGATTGGGAGCCAATGAATTTGGGGTAAGTTTTGAAAGAAAGCCTGAAATCTATCAATACAAGCACTCAAGTTAGATCTGTCTACGTGACCATTTTTGTACGCAGCTATATGTTCCCGGTAACGTGTGTCAAAATTTCTACCCGTTTGACCCACGTAAACACCGTTACAGTCAGAACAGACAATCTTATCGACACCAAATTGTTCGTGTCTATTTCTTTGTTTTTACAGTTTTAACATTATTGTTTGTTCTGAAGGCAACGGAAATCTTGTATCGACTGAGCGTCCTAGCAATTCGCTCTGAAATTGGACCAAGATAGGTTGAACTAGATCTATAAACGTACAAATGATTACGCACCAAAAAACCTCTCCTCTTACGAATAAGTCCATCCAACATCTTCCTGTCATAGCCATTGGCAACACCAATGTGATATATATTGTTTAATTCTGTATTATAGTTCTGTGATAATAACGAAACAGACATTTTATATTGCCATGGGTGACAAGAAGATGCCGGAATGATCGTATCCGTTTGTGTTGGTTTGCGGAAAATTCCAAAGTCATGTCTATTGTTTTGTCTGGTAATAATGAGATCTAAAAAGTGTAATGAAAATGTAATGAATGAAAAAGTGTAATGAAACTAAAAAGTGTGATGAATTATCTTCGATTTCCAATTTAAATTTAATTTTGGGATGGATACTATTTAATTTATTTACAAAAAAGTCCTGCTGTCTATCCGTCCCCGTCCAGCACATAATTATGTCGTCAACATACCTATAGTAATATAATATATATATTTTATGACCTATAATATTTTTACTCTAGTAATGACCCATAAATATTTTTGTAAATAAAATTGATTATTAAAACGAAAGTAATTTTGGTCTATACATAAGGTAGCGAGTCTTATGAGATCATCTTTTTCTCCGGGATGCAACTTTACTTTATCAAGGAGATGAGATAGAATGTTTATGGACTCTAGTTTGGGGACATTAGTAAACAAATTGTCTACGTCAAGTGAGACTTGTTTAGATTTATTGGGTAATATTATATCCTTTATATTACTATTATTATATTATTGACTAAATGAAGACTATTTTTAAGCTAAAAGTTGGAGAAAAAGATGTCTTAGATTTTATTATAGTATTAAGTCGAAGAGCCAAATTATATGCTTGAGCCCCAATATAAGAGACAACTGGACGTATTGGTATATTATCTTTGTGAATTTTCGGCAAACCATATAAAAGAGGAGCGCGAGTATTCATCGGGATCAAAGAATTCGGTGTACTAGGAAAAATATAAGATGTATTTTTGCAGACGCGTTGCAATTGAGTGGTATATTTATTAGTTGGATCTGTATTAAACCCGGTGAAATCCTGTTATATTACGTCTTTAATTTTATCGTTATATGATTCTCGGTCCATTACCACAACGATGTTAACTTTATCTGCTTTTGTGACCACTAGTTGTTATCTACTATACGCTGTTGAATATATTTTAACACTGTAAATTCCGTGTTGATAGACCGAGAGGATTTAGATATGTTATTCCCTTTATTAACCGCAACAGCCAGCTCTGAATCCACAGCCAGACCTTCCAAAGTTTTTGGGATAAAGATGGAGAAAGGTTATATTTCAAACCATTACTCAATAACGATAATTCTTTATTTTTATTCTATTTCTGATGGTGTTGATCATTAACTACTTCAAATTCAAATTATTCAAAATCACTCTAACTTGCCATGTTTCTGCTGAAAAGCTTAAATGAATGTCCAGCAGTTAATCCATTTACAGCAGACGTAGATACATCTCGGTACACGAGCCGTCTAAGAGCTCGACTACTGAAGCACCATCTCCAAAAACAACCAAAATCAATTAAAACTCAAATTAGCTAAACATACATTTTCAGATTAAACACTACGCAGGCCAGGTGTGGTATAATGTGGAAGGGTTTCTCGATAAAAACCGGGATGCGCTACGCGCCGATGTTTTAGAGCTACTGTGCAGCAGCGAAGTGCCGCTGGTTGCGGAAATGTCGACGCAGCTCCGCGCGCAGCACGACGCCAACAAGACACTGCCCAGAGGCGCAAACGGCCGATTCGTTACTATGAAACCGCGAACGCCTACTGTTGCTGCTAGGTATATAAATCGGACTATAAATCGTCATAATTATGAAATATATTAATTTCTATTTAACTATTTGGCATGGCACAATTGAGGGCTCATGTGAAGTTGATATTGATTCCCAAATGATGTTCCCCAATAAGCAAGTTTAAGCATTTGTTACTACTTTTTTTACAAACCCTTACATAACTTATGCGAGGATTTTTTTGTGGCGGGGGTGGACATGGACATACCCAGCTCAGATATCGGGAACAACCAAGACCCGCAAGCAAACATTCAATTGTCACATAAATGTCGGCTAAGCTACAGTACCTTTTACTGGAGATTACATCTTTCAGCAGCTACGAGGGGTATTATCAGACATTGTTTAACGTCGTGTAAACGTGTTGGTAAAAGTAGGATGATTGTGTAAGCGTCTATCATAATTTTGATCTTTTTTCAGATTCTCAGACAGCCTTCACCAGCTGCTAGAGTCGATGTCTCGCTGCAACCCGTGGTTCGTGCGTTGTATCAAGCCGAACACGGACAAGTCCGCCATGAAGTTCGACATGCCGTGCGTGCTGGCCCAGCTGCGCTACACCGGCATGCTTGACACCATCAAGATCCGACAAACTGGCTACCCCATCCGGATACCCTTCCAAAACTTCGTTGACAGATACCGGTGGGTTTATGTACTATGAGTTATTCATCTCGTCGAGGTCACCAATTTGTAGTCATTGTATTATTAAAATGATAACAGTAATCAAATTTACAATGCTCAGATGTTCAGTGTACAATCCTCAGACGTACAATTTACAGAGCCCAGAGGTATAGTGTACAGTGCCCAGATGTACAGTATACAATGCCCAGATGGTCACTGGTCGATGATGTTGAGTTTCCGGTCGAAACTCTTGTTCATATTTACTTTTATTTATTATAAGTACATGTGTCTTTTGTGGGAGGTACTACGCATATATCGAAAAATACATTGTGATCATATATTATTGAAAGGAAGATTTGAATACTAATACTTTCTGTTTTTATTAACAGATACTTGTTGAAGTCCACCCCGCCCCGGTCTACTCCGTACCGGGAGATTTGCAACTCCATCCTTGCTGAGATGCCGCCCACTGGGGCAGGTACGTCTATTTATTTATGAGTCATTAAAATATGATATTGAAATACACACTGCGCCAGGTTCATTATGATACAATTAAGGTACGAGTTCGTTATAGAATCATACATGACTTCACGTACCTTCTTTTACAATTTCTTTTTTGATATTTTAATGTGTGTAGATTTAGTTATCGATGTCGATTATATATGACAGAACTTATTTTCAAACATATTTTGTTGTATTTTTCAAACATAGAAGTGTTTCACTAATGTGCGTTGGATTCCATTTTTAAAATACGCCAAAAGTATGAGGGTAGGTATCGTTCTTCGGTATTTTGTGTCAATTTTTATGAAATATTCAAAATTCCGACTCAAAATTATATTGTCTATTACTTTACCAAAGCGGTATTTTTGTCTGTCACAAGCCAGATAAAGGGAATATGGATATATCGCCTCCTTATCAAAGGTCATTCACTCCGTTCGCGCGCAATAGTCGCAGGTGCCCTTCTAGTGTTTTTGGATTAAATTAATTAAAGATTTCTTAACAGGTACTTGATACATTTATTTTGTTTTTTAAACATTATATATGTCGATCATTTATGATGTCCTCAAAGTTCAAAATTACCCTGTATATAAAACTCAATAACTCGTGTTAAACTTCAACAAACACACACATTTCCTCCGAGAATATCGACTAACAATCATTTGTTCCGAGTTAATAAACAATTGTTTCTGAAGTGGTTGTTCAAATACCATGTAGTCGCAACTATTATTTTCAAATCGCTGGAGAAACATCGACTGGGCCAAATGTATCATAATCAATAAATTCCCTACGGAGCTAACCTACTGTGATACAAGCACAATAAATAGGTTTGCGAGACGGTAGAATCTTGTACAATTTGCCGAGGGCAGGGTCGGATATGATTCTGCCGTGAAGTACTTTGTTTCAGTAATCTTGTATTTCAATGATAATAATAAACACACGTTCATATCCCTCAGTAGGATTATCTGTCGTGGCAGCGACACACAACACAAGGTAGATCACCATCCACCACGAGCACGAACTAAACATTTACATTTCGCATAAATGTCAGCCGGGAATCGAAGCCGAGACCCCTCGTTCGGCAGGCGCAAACACACACACACAAGGCACATCAAATATACGAATTATATAAAGATTCGTCCAATCGATCAATATGACAACCACTAAGGTTACCGCTTTCGAGCTATCAATATCAAATTTATAAATAAAAAATTGATAAATTCCCGATATATAAAGTTATGTTAACAACATTTTAATGATCTTGCCAATTAATATATCGTCGCCCACGTAACTGGACAAAGACTTTCTGTCGAATCTCATAATTATTATCCAACTTATTAAACTGCAGCAACACGTTACCGCGCGCAGTCGCGGCGCTCAGTGAACGTTACACGTGAAAAGTACAGTTATGTGGAAACTTGTAAAAAAACGTGTTAATAAATGCAAGGCACTGGTTCTGCGTGAGTTAACTTTACTAGAATTCTCACTGATAGATTACTATTTCGTTTCATTTATTACGATAACTATCCGGTTAGAAAAATACGTGAATATGTGCTACAGAAACTTCATTGGTTATCGAAAAAAATAAGTAACATCTTGAGTGGTTAGCTTCGACGAGAACATTTTTTTTTAATTTATTCATGCTCGCGATATATGTTTTCTACGAACTCCGTTCATTAACAGATATTTAGATTTTAGAGGAAATTGTCAATTTTTATTATTTTGAATTATTTAAAAGATATAAAAATATTATTGTCTCCATAATAATAAGCCCTTTCATCTGACGTCACATACTACACTTCACTTTTTAATGTATCCTACAAACTCCACATACGGCTGTTAACGATATATCTATCTACATCCGAATTGAGTCACAAAACTCGTGTATTGTGCACCAAAGTTATTTTTTTTTTCCATCCTGTAGACACTAAGAAAATCGGGACTAGAAGTTGGATAGACAGACAAACAAGCGAGTGATCGATTTTTCATTTTCATGGAAATTACAAAATGTATAGATGTAGTAATACTGACTTTTGTAAAATTAGGTTTTGTGCTTAACTCAACAGCAGAGGATACTCGTAACATCATGTCTAATTGCTATAATAAAGTATAAATAAATATTGAAGACTTCGTACGTTACATAATGCAATCCGCCTGTATTTCTGTATGCACGTGATCGTCGATCTGTTTCAGTGGGGGCGGATTTCCAGCTGGGTGCTGCGCGCGTTTTCGTCCGCGAGGCCCTGCACCGCGCCCTGGAGCGCGCCCGCGCCGACAAGCTGCGCGCTGCGGCCACTAAGCTACAGGCACATCTCAGAGGATATATTGCTAGGTTATCATTTCATCGAAATTTTATTTACCTATAACTAACTAAAAGTTGTTTTACTCGCTCATAAACGCTAACTTCCTTCTTAGGCCGCGTACAAAGATCTTATGCGCGTACGTACCAATTCCGATTTGACTTTCGAATTTAAGAGTGCTTTTGCGATGCGTAGAAGCCACTTTTTGTCGTTTATAAAGGCCACTCATGTGTATGTGTTTACTTGACTGTATGTATACACAATTAGCTCGCATAGTAGCCTTGGATGGTTCCTTCAATACATAAATTATGTTGAAAGCCGGTAAAAAGAAGACTGGCGATTTGATTGTGGTTGTTTTCACCGCTTCTATGATTAATAAGTTCCCTCTTATCATGAATTCTTACTATCAAATTATCATTCTAGAGCTATTTAAATATGGATACCTCTAGAATTATAATTTGCTTAATATAAACATGGATTAAATTGTTAACAACAGATTACAAAACCGATTTAAGTAACGGCAAGTAAAAATAAATTTATCACAGAAAACGCTTCCACCAAATGCGTCACTCCACCATTCGGATCCAGTCGTGGTGGCGCGGCGCCAAGACCCGCTCGCAGTACTTGCGCGTGCGCCGCGGCGTGGTGCGTGCGCAGGCACTCGTCCGCGGGAAGCGCGCGCGCCGGCTCGCGGCGGCGCTGCGCGACCAACAGCGACGCAGAGTGGAGGCACAACAGGCGGCTGCTAAGTGAGTTCAGTGAGAATTATCCTATACTTCTATGTTTTTAATATCATCTCCATTGATTAACCGACTCCAAAAATGTGGACGTTCGATGTTCGTGTGTATGTATTTTTTGAATTTGGCCTTAGGTATTTATAAATTACTGATATAGTTGTAAGAAATTGATCACGATACATTGCTGTCAATCAATTCAATATCACAACACAAAAAAAACATATATCACGGTCGATAGTATAAAAATATCATTGATAATTTATATTTAATAGATTTTACATTTTGTCATTTTACAAGTTTCTTAAGTGACTGTTGAACCTGCTGAACTAGTAACTAGCAAAACAATAATATCTTAAAATATAATCTAGTATTACTATAATTTAAATCAGCAATTATTCACATCAAAGTTCCCCTACATCTAAGAGTTTGGAACTAAAACTGTCATTTTGAATTGCTCTGAAATCGATAATATACTTTGAACCTATTCGTTACCACGAAAAATTACATTGTTTTAATTTTTTTCCCTGATAAACAAACTATAACGGATTCCAATATATACATATTCATATTTTTATTTGTATTTTATAGGTTGTCATCAATATAAACACCAAAACATATTTTTTTAAATTGTTGTCTGTCAGGCGGATTTCTAAAGGGATATTTTGTTAATATTCTGGGACGTACAGTAAAGAAATTACGATAAAATTATAAAATTTGAATGTATACTTTGAAATTTCAGACGTCGCGCTGCAGAACAAAAAGCCAAGGCTGAGAACTTACAGGTGTTGGAGGTGCCCGCCGAGCTGGCGTTCATACTCTCCAAGATAGATGAATGGCAGGCGCCGCACACTGAGAGAAACATCTCTAAGGTAAATGTAATGTAGTTTTCAGTTTATCTACCTAATACATAAGCTGTAAATATATAATTTGACATTTTAGTCCACTTGATAAAGGTTGCGTCTGTGAGTGACGAATTCCGAGTTGGATTTATGGTCGGGGTAGACATTTATATGACAGCAAATATTTGTGCACAATTGTTTCCACGTCACCAACGTCGAACGTCTCAAGGAGCTGTGAATGTGTGAATATTTATTAAATCATCAATATACACGCATCAGGTGTCGAGCGACGTATACGCCGAGGAGGAGCGGCTGCAGCTGCCGCGCGACCTGCAACAGTTCGCGTTCTCGAAGTTCAGCTCGGTGTACTTCGCGGACGGCGGCCAGCTAGCGCCCAGGAAGCACCCCATCACCAGGCCCTTTCTGTCCAAGGCAGCTGTTAGGTGAACGCCGCTTCACAAAAATAACTATTATCATAAAAATTGAAATAACAATTAGTAAGTAAACTAGCCGCAATCCGTTCATGTTAGGGAGTATAAAATGCACATTTCATTTCTATATTTTTGTCGTTACTCTATATTATTTCAATTATCCTAAATAGAATCTAGATACACTCAACAGCGTGATGCGAGACAACTTTTGAAAAACCTATCAGCAAAGTTTTGAATTGCTCTTGTAATATAATCTTTAATAATTTGATTTACAAAACCGTAAAATAATTTAAAATTTGTATCTTTACAAAATATTATGAAAATCTAGTAGTAGTGTTACTGTTATTACGTGGTTTACCACGTACATCGACAAATTCCTCTACCATTTTATTGTTTTGTATTGTATTGTTTGAATAATCATCAGTATACAGTTGATACTGAAACTTAGCCTAGGATTTATTTGATTAAGCTAAAACTATTTTATTTAGTATTCATTAATGCATCAACTCCACCTACATATATTCTATTCGTCTTAGGTTTCTCTCTACTCACACAGTTACATTCAACAATTTTTTTCATAAATATTCTTGTCACCAGGGATCAAGATTTTAATGACGCGGTGGCAGTATTCAAACTTATTTTGAGATGGTGCGACGAGTCTGCCGCCGGGAATGAAACGAGACAGAAAGTAAAGTTTGATTCTTTTTATACATTATCATAATCATAATTCTTCATTGATTCATAAATAAATCTCTTCAATACATAATACATATATATATCATATACATAAAATCCTTCCGACTCATAGTTGTTTAACTCACTGCTGTGCGCGGATCTCTACTCACAATTTTTGAGTTAAAAGCAATTAATAGTTCACTGCACTGGCCTGTACGGATTTAAAAAGTTTATACTACTTAAAGAACCATAAGGATAACTCTGAAGTGTGTGTTTTTAACACGCATACATAACTTCATAAACCTAGAGATAGAAGTGCAGTGTTCAAACTAATACAAACAAATACCTAAGGCAATTAAATTAAAAAAATATATTATTATTAGTTTTCGACTTGTTTAAGAGTACAACTGGCACGAGTGACGGAGGAATGTTCTCTTTTAGCCTCGGCGTAAATCAGTATCGCGGGCAACAGTGCAGTGACAGCCGCGAGTAATGCCGAGCAGAAACTATTGCAGCACAAATATTAAAAAATATTTAATTTTTATTACTTTATTTTATTTGTGCAGGTATTAGGTTATTGTCGTTAGAATTTTTTCTTTGTGTTGTTATAAAAATATTTGTATTATTTGTTTTTTATCTGGTCTCCCGGATGGCGCATTAATGAACATTTTTCTCCCTTTCTTTCAATCCAACAGGCTACAATGTTTCAATACAAAATATGCATACGCTTTAAAATATGAAATACTTATACTAACGTAACGTTTTTAACTAAAATGCAAGAGTCGTAAAGACATTTAAACTATATAACTTTCGCAGTTGGTTAATGATGGTTTATCTATAGAGAATTTTTTATTTCTTCCAACTTGAAAATGATAATCTCTGAATCATTTCGTACTTCGAAAAGCACGTTCAGCAGTCGATCCTGACTGTCGGTGCACTTCAAGCTGCATTCACGTTGCACTTGAACATCAGTCGAGCTGCATCTCAGTTTACGTGGACATTGGCAGGTGCTAGCGGACTACATCGCATCCCGCGGGCTGCAGTCCCGCGGACTGCGCGACGAGATCCTGGTGCAGCTGTGCAACCAGGCGGCGGCTGATACTCCGCGCGTGCTCCGGCTGCTCGCGCACTGCCTCGCCGCCTTCCAGCCCGGACCAGCCTTGCACAAGTACATGACGTTTTACTGTCACATGAAAAAAATATTGATAGGGTTTATAGGGCATTTTATAGTACCAATACCAGTTCTTTATATTTATTTATGTATAAAGGTGTTACTGATTGCGATTACGACGTGACCGACTTAGGTTATAGGTATTCATTTTATGTATTTATATATATATATTGGTAGTCGGCCCGTGTGTAATAAATACGTTTTACAGATACCTCCTCCGGCTGATATCGGAGCGTGCAACGGGGCGGGAGCGCGCGCGACTGCTGCGTGTTGCGTGCGGTGCCGAAGCGAGCGCTGCGCGGGTGGCGGGCGTGGCGCGCCGCGCGCCCCCCACGCTCCTGGAGTGGCGTGCGGCAGCCGAGAGCGCGCGACCCGCGTTGCCGCTGCGGCTTTACGACGGTTAGCCAATATCACCAGCACTTACTTGAGTTGTTGCTTATTGTGAAGTTATTTATTATTGAAATGTTTACTACTCATTTTTCATTTAATAACTTCCGCTTCTTAGAAATTACTCATCTATTTATCATTCCTCAACTTATGGTCTAAATGAAATTGCATGTGAACGGTGGTATTTTCGTACATCATGTACAATTTATTTTGTTCTACTATTTAGAGTATGATTATTATTATATATATTAATGGATCGGTAAGGCTATCACTATTACATATTCCCCACTAATTAGTTTGCTCATTAATTCCAAAAAAAGAGTGGGGAAAATTTACTAGACGACATAGTACAGAACTAAGAATATGTACTGTGTGTACATAAAGACATTTTAGCGATAAAAATTATTTATAAATGAATTATTTTGTATCGTGTCGTGTACCTGCACAGACACGGTGCACACAGTATGCGTCGAGTCGTGGACGACGTGCGAGCGCGCGGCCGCGGCGGCGCTGGCGGCGGCCGGCGTGGCGCAGCGCGCCACCGGCTGGTCGCTCACCATGGAACACAACGGACAGCTCACCGGTGAGTGAAACACTCATTTTACCTAATATGTATAATATAGTTTGTGTCAAATTGTATTGCAGGTCGCATTTTGTGAAAGGTCATGGGTATTGAGCAGATTAAATAAATGTGATTTCGGTACTAGGACATAAAATATAATGTAATTTACACTTAACTTTTATCTAATTTTCTAAGTTACGCAAAACTTTATAAGTTTGAGTTATACTTTGATCGTTTTTAACAAGATGTCTGATTCGGAAAAAAATCCGTCGTATGGATCTTTTTATTCTATCTTTGTTCTACAGTTAAACTGATTGATTCCCCTATTACTCAATACATTTACAAATCATGACTACCGGTACGATCGTATTATTGATTCTATTGTGTATATTTTAAAAATTATTCGTACCATAACAGAACAATAGACATGGTAAAAAATCTATTATACGTACATATTACATAATCATAATCCATAGCATATAAAATGTCATCACAGAATGGGCGGGGTGCGAGTACGCTCTGGACGCAGTAGGAGAGATAGAAACGTGGAGCGCCTTGGGCAGTGGACGTAGCGAGCCGCTGCGTGCGACTGCCACCGCGAGCGCGCCGACCGGCCGCCAGCCGCCCGCGCCGCCACCGCGCGCGTCCTCTGTTGATAGCGAGCGAGATCGTACCTTGAGGCCGCAGGTAACAAAATGCCGAACATCTAATTTCGTTTCTAGTATATTCGATGAAAAAACGAAAACGCATAAAGAGTCATTGGCGTGTCTGTCTTTCTGATCGTCTATCATAGCCGATGGTCTCTAAGGTTTCTTTTCGAAGATAGATGAAATTTGTTGTACATATGTGACTTTGGTATCTCCATGACGTTCAAAGGCCTTAAATAATATTTACAGATATATGACAGATCGTAGGTTACAATTTGTATTATCTATCCTTTGTTTAGTTCGCTTTTATTAAATACTAGCTACCCTGATCACATTCGAAATCAACAATTAACTATTATACAGATAGACTTAATGTATATTCCATCTAGTTTAATATACCTATCTTTCAAATTGTAAAAGATTTTTTCAAATAGATGCCGTGGTTGTAGAGATTACTTTATGCATATACACAAACTCACAAAATTGCACTCTCTCTTTATGATATTAGGAATAGATTTTAATGGCTCTAGTTTTGGACCATGATCATATTAGAATTTTTTTTCAGGTTCCGCCACCAGAACCGCCAAAGTCTCGTTCACCAAGTATCCAGCGCATGCTTCAAGACTCTATAGAAGAGAACATATCCGAATACAACTGGAAAATGGATCAGGCAGAAACTCATACGATGACTAAACATTCTCATGAATATTCTAGAAAAACGTCCCATGACATTCTGTCAAGAGAATCTGCTTTGAACGAGAGATACTTTGAACAGCCTTCCGATAAAGTACGGAGCAGATCGCTAGACAACCTTCTGGGTGACAACCCAGCCCCGCAGCCAACGAAGCTCTCCGACTTGGGCCTATCGCAGTCACGTCTCAACGATCGCTACCACTCCGTGGAGAGATTAGGCGGTGCCCCCAGTGTCGGTAGTAGTAAAGGCGCGATGGAAGGTGAATACGGGACGGGATCGCGAGTCCTTCCATCGCGATACATTAAGTCTCAATACGCCGGCAAGCGAGCGCCAGCCGGTTCGCAGTCTAGTCGGGCATATATCGAGAAAAGCTCTGAATTTGGAGGTGTCAGGTAGGGATTTGAAGAATAATGATTAATCATGACATATTTAAAAAAAAAAAAAGAGTTATTGCTTGACAGCAATCCCATTTGATGAGAATTATTAAAATATTGCAAAGTCACACATTTTATATAATCAAAAAACTTAATGTGGCTTCAATTTTTTTTGCGTTACCAGTCACACCAAAGTTTACTCGCTTTACTTTGGCTACATACTTGACTTTTATTTTATCATTCATGCTGTCTGGCTAAATGGGTATTTCTAGTAAACATTTTGTTTGCAGGTCTTCAGCCATGTCAGATACCTCTGAAGCTCCTAGCCTCGCATCGCATGTGCGTCGAGTCCGCGTACCGAGTCAGGCGTCTGACGTCGATCAGTTCCTGGATGACCTGTTCTCCCCCGTTCTAGACCCTAACATTGATGAGATGTCAGATGCACGTTCTCTAGCCGCTAGTATTAAGGGTGGCCATAAGGAATACAACGAATTTATTGATAGCATTTTAAATTGCACGTTCAAGGAACAGATAGACGGTTTGAGTGATGTGGCACATTTAAAAAAAATTATCAAAGGAGGTGGAAAGGAGGAAAACGGAAAGACTAGCAGAAAGGAATCGACAGTGGACTCTGTTGATGATTATATTACAAACCTCTTTGATCCGATATTTATGAACGATAGCTTGAAACGTTTAACGGACGGTGAAGGTCTTTCTGGTGCCATAAAGGGTGGTGGTGCAACACCAAGAGCGGCAAGCGCGAACACGTCGGCTCTAAGTTTTGGAGCCATGTCGCTGCCTCCATCCATGCCGGCTATGCCTGCCACGCCGGAGGCTCTGGCGGCGGCCCTAGGTCTACATCTACCTCCTCCCGGAACGGTTGACATAAATGCATACCATCAAAACCTGCAACGTGCTTTTCTTCAGAACGCGATGGCTCAGAATCTTCAAATCCAGCAGCAACTGCTTGCTCAAAATCAGGCTCTCCAGACGCTATTGGCGGGCCAGGTCGTGGAATCGGCAGATTCCGCACCAACGTCGCCGGTTAGGCCGTCGACAGTCGTGCATGCTCAGGTGCATTCGCCGCCCAGAAACACTGTAAAATCGAGACGTGAATCTAATGAAAGTTCATCGACGGGCGCTCCACCGCCCCCGCCGCCGCCGATGCCACCGCCGCTTCATGACATCGATCCTTCCGAAGTACGACCCTTCATGGACCCGTATGGTCGGGCAAAGACCGTTCGCATCGGGAAATGGCGATGGCCTCCACCCAAGGACGCGGCTGGACAGGACATAAATCAGGACTTCACTAAATTTAAAATGCGTCAAATACAAAGACGACACACTCCCCAAGCCCAAACTAACGGAGTGGAATATGAGCCCCCTCGGGGCCGATCACGGTCGGAAGCTTCACCCGGGATCGACTGGGAAGAATTCGAAGTTGATGGTCAAACTTCGTCGCCACGAGAACCTCCATCTCAACGGACGGCGAGAAGAAGTTTCGAGATCGGTGCGCAGCGACCGTCTCCCGGGAGCGTCGGTAAATTGAAACTGAGCTCCGAGATGAGACAGAGGTTGGAACGGGTGACCGCTAACCATTCAGTCCGTAGCTCATCTTCTGCGGCGGAAACGCCGCGTACTGTGAATAAGTTGGAAGACACAAGAAAGTTAATGCTCGAGCGTCAACTAGGAGGGGGGATGAGGTGGGACGCGCCTCCTCCACCGCTGCCTCCCGCTCCTCCGGGACCGGCGCCCCCGCCACCTAAATCCCCTCCGACCCCAC
>PDGT01000024.1:357033-378429 GCA_003671415.1 Megathymus violae | reverse complement strand
TTAATAGTAATATTTATATATAATATACATATATATATAGTATTCATATTATACGTATGTATTATGTAATGTTATTATCTATGTCAATATTAACTCACTACTTACCGCCGTTGAGTGTTTTTTCTGACTTTCCGAAGATTGACTGGCAGAGAATGCTTTTAGCATTAAGTCCGCCTTGCATCATTACAGTTTGTATGGTGCAAAAGTTTAAATAAATAAATAAATAAATCTTCTATCACATTTAAATGTTAAAAATGTAATTAAAAGAATATTCAAATAATAATATATCAGCACATTCATTCAGAATGACATCCTGTAACAGGTAATTTGCAATATTTCCTACTGCTGGGATTGAGTGTGACGATGTGAGGAGTAGAAGTATATATCAGGGATGTTGTGGAGCTCCGTAACCTTAACCGCAACTATCGGATATCCAAAATAAAAATATATCCGAAACCGTAACCGAATCCGATAAAAAAGTTTCGAATAATTTCGGATAGGGGCAGAGACGTTATGACATGTTTTCACTGTCTGAGCCGACATATTTGCCGCGTCGCTTTCATGTATAGACGTTAATATTTATTTATTATTTAAATAACTAAACAATACCTAGAAAGAAATTCAACCTTTTAGCTTGTAAATACATTTTTTTTTTCTAATTCCTAAATTTTCTAATATCCGTAACCGAAATTATCCGAAACAATCGGATAATCGGTAATAATTACTTATCCGTAACCGTAACAGATCCGAAAATTCATATCCGTAATCCGTAAATCTCTAGTATATAGTATAGTGAATGAAGCCGAATGTGGATTGGCAGACTTCATATACCTTTGAGAACGGAGTACTCTCAAGTTCTTCGTATCCAGGTCCGGTATGCAAGTTGCTTCACAATGTTTTAGTTCACCGGACAAAGCGATAACTTAATTTTGATACCTACGTAAGATTGAAAAACAGATGCACAATGAATTCGAACTCACAAGCGGTGTGTCACGGGGTTGTCACTGGTTTACATTTATACACTGAAATATATAGAAATCCATAAAAAACCTGTATGCCCACTCGTTTATAATTAAATTATTCTTCAGATTGGATTGATTTGCGGATAGCGTCTTTTAGTTGCACAAGGAGATAATATGTGTGTATGTATCGTAAAGAGCCGAATATAAATATATGCCGAATATGTTTAACGTTTTTTTTTTTTTTAATTTTTATATAAACAGGTTTTATTAGCGATATAGATATTAAAACATATTTTTTGGAATTCTTCTCTATCAGTTTTTAAGTCTGCCTGACCGTGCATAACAATAAAACCATTGAACAGATTTGGACGACATTTAGTATTTTAGTAAATTATAATCTATGGGTATGCTTTATCCCGGGAATTGTACTGCGGAATTCTTTTACGAGGGCAGTAAATAAAATTTTGACTGCCGCTCTTCAGATTTTATAATAAAATAACACATTTGTAATTAAGAGAACTAGAAAATTCCATTCGTTACACAATGTGGGGGCCATTTCTAAAGTGACGCGACAGCGGATTACGGCTATCGTATAAAAAAAAAAGTTGGTCGTTAAACCTATCTTCCGATCAGATGGTATTTATTCATTAGTCGATCGGTTCAATCAGGATAAAGATAGCAGTGGGTGTCGCGCGGCGGGGCGGCCGCGGCTCCCGTTACCAGCCCGTTACGCCGACCGCGCTTGCGCCGGTTCCGCTACGGAGCCGGCTGACAAATGACTTGCATTAAACACGGAAAACGGGCAAACCTCATCTTTATAGTATTTTTATAATACCCAAGCAACACTTGTGTACAAAGTATATTGTAACTAAAATTGTAGTGGCCAAGGAAATGATTCGAAAAGGATGTTAATTAAAATTGTATTTTATTGGCACACCACACCATCGAAGCCTTACTTGTTAGAAACAATGAACTACTGCATATTTATTGTGACATCACTATAATGTCATATTAACAAAATCAATAAAGGAGATTGCATTTTACTTGTATAAGTTACAGACAAACCAAACCGAACACATCAACGTTCATATCAGCTATCCACTCGTATTATGACATTTTAAACTTTAAGAACAATTAAACTTACAAATGAATTCACTATTAAAATTTTTTTTACACAAAATTTAAATTACGTAAAGAAACAAAACCGTTTTCACAACATATTAGTGTATACAAGACAAATTATCAATAATATTTACTTTATAACTTAATCACTTCGACCACGATATTTTTTTTAATTCAAAACATTATGTCGTAATTTCACGGCAATGATATACAGTGTTATTAATACTAGTCATTCATTCGTACGTGCAATAAAGAATCGTGGGGTTATAAAGTATGAAAGATCACTTTAGTTACACTTTAAATAAATTTGATTAAATTTATATTTAAATAATCCACACTTTAAGCACCACGATTATTAACATTTGATTTTTTTTTTATTTTAAATATAACTACGAAAGATAAAAAAAATATAATTTGAGCAGATTATATAAATAATAAAAAAATGGATCTAAAGTCGGTTAGTGGACGTGATGATTGGGCTAAGGCGCGAACGTTATTTCATTACCTATTTAAAATTACATACTCTTCTTATAGTTATTAATTAAGACCATTTTGATTTGATTGATTGATATTGATAATGATAATTTTGACGAAGATCCTAAAAACTGTTGAGTGCACCGAATGAAGCTGTTTCAAGACGTTATATTAAAATATGAAAGAGAAAACGGTCTAAGTGTAAGCTATATTAGGGTCAGCGTGTTTCGAAATGTGAGTAGATAATATCCGTAGTTGTAGAGAGCGTACGAGGAAGTGATGAACATACGTCACACCTTCTGCCTATACATTAATCATAATAAATTTAATTTCTTCATTTCCGACATCAAAGGTCAAACCAACGAATCAAATTAAACAAAATGTGCTATAACGAATACACAGTTTCCACTTTCGTAACTTATTGAGTTTCTTGGAAAGCGAAGTAGATGGACTAATTATTTATATACACCTTGTTATTATATACGACCTTGATCACAATTTCCAATAAAAAATACGGCGATGACGAACCGAACGTGCCGTCGCATAATGTGAGATATCAAAGTGTCGGAAAGGCTTTCATGCACCATGGTCGGGAGCAGAGGTGTCGCGGTGTCGCGTGCGCAGTCGGCCCGGAACCGCGCACCTGCGCGCACCATGCAGCGCCCGCGACTCTCCGTCGCGATGCGCGACAACTGGCGCCATCTGCAGCGGATGTACGGCTTCGAACACGACGTCGACGACTACTCCCCGCCGCGGCGCGCACCCAGCCTGGATTCCCTGATAAACTCCTCCGAGGCCGCCTCCAGCGCCGACGCCTCCGCTCCCGAAGACTCGGATTCGGGAGCCGACACTCGTGACCCGGAGCCGGTTCGCCGCAAAACCTCGAACCCAAAAAAGTGCCCGCAAAGTTTCTCTTCTTCGTCCAGTGGACACATGGAGACCATCCACGAGGAGTACTCGGAACCCAAAGTGTCAGTGAAGGAGATTCTCGCTCGGTTCGAGAATATGACTGAAAAAACTGAAGTGACGCAGTTGAAGGATACCGTGACAAATAATTTACCTGTGAAAAGTGGTATTGCCGCAGTCAAATTAAATGTAAGTACTACACCTACTAGGAGTACTGGGATCACTGAAATATGAGCAGGAAATATATTTCTAATATTGCTGATAGTGAATGAACTGTTGGTTAATTCCATATGTAAAATCAAATGTTACCGTGCTCGCTTCCGTCACTCTCTTTCGCTTTAACATTAATTCAAACGTGTTAATAATTGCTTGCTAATTGATTTATTGGTTGTTGAAATTAGTTGAAATGACAGGTGTAAAAGTGCGGTTATTCTTAATTACCGTGACAGAGAGAGAGAAGATATTTGACGTAAGATATTATTATATTATATCAAAATTATCCAGGCGAGAACAATTAACGAATCATTTGCTCGTATTGTTTTGCTTTCGTATTGAGTGTTCCTCATACACTCAAGAACTTTAAGTAGGTGTTCGTTTACAAAATGCATTGGAACATTCTCACTGCGAATCTTGTTGGCATTATTTAAGTTACATAAGTAAGGTAATAACTGTACTCATTTCAAACGATGTTGATCTCTTTAGCTATAATCACATCATACGAGTATTTAAGTATCATTAAAATTTTCATTTGCATGTTAATTTTATATTAGCAATCTCGTAGTTAAAAATTCAAAGTCCAAGTCATTTGTCCAAAACAATGCATACCGTGATGTGTTTTAGACCTCGCAATTAAACCAAATTATTAACCATCACAGATAATATGTTAATCGATTATTGATTGATTGATTGATCTAGATTAAATTTCATGGATATTCCGCAATCAAAGTAAAGTCGAGATGAAAGTGACGTCAGGTAAATGTTATTCTTGTTAACTCTACATCAATATATTTTTTTCCTAATAAGCGATACAATATAATACCGGTTCCACAATTACAATAGCAATAATGAAACTTTATCAAACTTTTTCTCTTTTCGTGTCGAACGAGTTTCCTACTAGGTGCTCGTTGATTTCATTGATGTATTCAATTAAAACGCGCAAAAGAATAAGCTATATAATTTACATGTTACGATGCATTGGTATCGATGATAAAACATGATGATTGCGACGATTAAAGGTTTTTGCGCGTAAGTAAGCGTGCGCTTTCCAATATGTCGACTGCGCAAGCGATCTATTCATGAGTTCGTCTAAATCGCAGACGCGCACAAAGGGGAATGGCATGTGTTATGCGTTTTCTATGTACTCTATTTCTTTTGTTTGAAGGCATTTCCTATATGTTAGTCTATCTTTATTAGTTTTCGCTATAAAAGGTTTTTATCCCTTTTTATGCAAATTGCAGCTATAAAGATTTTTTTTATTTCGCCGGCTACAGTGAATGAATGTTAAAAATGAAAATACTCGCAAACATACTTTCAAACATCTTCATTATGTATGCTTGTATCTAACGGTTTCCCTCATCTGAATCATTTGTTATAATCGCGAGGTAATGCTTAATTTGTATAGTTCAACACTAAATCAGTTAAAAGATAATCTTAAATAGGTTTCAATTTATAACATTTCTAAGCAGCCTTGGTTGACTATTTGCAACGTGGTGAAAATAGAGAAATACATTAATATTTAAGTTGATTTAGATACTCAGACTGAAAGTAAACAGTTAAGTCTGAGTGTTATTTTCACTTTCGATCTAAGAGCTTATACGTACATGTTTTTTTTATTTATATTATTAGTAAAAATAATTTAAATTTCACCTCAATATTATATCATTTTAGACTCGTACGCTTTGGGGTACTGACAAAACTCAATAAAAATCTTGTCGTGTGTACGAAAGTCCACTTGAGAACGGCTCAACCAATTTGCATGATATTTTTGTGTTGTGTTCGTAATTATCAAAACAAGGTTTGCATGAAATAAAATAGTCGGAAAATTCATCAGAATAATAGGAAATTTAAATGTCACTTATGTATGAAAATGTCATTATAAATGTAAGTTACAGTTTGACAATGTTCTGTTCTATGAATGACTCGGTTGGATAAATCTCTTCTGGAAGAACTCTCTGACGACTCACTGACTGATACAAACTCACAGCCTAAACCATTAAAGATGGGGACATATCTAATTTTTACATTATTGTTCATTGATAAATTGCATCCGTACGAAGCCGGCGCGCGTCGCTAATTTATTGTAACAGATGCAGCCGGGCAGTTATAATTTTATTTAGTTATTGCTCTTAATAGTGTCCATATTTACTTTCAATTCGTATCCCGCGGGAGCAGATCAATTTCCCGGGACAAAAAGTATCCTAGATTATGACATAATAACAAATATCAAGTGTCAAGTATCTTCTAAACCTGTCCGTTTTAATGTGATAAAGACAATCAAACAGACAAAATTTCAAAAAAAAATATACTTTGCCTCTAAATCGATAATAATGAATACATAGATTAATTAAAAAAAAAAGTATATTATTTCGGCCCTGTTACAATTTTATTATTAGAATAGATATTGCGTTTAGATGTTTTGTAGGTCGGCAAATCTGAAACTAGATTACAGTGATAGGATTGTGAGTACAGTGCGAGTAATTTTTTTAACGAAATGTATCTAATAGTTGCTTAAGTTTTATATTTTACGCTGTTGTGGTTGTATAGTTCAATAGCCGTGTCATAGTCTTTGACATTTGGAAACGTATTCCCGAGCTATTATTTAAGTTACGCGTGACTCGATTAACTCACACAATCGGCACCTTTACGCCCGCGTTAGGTGAGGTGTGGTGCGACCCTTCACCGGTCAAGGTAGGCGGCACTTGTTGCCCCTACTCGAGTGAATTCCATGCGATTAACGACGTCATGTCATGTCATGTCAAAACGTTAGGAATGTAAATCATAGCTCTTCATTAAGTGGTTTTATTTTAACTCTCACATGCACCACAGTATTACGGAACACTAATGTTAATTCGTTAAGACCAGAGAAACAACATTACACAGTATACAGAGCAAGCAATTACTGCTGCTTTCGATTCAAGGTCCCGTTGAACGGTCGCCCTTCCCACAAAAACTACGCTTAATGTTTGTTTCCTTTATAGGTTTAACGAAGCTGATACGCTGTCACTTCGCGACCTCCATTTCGTAACTAATTCCTTTACTCGCGTAGTGATTCCCAGTAAGTACATCAACATAGGACATTGGTAACAATAGCTATAGGAAGCAGCAATCTCTTAATAGCAGCAGCACACGCACGCGCTAAGTGAAAAAAGTTCTCATTGTCTGATCAGCCACATACTAGCAAGTGGGGAAAGTTAATGGCAGTCAAATACACATGTGAATATTGGTCACGCATCGTTAATCTGGACACATGGTGATAATTATTGAGTACACTGATTCGCACGTCAAAGAGCAAATGTTTGAAATCTGCGTGGCGATTCTACTAAGTCACAAATTAAACTCACTGCTGATTTCAAGGCGAGATGGTTATAATATTAAATTTAGGTACAATTTATTGATTATCCGAAACTCCTGCGGCTATATATTTTTTATAAATCGAATGAAATTTATTTTTACCGACTTCATAAGATTATTATTAAACAAAGATATTAGAATGCTGATACTGTGAAATACATTTATTATTATTATTATTATCAACCGACTTCCAATAACAAGGAAGTTAACAGTTCGTTTGTATTTTTTACGTTTGTTACCTCAGAAGTCCGTCATTTATTAACCGCTTTGGAAAATTTCTTTTTTGTTAAATTTCCACTAACTAAAATTTCCTAACATCGGTTATCTATTATTTGGTGAAAAACTGTCTGTTCAGCGTATTGAGGTATAGCGTATTGAGGCTGTATTGAATGGTTGGTCAAAAATAATATCGGCGTGTTACTTGTACGATGGTTTATTTCATACTAGTTTTAACACGTAACGAGATTTCAATGAAACTGCGAGATCTTGTCAAGACGTGTCATGACAAGCGTAATACAGCCCTAGTTATACATTATTGTCTAAGTTAGGTGAATGATATATTAATGTACAGCCTAATCGACTGACGTGCGTCATTAGAGAAGTTGATAGTACGTAATGTCATGGTCCAGCAAGATATTCCCCAAGGAAGAACTGTTAATAGATATCTAAAGAGGTGAAATGTGGTATTGACAGTTTTCTTTTAATGCTCTGAAATATATGCTCCCAAAGCTAGAAGCGTGCAATCTTTGACACAAATACGTTTCTTTCTTGAATATATAAAAAAAGATTTTTATAGGACACATAAATCAAAGGTTTGCATAGCCGTGGTGAAGCATCCATTTCATACGAAGTCACAATCATGTTTTGTGATTAACGTACATATACAATTGATCACATATACTAGACGCTTATTTAAGCAATTTTCTTCCAGTAGTGGATACATCATCTCATGTTTTTCATGTTCTTGTTGTCGTCATATTGATATATAAAATATGAAGATCAATAAAAAAATAAAGATTTTTATGTTTTTTTATTTATTATCTTACATCTAAATGAATTATTTTTATTTACGCGACTTTACAAGTTAAATTTTAAATCACAAATATTTAGGTATTGGGTTGTTTATATATTGGGTTGGACTAAATCAGTAAGTATTTTGGACTAAATCATGTTTCTCGTCGTTCGCTCTCAGTCAGTACCAATCATTAGAACCAATTTTTATTAGAAACAGTTATGTCGAAATATTATGTCAATAAGCAATTTACGTTCCCAGTGCCCATTAATACAGACATTTACGAAAGTCACTCAACGAACAGATGCAGAAATACCGAAGTGCTTCACATCAATAATTGTCAGCAAACCTAATACAGATTCGTCATGTTCGCAGCCTGTGAAGCCCCAACAATAGCGCGCCGACGAACCGTGCTTCCGCTTCCTACCGCTATGGCGGGAGTCACGCGAACCGTGTGAATGCTAATTTTAAAAACAAAATATTCCGGTGACCGGTAAATTTTTGTCATCGAGCCCGATCCAACCTTTCGGAAGTCCTAATTTTGAAAACATATCAATAAAACGAACATTTCATATCATATTTCACTTAATTTTATTAAGCAAGGGCTTAATGGAATTTGAAATTTCAGGTCATAAAGTAGTTTTATTAAACATTACGTTATCAATAACGTAAAATACATAGTTAATGTGTCCTAAAATCGAACGTAGTCGTGGGATAGGACGTGCTTTAGTAAATAAGTGTTCATTAGAAAGTAATAACAACATGATATAATATAATAATAACTTAGGAAGTAACATAGAAAATTAAGCAAAGTTCGAAAATAGATTCCTTTGCACAATTAATCTTAATTAATCCAAAAATAATATTAATATTTGAACATATATCAAAATCTTCTGAAGCGTGTCTTGCTTATGTATTACCTAGATGTGAAAACTAAGATCTACCTAAGCTTATGGTAATATGTATTGCAAGGTTTATAGCGCTACCTGTAAAGCTCGAGTAAGTCATAAGGTTCAATAGCTATCGACCGAACTCAGAAAAATCGGGCGCTGCTGGAAGTTTGTTAATTTGTTAAGGGCAAAGATTACATAATGAGTTTTGTATTCAGAGGTAGAAGAAGCCAACAATCTCGAAAGGTCTTCGAGCTTATCAATTGGCCACTGGATCTTTCAGCAATCCATGATTTAACATGATGAAGTATGTTCCAAGCATTTTTTACAAAAATTTTGTTAACTGGCGATGCCTGCTAATGGACTGAAATATCTTATCTTAAAATATGAAAATAATATTTTTTGTATTAAAATATTGCATTGATGTAGCTGCTTCTACAGTGACTGCTGGAATAAGTTGCTTCTATCGTTTAAATTGGTACTAATTGTAATCCTATGTGATACACGTACGTGGCCGCCCATTACAGGCTTAGCGGACATTGAGGCCGTAAATGTGTGTTTGCAGATCAATAGTGCAAATATAACAATTCGATTGAGTGTCGTACCAGTGCACCGGTGACGCTGCACGCTGCACGCTGCACCGTAATGCACCGTTTGTCACATAAATCTAGAATAGTCTACAGCGAGTGGAATGTGCTGAATGCTCATTTATGATTTACCAGTCAATTTCAATGAAACGCTTCATTGCAAGTAACTCTGTGATCAATTTTAATTGCAATATATTCCAAATAATTATATATTTATATTTCCAAATTTATCATCGAATCATACAGTGTATAGTTCGAAACATTTAATCACGTCAAAGTAAGTTTTCCTTCGTATCACACAATATTTACGTGTAGACGTAGACGCGCCGGAGTCACTCATGGGTGACTCTTGTCCTATAATTACAGCCAGCCCAACATTCAATCGAAACTATCATTAGGTACGAATAAATTGCAACTCTATGGAAACGCTAACAATTGTACAGTTGACGTACGTACAGTGTACGAGTTAATCTCTGCCGTTTTCGATAAAATGTTGCACTGCCCTTATTCTGAACGATCTCTATTGTTATAAGTACAATGTTATACTCTACATTGCACTGATCCGTCGATCCATCAGCTTTACACAAGCCCATTACAATCAATGTCACTCAGAGTCAATACTCTGACCTAAAGTCTCCGAATCCAACGGACTCTATCTGTAGATCACCAGTCCGTCTCGTCATGAGGAAACCGATGTTCCTTTACTGAGACACTTATATCACTTTTTGACGGAATATAACTAGAGTTTTTCGGGGCACATAGGGCAAAATATACACAACGAGAAAAAAGTTTGCACACAACAAACACATGGATCCCCTTACATTTTCTCCAATGTCATGTGTCCATCGAAACATTAATATAAAAAATCGAATACAATTGCAATGTGCACTAGAATAACAACTCTTGACTATATTTCATTCTTTATAATCGATATGTGTGGCATACGGCTCGGAACTTTGCAGTATTTTCAATCAATTTATTTACACCAAGTTTAAAAACAATAGAGTCCATGACTAAAAATTCCCACGCGGCGCTTCGCCGTATTCGTCAAAACAATCTCTGCTCGTCCAACCTAATGTAACTAAATGTTATATCGTAAATGGTACTCAAATTATTATTCTTGTTTTTGTGTCCATTTGTATTGTGCGAGGTGAGGATTATTACGAGTTAGTATATACCTGTATACTCGTGTAGTTAGTACTAAAATGTTTGCATTAAAGAAGTTATGAGCATCTAAATACATTTTACGACCTTCGGACTATATCTCAATGTCAGTTGTGTAATGACCTCGTCCAAGGCAGTGTTTTGAGTTCGGTTACCAGTCGGAACAGATATTTGTAACAGGTACATTGTTCTCGGAACTGGGTAATTTGCAATGTGTGATTTGTGTGGTCTACAGGAATTTTTGTGAACTTATATGAGAGGCCGGCTGTTGTTGAGCGATACCGCCAAGTTAACAGCACAGATCACAGACAAAAACAGTTCAGTGCTTCAATCTCCTCTGTTATCAACAGATTCGCTGTTTTTTGGTTTCATCGATAGCTACTAACGAGTTTCAGTGGTACCGATAAAAAATTGAAAGCAGAACGTTATTTTATTTAGTGATTTTGATCCAATTTCGATCACTACGCGAACACAAGTAATCATAAATAGTTGTTGCAGCTATTTTGAACTAGCCCGACGTATTTCAACATCTATTAAAGTGTTGGCCTGCAAATAATATCCCGAACACTCCTTTGTGTTTGTAGTCAATGTATATCGGTCGGGTAGACTGTTTATTATAATACAAGCATTTTACAGTTTTGCCAATCATTTTGTAGTCTTGTCTTAGGTAGATATATCACTCGATAAAACTCTAACGGGACAGAATCTACTTTAAATGTTTTGTCGAATAATTCCCTTCAAGGGCCACCGACATGTGGTTATTTCTGATTGATCTTTTTCTGAGTTATGTAATTTAGTTGAATAGTTGCCTCGCCGTCATCCGAAGGCGTACGGAGGAGGCGCTCCGGGTTCCGTAGACAAGTGGCAACTACGTTAGCTGGGCCAACAAACGACGACTGACCAGCGGGACTGAATGAAATTCTGATATTCTTGTTGGACTTCTTTAATTTTGGTTACAATACTTAATTTTCTTGGAAAACGAAGAATGTTATACACTGATTATATTAATATAGTACTGAATGTAGGGCAGACGTTTCTGTTCAGCGGTTAATTAATAAATCTTTGAACTGAATAGGAATAACATGTGCATTTGCGTGAACATGTTTTTTGAAGAATTTATCGTCTATATTGTCGATGTAATCCTAACAGATATATTTTTGGATTTTTTGCCTCTATCCGTATCTGGCTGTGTTCTAAACGGATTTGAATGAAATTTGGCATGTTTATAAAAAAGTTATCATGTTATTTATGCATCTAGACTACGTCATCCCTTTAAATGGATGTTTTCGCGGAATAGTAAACAATAGTAATAGCCCTTCTGTTAAGAGGCACTGCCCTCTTAATTAGTATAAAATTTCAATTATTTAGTTAATTAAACAACACAGGTGCTATTAATAAACGAAAGGCGTAAGTTTGCTGAAGCGATTGAAGTATTAGAAAATTCAATTTACGTTTTATTAACTTCATTATTGTTTGCTGACGAATACGAGACATTCGCCCACAAGTGCTCTAGTAAAGATTGTGCTCATAGTTGTTCACGGGCCCTCATATCATAGATTGCGTCATTGACGAACCGGCGATCTAATTGGAACTACAAAGAGAGCGTGACACCTCGCTTTCCACTACTGCTAATAAACAACCAAGCAACCGACACCTTCCATTTTCCGCAAGCCTAAAAAACTCCATGTTTTAGCGTGCTTACGCCTTCGTCTTCACAGCCAAAACATACTCTTTACTTAACTCTATATTACTGTACTATACTGTTTTGCGACTATTCGATGTAATGTGGAGCCATTATAAGCTTTCTCTGTGAAACTAGATTTTCATTCATTATTATTTCGCTTGGCAAAACGTCCTCCTACAATTTCGTCTGTACAATCTAAAGCCATATATATCTAACAAATAAATATAAAATTTTCTAGCAAGAATAGTTTAAAGTGGCACCACCATTATATCTACCATGTCGCTTGTTGCCAACTACACCTTCAAATTATACATCCGAGTGGGAACCAAATAGGAAAAACAAAGTTATATTTATTACTTTAAAGCTAGTGGTCACAGATTCATCTGCCTCTCATCAAGGAATGCTCCATATACCCAACTAATATTCAGACCACATATAAATAAGCCAATCTCTCTAAAGCTAAGCTCTGACCTTAGTAATACAGGTTTCTATTTTATTTAATCCCAAAATAATATAATTTATAATATGCGCTATTGATTTGATTTTTAAAACGGTGCTCCAATGGTATCATGGAAAAAATACTACTGAATGCTTGAATAAAACGTCGACTCATGATTGGGAAGGCATTCTTTACCATCAAGGTTAGCAACATCGAGACTTCGAGAGACCCGACATTTATAATGTGCCTCTTCCTGCCTACAAATAATTGTTTAAATAAACACATGAGACAAATGCACTGCAATAAGCTAATGCTTTATAATTGTGTACCTTTATTGATTGTATAATCTTTCATATGGCTTTATTTGGGGTAAGAGAGTCTGCATCCATTTTTCAGTCCAAGCCAAATTTCTTTGCACTGCACTTATCCTTGAGGTCTGCTGTCGCTATATCCAGTTTAATTGTGATGGAATTCTTATTGTCTTTAAAATATTTATATTACGGCACCTCTCTAAGTTCATGGAGTCATTAATCTTCTCTCATCAAGTGTACTTAATGCCAATATGAAAGTACGCTTTGAACGAAGGTTGTTCATCTTAAACTGCTCACATACTCAACGCTCGTTTCTATGAATATCTTATAAATAAAGCAATCAAAAATATATTTTTTAACAACACACTCGTACCAATGTTAAATTGCGTCTTTATTTGGCTGGAAAAAACATAGAAGATCAAAGCGGTAAATGTATTATACCCTGATTTCTATATGATTCCGGCGCTATGAAAATAAAAGAAATGTGCTTACCAATTTGATTTAATAGAACTCTCACTAAAATGAAAACTCAAAAAAATAAAACATTATCATTAGCGCAGCGGAGCGTTACTTCAATACGTTCATTGGATCATCTAATAATATAACGCACTGTATTAGCATTGTTTTAACGATTTGCGAAAGTGGTTATAGACGAGTCAGATCTCTATGAGATATTCTACTCAATAAAGTTCTTAATACTTACTGACTGACTGTCATATAATGCACAGCTCAGTGGGATTGGAATGAGCTCAATGAAATTTTGCACTGGAGGAAAGGAATTTGCGGAATATGATGGTTCTTAAAATATTACCGATTACCCATCGCACATCGCTAGTGGCTTAAGTAATTCTCAAATTGATACTTAATTATTAAAACGCTGAGTTTCAAATGGACCAAAATAATCCTTAGTAAGTAAATGAAATAAAGATTTATACTGTGTACTCGGGTCAAGACCTGGTTTCAGGACCTGGAAATGATTTTTGATAATTTGATTGGTCTTAAAATTTTAAATGAACCAAATAACAATGCACGGCGAGATAATAAGGATTCTGTTTTTTGCGATTTGGCCATGGAACCAATCAGCAGTCTACCATTGAACTCCTAACCGTGCCCACAGTCGAGTCGAGTCTTTGCCGGTCAAGAAGGAAGCACTGAACCTCTCCTTGCCTGGCTCTCCAGCAAACCGAAACACGTTCCTATCCCAAGTTGATATTGCTTGCAATGTAGACATAGAACCTAACCACGCAACCTTACAATTTACGGAAGCATTCCTGACGGGATATAGGCTATCTACAGGCTACCTGCTTGTGAGTACATATGTCGACTCGCAGGCTGCCGAGTTATTGTCGTATGTCAGTATGTTTACCACAGGTGGATGTGACTGATGCGCGAATAGTCGACGTGGCTTATTATCATGATTAACGCTTTTGTGTCCCACTTACATTGTAATACGTAGCGGACATGTCAAGCGCCATTCAACGCAAGTGAACAAAGGGACTGGCGGTGGTACAATCTGCCGACTGGGCATCGGTCGGTTGGCCTCGTTCGACGGTGATAAAACGTGTGAAAATAAACAGTGCTACCGTTAAAAATGTATATGGACGTTTTAAATATTGATGGTCAATAAATTATTTGTTACTCTTGTGAAACTGCTAAAGATCTTTAAAAGAAGTTAGTCTACTAGGGTAACATAACTTATTGTTAATATGACTGTGGTCTAAACGAATATCGAGTATCCATTCTATCCATGTCTATCTAAATCCAAGTAAAATCTATTCATATGAGTTATTTTTTTATTTACTTTAATTTATTATTTACCATCCTATAAATTCACAGATTAATTAATAGGTACGGATAATCGTTCTGATCAATAATTCAATATTGCTAAAATGATCAGTGGCTTCAGTAGCTTTTTTTATTTAGTCTTGCTTTCAATTTTCGTGCAGCAAAGATTTATATTTATACGCTATATTATTCGGTACTTTATAATCAGGGAAGTATGAAGTATTATGTTCTTTAGGAGCGCGTGTCTGGGGCTCATGTTGTGGCAGAAATCCTGCAACATCCTGATGAACTACCTATTCGTAGTAAGGCGGATTGCTTCTGTATGCAGCACAATGATGGGCATGTCACCAGGAGTGCTAAATGTCAAAGAGTCAAATGAAATCTAATTATAATAATTAATATGATGTATTGGCTCAATTTTGCCTGCAGTAAAGAAAGGTTAAGAAAGTTAATATCAAATGTAATAAGTGTAACATTTGTGATTTGTTCACACATTCAGCAGTATTCAGTAAATAGAAGCAGGATTGACGAGGTCATTGTACTAAATATTTTAGCGATTTGATTTTCTCACTGGCTTTACCTACACGAAATTTTTAATCCTTTATCTAAAATTTGTATGAGGTACTGGCGCCGTGACGATTTCTTTCATTCGAATCGCGTGAAAAAGTTGCAGCAATATTTTTCTATATTTTTTTGAGTGACTAAGAGTGCGGAAGGTTGTGGAAAAGCGTCCAAGACTCATCGTGAAATATAAGTTATGTTTTATTTTTAGATATTGTTGAATATAAAAAACTGTTCAAACACAAATTGAACTCGCTTGGGACTGCGTTCCGTGACGTAACTTTATTTGTCTGTCACGTATAAATGATTGACATTTAATGAGAATGGATCCCTATTATTTGTTATAGAATACGTGCTAGATGTTAATGTAGAGTATTTTCAAATATTATTCATTTCGATTTATAATCAAAGAATTTTTTAATTGCTAACTCCAACACTGCATATTAATTGTAGCGATAGTGTGAACCATCTTAACAAAAATTTAATGTATTTTTTACATCTCAAATACATACAATAGCGTGAGTTTCGATCTCATTCGGTTAAGTCCAAAAGTTGCAATATGATGAACAAATACCAATTTAATATTTTAAAAATATTCCAAAAAGCATTTGGAACATTTTGCATACTGGGTAATGTGGCAATATTATGAATTCCAATGTTTTTGTTTAATAAACTAGACGTTAAATATAAATTAAGTCGCATTTGATTTCATGCTACCTTACCATAAATACAATGAGAATTTTAACATTAATAAATTACAAAACGGAAACTCCATTTAACAGCTTTGTTAACCGAAATTACGTTTCGTCTCTTATAATTTACATTTTAATAAGTTTGTGAATAATAAAAACGCCATTACGAGTTGTGTTTACTTATATTTTGCGTATAAATTATATAAATAAATGTACATATAATGACGTGACGGTGAACCATTGAGATGAATGCAGCAGCAAACGTTTTGACATTGGTTAGCTCACGAATGGCTCTGAATACGATTTATGAGAACATTTGCTTTTAAAATTAAATACTCGTGGACTGTACATGTTTTGCTATAATAGGAGTTGTCACTATGTATGTTTTAATTAAACGGATTTGTTAATGACATTAATCTAACTATAAAGTATTAATTTAAACACATTAAATAACGTGTATTATTGTAATTACCTTGCTGCATCCTTGAGGCTGTAAAAATATAACTCGATTAGAACTTAAGTAAAAGTATAATATATAATGCACTAATTATACTTACCCATGAAATATATGTCAATCGTTATGAAATTAATTAATAGGTACAAGCCACAAAATATACTACAAAAAAGTTACTCGCCTTTAAGTATCCTACTCTGTACCGCGGCCATCGACGCCGCCAATGCAAATACATCGGCGATGAGATAGTCGGCCACAAGCACTGAACGCAAACTTATGCGAATCAGCGAGTAAAAAATATTCGGATCGGCTTCAACTCACTGAATTTATATACTATTTTACTTCATTATTATATTTATATTTAACAGGATTGGATTAGATTTCCGGTTCGGTTTTACTTTTGATGTCAACTTGATTATAGTACCGTCCGTAATATTGCTCTAAAAATCTTTCATTAAAAACGTAGAATGATATTCTATTCTAATGAGAAAAATCCTTGCACCTGTTCCAATTGAAAGCGATCGATTCACATTCTATTCGATCCGCAACTCGATTTTGTACTCGAGTAAGCCCCGACAACAAGCGTTTCGTTCGACTTGACAGGCAACGCCGATTCTCAATACGGTCATAAGTCTGTGTAGGACATCATATAACATACATGACGGTACTTTAACTAGTGTTTCTGGACTACTCGATTCCCAGAGCGGCTCTGGCAATATAAAGCGCCCACATCCGCGTTATCGAGCAATCACTCATTGGCTGATACAGAAAAATCGATGCAATAAATCGTCGCTTTCGCTTTTAAAAATATTTTATGTCTGTGAACAAACGTATTGATATGAAACAAGGATATAAAGGTTATTATAGGCTGAGTGCAACGCCGACTTTTGATTCTTCAATACACATTTAATGTAGCGCCATCGGATAATTTGAAAGTTTGGTTGTACATTAATTTTGTATCGGTTACAGAGCATACTCAGACTATATACAGTATGGGCAAAATTGGCAATTATTGGGCAATTATTGTGGCAAGAAACTTCGTGCGCGATTGACAGTTGGATGATTACTGCTCGTGGCAAATCTTTTAAGCGCTTCCGTATTTCGAAGAACGTTCTGTTCGGTGCCAGATGTTATCCTTAGATAGCAGTTGCTCAACTCAAACAGCACTTTGGACAGTGTCAAAATTCTGAACTGTAAAGACTCAGATCGGTCGCTAACTGAGGGGTTACCAATCCGCACTTGGGTAACTGCCGAGTAGGCTCCAATCCTCAACAACGAGAAGGAAAATATTCGGTGTCTTAGAAGGAGCCGCTTAAAAAATTTATCATTATAAAATTTATAATAATATTAATGGTTATTAGTAATTAGAAATGCAATAAACTTGACACTATATATTTAACCTTTACAATCGAATGACTGACATCGTATTGTGCCGATAATTGAAATATGAATTGTACGCGGCTATAGCTAATCTATAATGTTAGCTCTAAAATTGTTTAAACAAAATAAGACTATTTCATTTTTTGGTCTAATGTTGAAGTCATGTATTTTCTAAAGTAACAGCCGAAAAATAACCTGATAGGTAACTTCTTAGTTAGTGGTTACATTTGCTCATGGACTTCTATAACACCTTGGACATTAGTGACTCGCTGCCGGCCGAAAATGAAGAGGCAAACCCGTTTATGTGTAGCGTGCCTAAAAGAAGCAAATAAAAAATAGTGTAAAGCCTTTTTTGTTACTAGAAATATTTTTTTTTTTGAAGATATAAATCATAGTAATCATTAATCAGTTATCATATTAGAACGTAAGATTATCCGGTCCGAGGTCATGGAGATAAGAAAAATTGAAAATTTTTTTTTTAAAGGATGGTTTAAGTTCGTTCAAACGTTGAATTACAATAAGAGACGTAATCCATGACAGTTCGTGAGTATCTGTTAAATTTAAAATACATTATTAATTGTTATATAGAAAAATATAAAATGATAGAAAAATATTTGTTTTCTGTATATTTTAAACGCCCCTTTTTTATTATATTCGTCTTTGTTATGATATGATGTATTTCTGTGCTAATCTTAGTCTATTTCATACATAACGGCATATTTCATGTAAATAATTCGTACTGTATCTATTTCCTGTTCCTAGAAAGCTTAACCGGGTGTGATAGATCCGTGCCGGTTGATCCGTCTTCCAGTCACAACAGGAAAACTACTTTTTACGTTACGGTAATCTTTACGATCAGACTCAGTCAGATGTTGACCGCTTTCACTTTTAATAAGTCCTTTCCAAGACGTTTCGTCTTCCTTGTTTGATAATTTTACAGTATTCAAACACTGTCCAAATATTATTTCCGACACGTTCTTGTTGTGATTTCATCTATTATTAAGATTAAGATATTGCTATATGTTGGTCAATAGTCCATTGTCAACTGGACGGCTTTGATTATCTTAAGTCACATCGTAAAAAAAATCTACCGACAAAATCACAAACATGGAGCTTTAACTTGTTTTAGAAAATGTTAATGAATAAAATTTTACTGGGAAATAATATTAAACGACTGTCAAGAAAAATTAGGACCTCTGATATACTACGCCAGATTTGTAATGTCTGTGATTATTTTTTAAAATAAAACCTAAACTTATTTAATTAACGTCTGCTTTTCATTATTTGATACTATTTCAACTGCGCCCTCTACCTAGAGTCGTACGCTGTGTTTCTAGTAAATGAAAGTATATAAAACTTTTCAACAACCTCCCGAGATGGCGCCACGCGAAAATTATTATAAAGTGACAATTAAAAAGTCATTGTACAATGGACTTCCACATAATGCACACAAATATAAAACACATTTTTCTGGATTTATTGTATTAGATTTCCGTGCGTTTAGATCAAATTTATTGGTCGAACCTCGGATTAGACTTTACAATATCTCCTCAAATCTATTTTCTATTTGGTCACGAAGGCACGTTTACATTGACCGCCAACTTAAACGATATTCAAAGACCAGTGATCGAAAAAACTGTCGGCCAACATGCGGTTATTTAAATATAAGAAGTCTATTGGCTGTTGGCTACTTTCAGCGTTTTAAAATAAACACGGAATTCTAATTACAAAAACACTCATCGATTAATCGGAGCGAGCACATCGAGACTACATCAATATTTATAAAAATGCCGGCCAGTATTCGCTATGTGCATCGAGCGCATACCGCCGCTGCACTTCGCAAATGCAGCACGGCGACGCATTGTATTTACCGCATATTTATTTAAAAATAAAGTAATTACAATTAAAAAAAAAAGGAAAAAATATCCATTTTAAAAATGAAAAAACAACTCGAGTGAATTTATCGAAGTAAATAAATTTGTGACGATTTAATTGTTCGCGTGAAAGTGTGAAGTGTAGCGATGGAGAACTTTTACGGTATAATCAGAACTTTAAGCAGGAAAACACAGAAACATAAAAAGGAGGTATTTTATTTTTAAATAATAATAATAAACCATTGATTATTAAGTAATTATACCTGTCAAAGACCAAATCTATTTGACGGGTTTCATGTTATTGTTAGAGTGAATTATTGATGTTCACCGTCACCTCATTGGCCAGGACGACGTCGGGTAGTTAGTTCCCTTGACGTACAGGTGTCTATGGGTGTTGGTGACCAATTACTATAAAGTGTTCCTTCTGCTCGTTTTTGGGCAAATAATAAAAAATAATTATAACTATAATATAAATAATAAAAAATATTTATAATTTTAGTTTCTCAGTACAAAATTTGAATCTTATGTTAAATGTATACGTTGGAACCAAACGAATCGACATAGATATGGAATATTAGTGCTCCTAAAGCAGTCGGAGTCATTTGATAGTCAAGTGATTTAAATCAAGTGTGTGTTTCATGTCCACGACACTAATTCAAAGTCTGCATACTTACAAGTATAACTGTACATAAATTGGAATCGTTTTGAGGTGTTGAGAAAACTATCCTATGGCTTTAGAATTAGAACCACGACCCTTGCTGGCTGGCACCAGGGATGCGATTATGCATTATGGTTGTCGTGTAGTGCTTTTTTTCCGATTTAATGCACCGAAATAGCTACTGCTGGTAGCCTAGATTACCCACGTAAATTTAACTTAAAATCTCGTCAAATAACGCTTATCTATACTGAAAATAGCATAAAATGCGAACAGACCGAACTTTTAACATTTTATATATATATTATTCCATCAAAAATCAAAGTATTTATCAGGACATTTTTTTAATATTACTTAGGTAAGCATTTTATATATATATATATATATAGATATATAAAGTGTATAGAAAAAAACTTGTATTTGTGTGACAACTCTCGTATGCAAAAAGTGTAATCAGTAACAAGTAATTACAACTGAACATTGCAAATGTCCGTATGATTAGTTGGATTGAAAATCAAAAAATGATCACTCACAAATGTTGCATGACAGTTATGACATGTTATTTCATGCTTTTCATACATTAAAAACTACATAAAAGTAAAAAACCCGGGCTACAATGTCACACTGACAACAGCATTTATCCAGAATACTTTGTGAAAATCCTTCTACATATAGGCATCTAAATCGTTTCAAATATTTTCTATTGTTGAACAACGGAAACCGCATCAAAATTTTTATAACAGTTTTAACGTGTGCATCATTGCAGTCAAACGAACAACAAAAAAATTAAAAAAGCAAGTCATAAATCACATTCAATTATTTATATTTTGGTCAATTTAACTGTAATCGTTGGCCAAACAGACATTGCCCAATA
>PDGT01000024.1:338364-356878 GCA_003671415.1 Megathymus violae | reverse complement strand
GATTGCACAGTTATTCTATAATGCATTGTCCAGTCCAGAGCATCGCGTGTGGCCAGGTATGTGGCAGTGGGCATTCATTGGACGCATTTCTTGAGCAACGCAGGTGGAACCGGTGTAATGCGCCGTGTATATTGGCCCAGTTTTAGAGTAAATTGAAAACGACATTTTTTTGTTCTTTGTACAAAGTGATTTGAGGTTTCGACAATTGTCCTAAATACGAGTATGTATCAAAGGTACATTAATACCCTGAATTGTATTAAGAAAATTGTCGATTATAAATGTTTAGACTCGGTTTAAAATTTTCATTATTTTCACTAGAAGTTCTGGGTCGATCTCAAATACTTCCTTTGCTGTGTCTCCGTTAGAAAGAGCGTCAGCTTGTGGCTATGCCAAGGTACCATTTTTCTGAGTAAATGAAAACTCCCGTAGAATAAAATGTGCCTTGACACAAATCTTGTAAAACGTGTCTCACAAATTAATTGTAAGCAGGGATTATCGATATACAAACAAACAATCACAAAATATAATCAATAAAAGAGACAGTGAAGGCCCAAAAGGTGATTTTACCGCTGAGTTTCTTCCAGACAACCTTTGGATAGTAAATAAATATAGTAAATAAGTCATAGAAACATGTCATATTTCAAAAAAAAAATTAAACATTCATTGGATAGTGTGGAAAAATCTATGTGGAAGTATTATGAAAGTACATATTATAATAACTCCGTACCTATTCAAAAGTACATGCCAACATTTTACAGTGGATATTATCGGTGTAATGAAGGTATATGAATTATTATATGGCGCTTGCATTAGCTCATATAAGAGTCTCAGATATCCGGGATCGCACACCGTAACGATTTAACAAGATTTTCTTTTAACTTTATTACATTTGTAGCGCACAATTTTGAATCATTGTAATAATTTCATTGTTGTCTTCCACTCCAGTCAATTGTTTCTATTGAAGCTCGGTTTATTTGGTAATACTTGTTTCATTATCTAAATGAAACTATGCGCATTCAATAATTCTTCTTCTTCATATGCTATCTCCATCAAGGAGGTCGGCGACCATTTGAAGCTACGTCTCTTTATATGCAGTCATATGCACCCGCTTATCTCTGCTTTTAATTCTATAATTAGTCGCCGTCAAATATGGAACTTCTTTTATTGTAAGAATCTCAAAGCCTCTAATAAAATTATAAGTGAGTCGATTCCTTTCATGTAAACACGTGCGTGGCACACACAACTAAGGGTATATTGATCTTAGAGGATTCACTCCGGTTTAAATAGATATCGTGACCTTTCGAAAGAGCCTTTGTATTAGTTTCCTATTCATAAAAGATTACCCTAGTCCCTTCCATTTAAAGATAAGAATATCCTGGCTTCTGTACTTAAAGTACTGCTCATTTTCAATCATATACCAATCATTCAAAACCTTCAATGAAAGTAAATAAATTCAGTATGTAACTTAAGTATTTTTTCTAACACACTTTCTACCCACGGTTCGAAGTTCGCTGCGCTATTATTAAATACATACCTGAAGTAATTTTTAGTTTTCCGTTAGCGCGAGAAACACGGTTACTGGCCAGTGTCTACAGTATTTTTTATTCCTCGTAGCGTAAGTAGCTTATTATTCGTGTTATTAGATAAGTATGGAAAATCGGTGGTCGGACCAAAACTGATTGGATACTTATTGCGTTGAAGACTGAGATATAATTCATATGAGAATGATATCACAAAAAATTGAAAATTAAAGTCTGACAGACCTAATAAATTTCTTTAGTTTCTTATTTATTTTTAGAAATTGAAAGCTTAATTTTAAAACAAACTTAACTAGGGTCTTTTTCAATCTTCTTGGCCGGCATTACGACGACGATGCCTTTTACTTATCCAGATGCAGATATCGATGGGTGGTAGTAACCTTTTACCATCAGATGGACCGTCACTTGACTGCTATGGACTTAAAAATTAAAAACATGTTAAACACCGAAAAGATTATTAATATTTATTAATATCTATACATATGCTCATTGGTGGCTCGAAAGGATTATTTTAGGAATACAGTATATTGGACAATAGTCACTTGATAGCACAATGGTAGTAACAGGAGTAGCCCGCTCATCAGCACGTGCTTGTAAATCAACAGCCTTGTGAGCATGATGACTGCGGCGGAGGCAAAAGACAGGTTACTTTCTGCAAGTATTATGAGGTTTATAAACAACAATTCAAATAAGAGCATACTTTTTATGAGTGCCACTAGCGATGAAACGTATGTACGTGTGTGGCTGATAACTTATTTAACGTCCATTCACGCTTTCCCGCGCAGCGCGCTGTCTCCGCGACGCGCCGGACGAATGCCGCTTCTTAATTAAAGAAACAGTGTACTGTTTACACTTAAAACTTATGCTGTGAATTGTAACATGTCTGCGTAGAACACCAGTCGGATTCCGATTATGAGATGATATTGATGTGTCGCTTCCAATATCTGATTAAAATCAAACACTGACTTATAATAATATAAAAAAAACAACCAGTTGGTTGGCATGTATATATCAAATATAAATTTTATAAATAATAGCCTACGAGTACAAACGAGCCGACGAGCTTTCCGTAAGCGAGTCACCGCCATCCATGAACACTTGTAACATATAAATATATTTCAACGAAAACGGCCATGAGGGAAACGCGTAACCCCGATAATCGGGTAGACATATCACATCACATTATAATACGACGAGTTATATTGAGCCGTGTGATTCGCTGGTGCAAAGTGATTGAATCCTGCGCGTATAAACATCCCTACAAAACATAGGTATATTGAGTAAATTTTAACTCATTCGGTCATGTCGTTCAGATGTTAAGCGATAACTAATAAACGCACTGGCAAATATTTTATGCTCCTTTTCATAGTCACAAATTATTCAATTGACGTTTAGGCCACTTCTAGGACTTCTATATTATCTATGTAGCGTACGAGTACGAACGGCGTAATATTACGCGTGATTTCTCTACCTGAAAAAACGATTTTTTTCTAAACTCACCCCATTGTAACTAAACATTTCTGTACTAAGTCAAACGATTGGTGATACGTTCGTGATATCTAAATAAAAAATTACAATTTGTAACAAGAGGCAGTTATTTAATATACAATGCATTATGTATGTATATATATTATGTATGTCTTGCGTTACGTGCACAGTTAATGCATTATTATTCCCATAAAGGCATTGAAATACGCATACAGAATTATGCGTGTACCTCTACGAGTATACAATGGTCCCAACGTAGACATATATGAGTAGATACCTACTAAATACAAGAAAGCTTCGGCCTACGGGTGATATAATAATCCACTTGGCCAATAATCCTACAACCTACTCCTACTGAATTGATTTGGTTCCCACAAAGAACCAAGGACTGTGATACGCCCCCGAAATCAGCAATCACGGAACCCGTGACCAGCAGTGGGCCGCTAATAGGTTGAGACTGACAACATACAAACGCCTCATTCTTAACATTCAGCCTAGTTTTCTGCAAGAAACGCATTTTTTACAACAGAACTATAAATTAAATATCATATTGTAATATAACACATAATCACAGTAATATTTTTTAAACTCGCGCATTACATTCTTCTCCCCTTTCATCATTTCATGTTTTTATATGTTGTACTTGTCTTTTCATATATTTTATAGTTTTAAATATAATTTCGCAGTAGGTTTAAGTATTAAAGTAAACGCGCACGAAAGATGGAACATGTTCATTAAACGTACCAGCCGCTGTGGAATCTATTTACATATTTATTTATTTACAAAGGGAACTTTGCTCAGTTTGTCTTAGATGACGTTGTCATAACGCTTAACGTCTTAACCGATTCCCGACTACTGGTATCATTTATACAAAATGTACTCCGTGTACCGGTACAGTAATTTGCCCTTGCCTAAAATGTCACAATGTATAATAAAAATGTTTTATTATTTATTGACAGATCCAACCAAAGCCCACTACGAATGGCGTTGTCAGTACCAAAGAGCGGGAACGCATTTCGGAACGCGAGACGAGAGAAATCAGACGAGAAGAAACAAGAGAGACGAGAGAGTCAAGAGAGTCACGGGAGTCGAGAGAATCGAGGGAATCTCGAGAGTCGAGAGACTCTCGGGAAATGAGAGACCTAAGAAACTCGAGAGAGGAACCTGAACTCGTCGAAAGGCGAGCGCAGACGTCATCTCCTGCACCGCGAGAAAGAGACAGAGACACGGATAGAAGGGACAGAGACACGGATAGAAGGGACAGAGACACGGATAGAAGGGACAGAGACACGGATAGAAGGGACAGAGACGCGGATAGAAGGGACAGAGAAACAGATAGGAGAGACAGAGACATGGATAGGAGGGACAGAGACACGGATAGGAGGGACAGGGAGATCAGAGATGAAAGGAGAGAACAATCGACGCCCCAACACGATGGAAGACATCCTCTATTACAGTTTGCTGTTGACCACTTCAGACAAAGTCCAGAGTGAGTACAGTCATTTTTATATTACTCTATTTAACAAACCGAATCTTTTACAATGGTAATATTATAAGAAATACATTAATTTTTAATACAAAGAGTTCTTTTGTGAATGTGAATAGGTTATTGTGGGTGGATAATCAATGGCAGAATTTCCTGTACGCTTTAAGTCGACGTAAACAAACCACGAAAGGAACAAACCCTGGTCCTGCTTTAATTATAAACTTAAGTTGGTAAAATTTTGTTTAAATTAATTATATAATAAGTCCCGCTTGTCATAGATTTTCGTCACCACCAGCACCGTGCATGTAGGTTACACAGTTTTTGTTAAACTCGTATCTGTATGACAACATATACATTTGTGGTATTTAATCCTAGCGACTTCTAGTCTACATTATACTTTCAATAACGTAAATATCCACAGACAGATGCGTTTATCGTAAATTATAAACAAAATAATGAACAACGTTACAGAAAATAAACACTTATAGTTATTATTGACGACATTTCATTATGCTAGACTTTAACTGGTGTAATACATGTTTTGGTAAAGATTACATGAAAGCGGCAAGCGTGACTCGCCACTTTATTATATAGACCAAATTAAAGTTTGCAATCTAAACATATTTCTATTTGTAGATTTATCTGATACTCAGAGTGTTAAAGAACGAACGCAAAACTTATTCATGGATCACAAACGACTATCCAGCGTGTATCGAATGTAATTATTTCCATCCCATAATTATTGTCCCACTGCTGTAGTCCGCGATGCTGGCCAGCTGCGGGTTGACAGACTTCACACACCTTTGAAAACATTATAGAGAACTGTCAGGTATGCAGATTTCCTCGCGATTTTTTCCTTTACCGAAGCGAGCGATAATTAATCTCGTAATACGTACATAATTTGAAGAAATTGAATTCGATGTTCAAACCACTAGACTACCACTGCTTGTAACTGAATTATAGAATAATTGAAATATATTTAATGCAAATTTTTGAATGGAAAGTTTTTCAAATATTGTCGACTTTCATAAAATGAAAAACACTTAACTAGATCGTTCAAAGTAATTGTATATACTACATGTTTTTGCAAATAATTGAATAGGAGTATTAGAATAAAACCAAATGAAATACAATGTTTTGAATTATATAAACTGAAATAATTACTTGCATACTTAATTTCAAAATCTTAATGGTAATTTAACATTAACAATATGCATGGTAATTTAACAGTAACTGCGCTATTTAACTACTTCTCCATAATTTTATTGAATATTTTCACAGTACACGCCACTTTAAGAAATCGACAACCGTATAACAATGAATTAATGATAATGTAGAAATGGATGCGTTCAGAAATACAAAATCGTATTTAAATGACACTTGAGCAGGCATTTGAGTGGTGTTGCCATTCATAAATATGTTAATAGTGTCGAGTTATATCTACCCAGTCGGAACGTAATGTTTTAGTTGTATTACCTAACATGAAATAGTCCAAAGAAAAAATTGGTTTGGGTTCCCCGAAATTCCCTGATTCTTGTCATTCCACGCAGTCTCCCCGCGCTAACCCACAATTCCCCGCAAATCGGGGATTTTCCCCGTGATTGACAGCACTGATCTATTGGTTCTATCTATAAAGGTAGGAAATAAATATTGCTTGGCTCTCTAAAATAAAAGCTATTTTAGAAACTGATGAATCCTATGTTTTATTCAAAGATACCAACATATACCTACTAATAAATAGCTTTAGTAATCTGTAGATAGGTATGTATATCTTGTTAATTATACATAATGGGTATTTTACTTTTATTTTAAATATATATATCAACTCAGCTGCTTGGTTAATGGGCTATTAACAGGTCATTAAATTAAAATAAGGTTTTTTAATGTAAATACATTATATTAATAAAAATTTATTTACATAAAATTAATTAATGCTTAACAACACTCCACTTACAACCAATGGAAAGTGGAATTTCTAGTATATTATCAAATTGTCCACCAGTAAAATCCTGCAAATTATATGTTATTTATATTTTCATATTCTAGCACTTATTGGTATATAAAACGAATATATATACAGCAAATCTTATATAATCTTATATATGTTATGGGTGTCAACAACTGAAAAACAGACATACTAACAATATGACTGGAGCACGCTTATTATATTAAGGACCATATTATCTTTGGTATACAAGTCTAAATAATTAAACTGGCAGTTGTGGAGGAAGTAGTGGTGGCAATAGTATTTCTGATATATTGTAATTCTGCCTCAGTTTAATGTAATTGAGATATATTTGCATCATGTATTGACCTCTTCAAATTTCACTGTTAGCTGCTCGCTAACATGCAGCACAAACTCTTTCAAGTCTTGAGAGCTACAATAAAAGATACAAAGTTAAAGTAAGAATAAATTAAATGGTAACTATCAATGAAATAATCTTTATTATTACCATACCTGATGTGCTGCAGTCCACCTTATAATTATATTTCTTTATGGACAGTCTTAACTCTACATGACCGAGCTATAAATATTGACACCCCACAAACAAACCATACTTGTCGATAGTCAAAATCTGGTTCAGATATCTTTATTATTTGTATGTGCTTGAAATAGCACAAAGCAGTCAAAACCCAAAATATTTCCATTCATTATCTGTAAGAAGTAATTTAAAATTCTAATATTATTATGATCATAATCAAAGTACTTTTGATTATAAAAATATTGCATTTCATTATAAAATATGTCATATTTTTAGATCAAGTCACTAACTATTGGTACTATTGGTTCTTTACAGACCCTAAAATAGAACAAAGTAGAATTGAGTCGTAAAATAGGTTAATTATTATTATTATATTTCTATAGGTTTTTTTACTGTATGATTTTTCTACGGTTGTTTTTATATTAAGAATCGATAAATAGCTTTCGATATTGCACTATGGTTATCAATTACACATCCTTAGTTTCGCTCACAATGTGTTGCTTCCAATCAATTCTACTAATTGATCATTGTCAGTACAAATCTTTTTTCTTAACTTAACTTTTAAACCCCGCGTCAGAAGTAACTAAGAAAAATATGTGTCACTATATTTTAGAAGATGATTTTTTTTCTTTAAATAGTTAAGACGCAATCATGGCCCGGTTTTGGTCATTCTCCTTTATGTTGTGTATTCTCTCAGATAAGTGAACAATGTAATGTTCTTTTGACAAATAATATCTCCAATCTGAATTAATAGGGAAATTTAAAACTACGTAAATTTTTAAAAATAGTGGTGAACAAGAAACAGTTATTTCTACAATATTTACGACTAATGATGAACTTATTCAACAATAATAATTGTATATTAAAATACACATTACACATATCCACATATAAATAAAATGCTTATTTTGTATAAGCAACATAAAAAACGCCTTTTATAGCTCTATTTGCTTTATGACACATATAGTTGATAGTACGTTACAAAGTTTACTTCAACCTTTCGCTAGAAATTGTAAGTCATAGATGAAATAAAATATAACTTAACAATTACAAAACTGAACCAGAAATTTTTTCCTCGACACGTCAATGAATAGGACGATTATCTATAGAATATGGAAGCTCATACTATTGCTAAGCGCCTGCCACTAAAATAATGGCAAAAAAACTATATCAGGCAATTGCGGTGATGTAATAAAACGAAGTAATTAAAATACCACTTTTGAAGTTTTTCATAAAGATGCAATGAATTTGTTTTTATTTTAAAGCTATGGTCGCCATGGCCATCCGAATCAAGGTGGAATCCCATAGGTGTATTGATCACGTCGTCATCGTAATCTGTGTCCGATGCGTTGCCTGCTAAAATGAAATAATAAACCGACTCTTAACTGAATCGTGAATACTGAACTTGTTAGATTTTATAACTACATAACACACCACAACAAAGTTACAGGATATGGTGACTTTCTTCAATCGCTCGTTGTCGTGGCTCGTTTGTTTTATGAGATTGTTGGCGCCGGTTGTTTTCGTTACAAAGTTTAAAAAAGTTCGTTAAAAAGTCGTTAAGTCTTGTTAAAAAATGTTCACTTTTAAATTGAGGTTACTTCGGCGTACCTTAAAATTGACTTTGTCTTAATTTCCTGTCTCTTCATTAGGTATACGTGTTTTGTTTTTGATTTAAATGCCGCGTTAGTTTTCAATACAATTTTTTTTATATTTCATAATTTTCTATAAGGGTTCATTAAATAGAATGACAGTGTTTTGGTAATTACCACAATTTAGTTCTTTCAGCGTATATATTTCTGTACGTCATACTTCAGGACTGACAAAAAACTCGCGGGTCGTTACATTTACATTCAATGTGTAATTGCACTCTGTTCTACGTATCGCTCAGTGTTGACTACTCTTATTCCGCAATTATTGCGGCAGGGTTGCCATCGGAATGTTTTTGAATCGTTTCGATTAAATAAGAATCGTTGGTTCGTTTTACGTTATTTTTTATTGTTGTAACCTGTTTAAATTTATCCTGGTAAATGCGAAACCTTTTTCTGTCATTATAAACTTCTTTAAATAATTTTGAGGTCAGGGATGACCTTACGGTCATTACGTCACCCAAACGCAACCTCCGCTCTATTTTCCACGGGACAATAGCCTTTCATTGTGTTGGTCTTGCATGTAATGATATGTAACAACCATTCAGAGCTTAGTATTGTTATTAATGACATTAGATTAGCTAATAAATTACTTGTTTTATATAAGTAATATGTAATATATTGCCTCAAGTAGTTCATTTCGATGTTACTTCATTAGGTAATAAATAAGGTCATGTTATGGAGCAAATTTTGTTTAATTTATTATATTGTGATGCAAACTTATGAAACAAAATTGATGTTAATGTCTCATATGCTTGCTACTAATAACGGATATTAATAACAATTAAACAAAAAATCACTTGATTAGGCCATAGGGTAGTAATACATACAAAAGCTTTTGTAATGAGATCCAGGCAGCGAATGAGGCAACAGTATCACTAACCGCCGTACTTTGAGAACACAATACATCATAAACGTGCTTCGGAAAAAACATTGCCAGCCCTGTCAGTTGGGGTCGGAGCTGCGTTGGCGTGGAACGCGTGAGGTCGGTACTCGCGACGTGGGATCTACTCCATCATTGTGTCGTCTGCTCGCAGTGCCAGCCGTCTGGCTCGACGAGGGTAACGGCAGCCATGCCATGTATTGACGTAGCGCGGTTTCAACGTCGAATGCAAGTATTTTGTCTAATATTTGGTATTCGTGACGCTTTAGTCGAATTAAAGTGTGCTTGTCAGGCTCATTTAAATGCAGTGTAGTGGATTTTGTGTTAAAAACGTTTCTTTTTGCATTTGATGGGAATTACCTGCGATTTTTATACATTAAACCGCCGGTACTGCGTCAGGACGGGTATGGTATCCCGATATGATTCGATAAGTGAAGCATATCGATAATGTTGTTTTAATCAACGCTGATTTGTTTTCGATTTTTCTTACTTTGCTAACAAAGTTCTCCAGAAGCAGATTTTAGATAGCAATATCTATGCTATTTTATATTATAGTAAAACATTCTTAATCTAATAAAAAATATGCATTACTACAAGTCATCTCAAAAAAGCAAGTTCGCTTAAATCAAAGCTAATGTCTAATGGCTATAAACATATATATTTTTGTTCTTTAATTTTTTCATGTAAGAATTCTATGCGACGTATGTTACATTATAGCTTTATTGGTTATCACTTTTTCGGCCAAGCGACGGATCCAACTTCATGTCTCTGCCGGTGTAGCCATTTACAAGTATTTCACGGATAAATGTTTGTTCCCGAGTCTTCTTTGTGATATTTTATTATGTATACATATTATCTACATTAATGCCACCCGTGAAACAAGGAATCGTATCGCATTCGTGATTCTCACAGTAATTAACTTATAACGAAGGTACATTAAATTATCATATATCGTACACTATACAAAAATTTCACTAATCTTATAATCTTACACGGACGATCGATTACCATAAGTAGTGAAAAATGTGCTCAACGTGACAACCGAAACTCGATAGTCCGTTCGATTGTAGCTGTTAACTCGTAATTGTCATGCATGGAGTCCAAAAGTAACGTAAACAAGTCGCACGGCAGAATGAAATGCAACAATTGTACAGAAATTATGCCTTACCGACACTTTCGCTGATCGGCGCGCCGATCGACCGATCGACCGATTGACCAGTCGACCGCGGGTTCACGTTGTTAATGGTCGTACGATGTCGGTCGCATCGGCCGAGCGCGACCGGACCGGTGCGGACGACATGTCCGGGGACAGTCTCTCCGACGACGCTAACGTCACGGGCGGCCGTGATGGCGAAGTGAACGAATTCCTGTAAGGCCATGTGATTAATTCTTGTGTTGTTTTAGTAGTTATAGTGCCCCAGCCACCAGATCACGTAACAAAACTGTTTTTATGTAAGACACAGGCCAGTTGTAATTTAATTTAAAAATACGATAATTTTGAAGTAAATAAACTTCTTACGTTTTTAATTTTGTAATGATATGCTGTGTTTCATCGAAAACGCATTTGCGCCGGAAACATTTTCGTGCGTTGATTTATTACAACTTCAAATGTCGCCTAACACCGGTCGTCCAGTTTGACAGAGTTCAAATAGCTTTTATTGATATTTAAACACTTGGAACCATGTGCCATGTAAAAATGGTGCATTATTTAAGTGATAGTCAATAATTTTGAAACTTAAAGAAACAAACGGTCGCCTTAACAGCTGTCACAGAAAGAAACTTTTAGCAGTTAATTAATTAATGGAATACGGCAAATCAGATGTGATGAAAGTAATAATTCGATAAATATTACAATTGAAGCGGGAAGCGTTTACGAAATTTTACCCGAAAACATTTGATGAAAAAAACTAAACTCACTTTCGATTTAAGTGCCGCAAAACTTTAGCGATGTTTTTCATTTTTAAAATTACCTACACACGTTTCAGTAGTACACAGGAATAGATTCCCTGAACTATGCAACTTGGAACTGAGAGCCTGTTGGGGTTGCTTCAGTGATATACCCTGTAGAAAGTGAAGACAATGAGTCCACATTTGTTACACCCGTTGCTTGTTTATCCACGTGCGTCAGCTACACTGGATAGGTTACACCAGAGTTTCATACACACTTACTAAATTAATAGGTAATTAAAGAATATAAATTTTAGCCTTACAATTGCCTACTGGCTTACATCAGTACATTTATAAAAATTGTGTAACAATAAAATATATCATCTATTACTTTATTACTTTATGTAAGTAATAAACATACTATAATGCTCTCACAGTGCATAATATATATGTTTCTAAGTATACATATCCAAAATTATTGTATAATAAAAAATTATAAATACAGTCATTAAATAATACATTGATGTAGAATCGTCTAAGGATATAAATAAATAATTAAACATTATATGTACACAGAGTATTTAGAAAGGTACACCATAGTCTGACATTTAACGAGTATCTTGTATACTCTTGGTCATATTTAAATTAACGCAAAAGAAAAGGTAGAATAATATAAAATATCTTCTTATTTCATACTGGCCATATATACCTACAATATATTATGTAATTTGAAATAAAGGATTTAGAATCGAGGTTTACTTACGACTTTCATTATAACCAAAAGGTTATCTGTTAATTTATTTGACATACATGTAACTTTAATTGAAAATGGTTACACTTACAATGACGCGCCTCAAACATCACGAGTGTCCAATTTGCAATGTTACCCCCGGACTTGACGATATACCGCAAAAGAGTAACAACAGAGCGAGACGACAGATTTATTGTAAGGAGTGTCCTCAACAACTGCACTTCGACTTCTTGCGAGGTACGAAACAAGCTATAGGAAGTCCGACAAGCGACAGTAAGCGCCGAAACGATTAGAAGAAGACTTATCGCTGGTATAAGAGCGTACTTCCTCGCCAAAGGCCTTTCGCGTACCGCAAGTCATGTAGTAGCTTGGTCCAGAGATGATGACGCTTGGGGAAAAGTATTATTTACTGATGAGTCCAGATTATCTCTTAAGTCAGAAAATGGAAGGGTTAAAGTATGGAGACGACCCGGAAAAGATACACTCAGTGTAACGTTGTTTTATGAGAGCCTTGAGGTAGTAGTAGAGTTCAGTAATGATATGGGGCGGTGTTGGCTTAGGAGCCTACGTTCGAAGCTACCCATCGTAGAAAACGGGTCCCTGACTGTGGCAACATACGTAACAGAACATTTTAAAGCAGTTTGTTGAATTTGAAAATTCTTTTGCCACATTCATCAAGGATAATTTTCTTTTAATGCACGATAATGCTCATCCTCACAGTGCGGCGGAATATCAGTGTATCTTAAAGACGACGGAATCCAAGCTTAGGTGTGTGACCAGCACAATCGCTAGACCTAAATATACACTGGGAAAATAAATAAACAAAGTCATGCAGCGCCAGCTAACTTAAGGGACATAAAAACTGCATTGTTGGAAGAATGGAACCAAATGCCACAAGGTTTCACCGACAATTTAATAAAAATTTTGCATAAACAGATACAGGCAGTTTTGATAGCAAGAGAAAAAAACGCTGTTTAAAACAAAATTAGGTTTTCATTATGCTATGACAAAACGAGTAATTAAGGTACTTGTTTTTTTTTATGAAAAGTTTAATAATTTTTCAATAAATTCAAATATGTAAATTTAATAAATTTATTCTATTCAACAATTTTCAAAAGCTTATATTGTATAAATAAATCGTATTTTCATATCAATTTGCCCCTTTTTTGACGTTCCTCTGAATATGTCAATGGGTGTATTTCTACAAACGTGCTTATGTAATTACAGTCTACGAAATTATATGTACACTTAGTTATTATAATAGTAAATTTTAACAAGATCTTATTAGAACAAAGCGAATTTCCCTTTCTTTGCGTTGAAGTAACCATTGTTACGGCAGAAAGTTGAGATGTTATGATAGGAACATTCTTTGTTTCTTTGCGTGAAACCGCGCGTAATGTGAGCCGCCGCGCCGCCGCACTTCCTGGTGCCGTACATAGCGCCGCTGACTGCACCTAGTTGATTATTGTTTAATTTGTTTAGGTTCCAATCGTTGCCACCTCCCTGCAGAGTACGGATCTGCCGTCATGATTCAAAAGGCCTACAGCGCCGCAACGCTGCTGAGTGTTGATTGGTGGAAAAGGCAGATTTTAAAAGATGTATACACCACACACATAATTAAATGATTCTTTGGTAGAATAAAAAATGCTCACATTTCTTTATCTGCTATTTTATTATTGATGTGATTGTTTTTCACATTATTAATAAAGTCACTATAAGACAGAAATTTGTAAAAAAAAAATAAGAATAAAAGTTCATTTCGTAATTATAAGCAATAGTTTACTTAACTAACTAAGGAGATTATTTAAAATTAACTAAGGAGATATATAAGTATAGTAATTACCAAAATGGATTACCTCAGCTTGCGTCATGGAGCGGTAGGGAACCATGACTACCGGTTTTCAGCCGACCTTACTTGTCCGAATAGTTCGCGACACGTCGATCAGCATACTGTTAATAATAAATCAAAATAATAATAACAATAATATCTAATAACAAAGCAGATAAACATAACAATGAAATGGGTGTGGGTAAACAAATAGAAATGGACGGATAACACGATAATAACAAATAGGTACAAAACACATTGTGTGCAAGTGAAATGAGTGTGCATGCCTCTTATAACGTAACAAAAATGTACTTAACTTAATAATACACAATGCATTCTTGTAAATCTGATTATTGTCAGTGATTTATTAATATTTATGAAATTGCCCTTCCTTGGTGAAAGTATGTAGTGTGTTTGAATTTATTTACAGCACAGCGTCATTTTTGTAAAGAACTACTTTAACGTAATATTAAATTTGTTAAAAATCACGCCCTCCTATTATCCGGTCGTAAAAACAAAATGTTGATTTGATCATAAATATTGTAATGAGTAGCGTCTAACGATTTCTGGATGCACTTTCGGTGAATTCTAGGCACCGAAGAAAACGTCATTAAAGTGAAAAGCCGCCATCGGCAAAGAATACTAAATCCTTTCCGGTAAGCCGTGGCGTGGGCGCGTGGGCGAACAATAGTTGGTCACGGGCTGTTAGCGCGAAACGTGCCTGCCGTTCGCAGTAACTGCCGGCTGCGAGCTGCGTGTAGAGTTTCAAACAATTACTGTTTTAACTACGAGCCAACATTAAAATTCAATTTCAACTTACAGTTTACAATAGTGCTGTTTGCTTCGTATTCTTTAAATAAATAAATAACATTGCGTAACTTAAAATAGTTAATTACTAGAATTTTATTTATAAGCACTCTAAGAGGAGATTTCAACGTTGATAAGATAACAATGCTGAGGCTATAAAAAAAACGCTTAAGATTTTTTAGCAGTAACAAATTTTACATGCATTTTGCGTTCTTTGTGACATGTTATTGAAAATACAATTACTGCAATTAACTGAATAATTACTGTATGTTACTAATAATAATATAGAATACATTATTATGTTATATAGAATTGAAATGTCTGTTTGTAACTTAAAAATTAATAACTAAGTGTAATATGGTAAACATTTAATAACCAAACATAATTAAGTGTTTTAGAATTTTCCACTGTTCTGATCGCTGTTTGCGTTTTGAATCCCGATCTGACTCTTAAACCACTGGATAGAATTGATGGGTTCTTTAACTTAGAATGTAAGCTGTTTCATCTCCATCTTAAAGTAACTGAGAAAAGTACCCGTGCGTGGTCCCATTTATATAAAATTCCTGCATACCCAATTAGACAAAGTTAGAAACATTGACGTGGAGATAAATTTTAGATGGCATACAACGATTTCCTGTACATGATTTTCAAGGACCTCCCGTTGTCTTTTATTGATATTTATGAGATTTCAGTTAAACTACCGACCAATATCGTCCTGATCATCCTCACGTCACCATCACAAAATTGTTCTGTCGTTGTGTGTTACATGTTACATATTATATACAGTTAGTACATTAAACATTATTTTTAATTAAGTGATGCGAAGGCGGATTATTTGTTTATAAAATGTTACGGTACTTAACAATCATGCTGACAGAACAGACAGAAGAGTAAACATTATTTTTATCTTCATTTAACTTCCGTTTTTGTATCTAGTTCTCTATATTTGCAAATTACAATCACTTGCTTCACCTGCGTTCTCCAAAGGCAACAAAAAAAGGGGTCAAGATCTCGAGTGGATTAGGAAATGAATAAAGATATAAACGTTTGACTCAAGATAATGATAATTAAAAGAATTTTTTTTAGTACTTGTTTGTGAAAAGCAATATTATCGTTTCGTAAATAAATACAGAGTTCGTATTATGCTATGTTTAATACCTTTACTGTGGTACAACAATTACAGAAAATATTTATTTTACTAATGACGCATGGCGCGCGGTTAGGTGTTTGATACTCACTGTGCTGATTGGACGAATAACCAACCAGTGATCGGTCGACGCGCATCGGTCCAAGCACATAGTACAATTATTCTCAAAATACGCTCTATAGATCTCTAGTAAGAAAATTATAGAACCAAAGAATAAGTTTTATTTGACATTGTTAAATCAATAAAAAAGTAAAAATCAAAATGGAAAAATCGTTTATATTTTGATACCTCATGTCAATAAAATCGACTTATGACAAAATTTACATTTGCACTAATTGTTTATTTTCAAAACGAAGGCACCAATTAGCGCGGTAATGGCCGCAAACGATTTTTTCACGTTTAACTAAAAGCAATTTGGCCAGCGTGATAATGTAACAATATAATCGAAAGCTGTTCTACTCTACGTTCTTGCATCGTATACTTATGCTTTACAACTAGCCTGTTTAGTTCACGGACCACAGAGAACTTTTGAATTTCCATAAAAGTGTAATTTCGTTTCATGGATTTTACTTTTACCTGGTCCTTGCTGCCTTCGCTGATTATTCAACCATACATTGATCACTCCTAAATCATATTCTGCGGTTTTATACCTACTCTTTATTACATCACCTACCTGCCGGTGAAAGTCCCGTCAAAATCGGTCCAACCGTTTCAGATATTAGCCGGAACAAACAGACAAAAATTGAAAAAATGTTATTTTGTACCGTATATACATTCATATGCATGTAGTAAAAAGCGGTTATTTTAATATTACAAACAGACACTCCAATTTTATTTATTGATATAGACGTGTACAATAAAGCTGTAAAAATAAACAAGAATAACAATTCTATTTCAAATAAAAGATGTGACTTCTCTATTTAACTGTCATAATATTTATATAATATAAAAAATTATTACAGTGAATTTATCTGTAACGTGAAACAAATTCAGCTGGAGTATAAAACGCAACCTGTCTGCTTTACGGGTGACTGACTTCCCTCTGATCGGACGGCCGGAGCCAATAAACCAGTAAACATCAGCTAATAAATGCATTTTGCTCGCTTGTCCTTCACGCCACATTAAACAAATACAAAATATAAGTTTCAAAGAGGTTACCAAGATTTTTTATGGTTTTTGAAATATAATAATTACGTAAAGACAACAATTACATATAAGGAAGCGGAGCTACTAACGCTTTTCAAGTAATTTTCCTTTTAGATTTTAATTTGCAGAAAACGATTACAGATATGCATTTTATATTATTTACAAAGAGTTTGGATATCGTCTTATTTTTTATTTCAACTTTGATCACATCACATTTTAATAGAAAATTCTTCGTACAATCGTACATCGTACATTTTGCTCGAAAGAAACAAAAACAACCAAACAAAAAATTAGAGAATGTGTAAGAAACGCCTATATATGGCAAATAAATAAATTAAATGATAATAAGTTTTATTAACTTTTATTAACAAATCGTCCAATGTTTTAATAAATCAATGTTCAACAGATTGGAAATCCTGAAAGCAGACTCTTCCCTCAAGAGCAAGGCGAAGCGCAACGAGTGGACATGGAAGGCGCAGACGGACGTGGTGAAGTGGCAGGCGACGCCGCTGCGCGCGCCTCTGCTGCGGCTGCCGGCAGCGCTGGCGCCGCCCGCACTCGAGTGCTTCACGTGCGTCCGCGCGTACTGCGGCGACCTGCAGCCGCCCGAACGCGCCGCGCACCATGACTTGACCGAGGTCAAATGCGTCTACACTGTGCTCATGGTACATGGTACATTCAATAATCTCAGCAATCCTCATCGTAAGTTCTAAGCTTTTTGAAACCGGTGAATGCCGCTGTCTTCTTCGGGTCGTCGATATGTTTTCGAATATTTTTAACTAGTACCCCGCGCTCAACATGATTCTTACTTTCTTAAATATCGAACCTAAAACAATTATTTATAATACGTTTTCATTAATTACCCCTCTTTATTATTACAGAACACATATAAATCTGAGCAATAGTTTTAGATATTATCTTTGATTCGTAGAAAAATTAAGTTTCGTAAATATATTTGTGTGTAGCACTGCCACTCGGTGCCGGAGTTGCGTGACGAGGTGTACTGTCAGCTAATGAAGCAGACGACGTCGAACCGGTCGCCGGCGGCCGACTCGTGCCAGCGCGCCTGGCGCTTCATGTCCATCCTCGCTGCGTACTTCACCTGCTCCGAAATCCTCAGGTGGGTCGTTCAAGTCTCCTCACACCTTTATAATGTTGCTAACATCACTAACAACCCTGGAATGGTCCAGTCTCGTAACCGATGTTAACGTAAGTAACATAATGACATGCGCCTTCGGAAATCGTCGTGTTGACTGCTAAATGAACTTTCCCCTGAATCATTCCCGGAACGCTAAAGTAAATATTAAATACACTACCGGTCAAAAGTTTGAGACCACTATAAAAAAATTAAGAAAACAAATAAAAGTCAACATATTTAAATCATTATGAAATACAGTTTTTATTTCCATGTTATACACAAT
>PDGT01000024.1:140920-333873 GCA_003671415.1 Megathymus violae | reverse complement strand
GTGCACCTGCTGCACCCCGCCACGCACGACACCGACACGCACTGGCCCTACTCCGACCTCATCTCCACCAGGAAGGTACATACATCGCCATGTTGGTTTTTGGAGCTGTCCGTTGTGAATGTTGAAATGTGTTGTCGTTTCACTTAAATTTATGTTGTATTATTTGAATGCAATTAAATTTATATTCCATCTATTCAATCAACGGATTTCTATAACACACGCCAAACAATTAAAAATATATATACTCAAAGTTTTTTTTTCAAATTCACCCGAAATACGAACATTGCCGAAAGACCTTAATAAGTTCGACGAACTGTAATATCATTAAATTGGAACCCATGAAATGAAATTTATTGGTTGCTATTTACAAACACTTTCAGAAAGTCAAACTACACCTGTAAATTTTATTTAATGTTAACTTAATTTAATGTAATTAAATTTTGTACAAACATCTCCATGTAGGATTTTTTATACTCGTGTCGGGGTTGTTGTCAATCTGAAGTGTCACATCTGTAGGTGCGCTCGGAGGACGGCACGCTGTTCCTGGACGTGAAGTGCGGCTCGCTGCTGCAGCAGCGCGTCACTAGGCTGCAGGCCGAGCAGGCGCACGAGGTGGCGCGACTCGTGCGCCAGTACGTGGCGCTGCAGCGGGACACGAGGCACGAGAACGGTACGTGTACTTTACAGATACCAGGTTTGGAACGTACTAACATCACGCTTTACTGGTGCAGTTTTCATAGGCTAGTATCGATAAATTTGGATCGTGCTAATAGCGCTCCGGTTGTCATTAGAAAATTCATGTAATGCTTAAAATTCAGTCTGTAATTCAACTGGTGCTAATAAAATTTTGCTATTACCATGCCTTTTATCCACGTTGGTCATTTATAGTTTATATAAAGCGCTCCTAGCGCTCTCCTCCTAGCGCTTTAAGTTTGTGGACAGTTGGTCCTTCGGGCCGAATTTTAGCGTCAGTAAGTTGCACTATTACCAAGTCCACCTAAGTGATTAGAAGGGACAATTTGATATCGAGCCAAATCGTTTGAGGTTAACTTAAGGTCTTCAGAATGTTTTACATATTATGAGTAATTAATTAATTAAAAAAAATATATGTTAATTGTTCTCAGGATTTAACAGCCAGTGAAAACCATCCAAAAAAGTGAACGGATTCAATCGGAGGAAGCTTCCCCATACGACTGACGCGTTTTGTGTATTTACCTCACACTTAGTACGTATTCCGTCCAGCGAAGGTCTGATGACATGTTGACACTATAGATATTATAGATCGGATTAAAATGAGAATAGGATTGATAAGTAGCTGTAAATGTTCGTACTTCTATTTTCATTTTAATCATGTTAACAAAATGCTTTATTTAATCGAATCATTTAAGCATTATGATTAACCTTCAAGTGTATTGAAGCGTGTATCAATTTACGATTTATTCCAACATCTCGTTTTATTCAATGCATACGGAAACATTCCATGGTGTAACCCGGAGGGCGGGTTGTGTTCATCACAATATTTTTAGCATAATAATTTTGTATATTTGCGTCAAATAAGTAATGTAATGTAATCCTTTTATATATGTATTACTAGTGAATAGATACGATTAATTTTGTTGTTTATGGAATTCGTATTATGTATCTATAGTATTGTTATTTCCGGCGACAAAATTATATGTGCTTACGAGTCACAATGAAACCTACGTCTTGAATAAACTTGTCTCCACTTAAAATGACAATTATGAATAGTATTGTAAGGTGCTATTAACTGTTAAGGATGTAGGCATGTAATGTGGCTTATATGGTGCACTATGAATTAACATCGCGAATTCGATTTTTAAAAATTACGTAATTAAAAGAAAAATGTGCTTTACTTTATTATTACGATACATCGTTATTATTCTGATTCTGATATTATAATAAATATAATTATTTGAAGTAAATAATTAATTAGATTTAAATTTAAGTAAACTTCAGAAAAAATTATATACTGAACGTTATACTAAAATTTTGGCGCGGAACTATCAGAACGTTATTGGCGCGAAACTATCAAAACATAATCTGTTCTTATCTGTATATGAGTGATAATTTTTTTTAATGGCGCTAAAAATCAACATTGTTTCGGTCTGTAGACGTACCTACCTACCCATAGACAGTAGGACTCATACGCTCAACTTATTAATAAGTACCTATCTATTGTCAAGTTCGTCCAAAGACCGCGAGGTCGGAGTCATGTTTATTTTACTTAATAGAGAATTATTTCGTTATCGTGTAATATATTTAAATAATCGATGTATAATGAAAATTATATTGTAGATACCAATAAAGGTTATATTTTCATTAAAACTGCTTTTTATTGTTTACAAACAGTAAGAACTACATTATTCCACTTTGTTCCATCGTCTTTGTTGGCAGAAAAACCTACAAACGAAGTTATCACATGACACAATGTGGTAACACAGCGAAATATTTGACTACAGAGCAGCTGGTGTATATGATTTAATAATTCGCTGTCGTTCAAGCGTCTTCCCAAACTGAGATCGCGTTTCATTGACATATCTAGACGACTGCTGGCCGATTGGGATCGGTAGACGGCGCCTCTGTCGTAGCGAACTTCAGACGTAATATACATGCTATTCTGATATATGTTGAGGCTTTGAAATTCGACAGTTCTAACAAAATGTTACATTTGTCCCTAGATTTCATATTGTAAATGTGTAAAAATCATCACAGATGAACTACATTCCATAATCTATATTTTTTCTTTTATTTAAACTTCGCCTCATCTCGGTTCACAAGTGACTTTACTAGACAGTCGTTGGAACTGCCCTGCTGATATTTCCACAATAATGAAGTACATAGATTGTAGACAATATTTTTTACTGTCAATAAATTGGAATGGCAGCCTGCCATCGTCACGTATTGTTGATAATAAAATACACGCACACTTACGCACCGAACGTAAATTTATGTTATTATCAAGTTTTAAGTTTCTCATTTTAATTGACAGTGTACTGTAATGTATGTCTTATAGGAAATAAAGATTCTTTAAACACCATCTCGGTTGACTTTAGTACTGAATAAACATTTAAGTGTTCATTTTTACGAAGCAATCGCTCTTACTTCTACGAAGCAATAGTCGTAAACGCTTCTACCATTGCAGATTTCGTGAGACATTTGTTGACCGCTGCAGCGGCTCCAGTGCGAAATATGCCTATTTGATAATGGGCAGGTAGATATTGTATTTATACTGCGTGAAGGCCTCGGTCATGGCTTAAATACTATTAACTAAGGAAAACAACCGCGACCAATTACAGAATAAACTTTCCAGAGCACGGAAACTTAAGAAATTTGGCATAAATCGTCAACCATCCAACTACTAATCGAAGTTTTTAAGTAGGTCTGTAAGTTTGAAATTAAAACAACATTTATTGTTTAGCAACAAATCACCAGCCATGAATCAACCATATTATTTCATTTTCTTTAAATGAACCCTTCGTAGATAATTCCTAGGTGATATTTTATTTATTGTGGCAGCCCTGGAAGGGAAGTCCACCGCCGGCGGCGATGTGCGAAGGCTGCGATGTTCTCACGCGGTAAAAACTGTCCTTTTGTTTAGTTTTATTCACGGTCCGTACGTACGCCGTACAGCCGCAAGGCTGCTGCGGCCCTGTGCTGCGTGTGCTCACTACTACTGAATACAACAAGCTACCTTTTCTAGCAACACACTTTTATGTTTTATCGTCATCTCCACCGCTGTTATTTCTTATGCAATCCAAAGATTGCCACCCAATAAAACTTGTGTGGTCATCCGCCTTGTGAACGGCGCAATTACTCATAATTTCATCTCTATTGCATTAAGGTGATAAATAAGTAGAAAGCCCAAGATATATGAGTCTTATGAGCAGACCTAACATACTTGGCACGACAAGACTCATCTCCGAGTATAATATAATTTTCTCACGAAATGTGAGACGTGTTATACGAAGTATTTGCATATTATAAATGCAATCTCGATATTCCTGTACGGTTTGGACAAAATATTTGCTGAGTAATTGTAATAACACGACAAAAACATTTATATACCGAGTTCAAGCAGACACCGTATCTCCTTGCTTCATCATTGGTTAGTTTCGGCGTGACGTCCGCGGCGCGCGCGGATGGAGCGATTTAATTGATACGGTGAGTCGGTCACTAACCAAACGCCTTCATTACAGTTGTTTTTCTAATGTTACGTGAGTCATTTAATCAGGATTTTTATTTAGAGTCAAGTCATAAATAACTTTGTCTGCAATTTTTTTTTAACAACAGATAATGTTATGGTAACAAAGGAAGATTTTTATTAAATTAAAAATAGTTTTAGTAAATTTACGTTTCTGATCATTGAAAATATTTTAGACGTTTTCCTATTCTTTTTACTTTTTATCTACTCTTTATTATATTACTCTATTATATTATATTACTCTTTATCTATGGGATGAAAAATTATATTTTTTTAGAATTTTTCATTCCATACATGAGATGAAAATACCATTTAATATAAATTTATACAACAAAATACTCGTAAATTTGATTTCAATAAGATGCCCTGTTTTTAAGATATAATTTATTTTATGTTATGTTCTGTTTCACAAATAATTTTGTTTTTATAGTATTATTATACTATTTATTTCCGCTGCCGATAAACTGAATCCCATTACTTGTTCCTTAGAAAACTCTTCACTACGCGTAATACGACACGCAAATGGTCATTTAGGATGGTAATATAATGAAAAATGGCAAACCAGCAAGTAAATGAATAGCAGAGTTCAACAAACATAAATACAATAAATACACACATTATATATGTATTTATTGTATATATCTATTTAATTTTAAAGATTTATAAGTATTTATACTATATTATGTAGATACATGTAATATCAAATATTATTGTAATATGCATTGTGCACGTGAAGTTGGTCCTCTCCCATCAACTGTCCATTCCTAGATCTGCCAGAAGAGATTTTTTATAGAAATAAGCAGTGCCTTTGTACAGAATTTCCTATGTAATTTTACTGTTTTAAGTAATCAGTGTACATAAATTATTAAATAAATAAATACTTTACTAATATCCGTATGCACCAGCATTACAACAGAAACACAAATATAACAGAGAAATATCAAAACAAAAACTCTATAGGTACCTTACTAATATTATCTGGTCACAACTGCCCATGGACTGCATATTAATTACACAGCGCTTAAGCCAGAAGTTTAATGTCATTGAATTAATTACGCATATGTATAAATTGTATGTGTGAAGTCTGACAATCTACACTTGGCCAACGTGGCCAATTCGTAACCCCTCACATTGTGACAGAACAACTGAGCCCAGCAGCGGGACAATTAGGAGTTGAATTGTTAAAATAAAATGTGATACGCAACTTATTTATTTTAAGTATTACTTGGCAACATTAGCACGTGTAGATAGTATTGCTTAGTTTTATGTGCATCGAACTCGATAAAATATTATAATAAAAATTCATGCGTTTTGGAATAAAACTTATCACAGTAATGGTTATAAACATGTGGCAATAAAGTCACACAACCTCGAATTGGTATTTATAATATGATATAATAGTACTTATACGTAATTTTACAAACAATTTAGCACAATCTGACCTCGTAGTGTCACAAGAAACCCGAGTGAACCGCGACAGTTGTAATTACAAGCTCCTCCGTACAGCAACGAGCAAGATAATGTACAACATAATGATGGATTCTAAAACTGCGTATGTGATCTACAAGTTTTTTAGAATTCACGATAATCGTTTCAAGTTTTTTGTTTAAACAACAAATGCGCACATAAAACATCTCAGCCACATTAGTAGCTATTTAAAAAATCGTATCACTTGCGGTCACACTCATGACACTTACATCGCAGTGTGGCGGTTTGGTGAGGATCGTATATTGTTGTATAGTAATTATATAATTACGTATAAAAATTACATATCAGTGAACAATCCTTGAAGCGCTCCATTAATCCACACTGGATCAGCGTGGAGTTCTCTCCACGTCTTGTCTACAACGAGAAGAGCACCTGAAACATCTGCGGTCGGTCGTGATTGATTAAAAAAGAATTCTGAAAAATATTCTGGGTTAGGTTAGGTTAGTTTACTCATTTCAATTACCTCTGATGTTTGCTTATTTAATTACATTCAAATGTGAAATTCTTCTGTTCGGTGCTTCTGTGCTACTTTTCGATGTAATCAAATGTTTAACAAACCTATGTAGCGTTACTCCATGACATAAGAAACTAAGAACATGTTGTTTAACGTTGTACAACGCATCAAGGCTTTATGTGGTTGCAAAAGAGATACAGAGGCATTCATGAACTTGAGGGTCCTTTTCATTAGCGCTAGCCGCTTGTAGACATCGCTTTTAGATTTTTAGCAATTTTACAAAGTTCTCTCATTGATTAAATTCGATGTGGGCGAAGACCTCAACTACAACAAACATCGGACCAGTATCCTCTTGCAATACAATTTTCTGTAAAAAAGAATATACTATGATCTTTTCTTTATCATTCTATTAAATGTTAGCTTCGTTGTTAGGATAAAAAATGATTCATGAGGTAGTTGGTCTCCCAAATCGCGTTTAAAATATAGATTTACAATATTTAAGCATCCTATGAGGATATACAATATAATTAGTAATTAGCATAATTACATAGCAGTGTACCGTCCGCGTGCGACTGACGGATGGTCGTTACCTGCAAAGGCATTGTCACTGTATGTGTGTATCTAGGAATGTATTGTTAAGACGTTCCAATGCATTATTTTCAAATTATCTGTAATCTTCCACTTAACTGAGGGGTCGACGAACTTGTGAAGTTCGAAAATCAGATACTCATTATCGACTCCACGTCCGCTTTAAACTCCTTGTGATCCCACAATAATTAAATGTACCTACTGAACATACTCGCAGGAAATAAGCAAAATTAAAAGAATAATTAAAATTTGTTAATGTATTAATTTATTATCATGAACACCACATACAAAAAAATTAATACTGCGTGAATATTCCCACATTTGTGGGAAACCGACAGATGAAGTGGATTTCAAACAATGCCTTCCAATGGCAATGATTTCATTAATGGAATTAAACCAAAAATGTTGACTTAGGTATCTACGCTTTCTGTTCATACAAGACTTCAATATTCATAACTTATTTATATCTTTCCTAACATAATTTTCAACTAAGGTAAATAAAGAAGATAATACGATCCTTAAGCTACTGCCACGACCTACGATGCTTAAGCTACTGTACACTGAGTAATAGTAATAAATATAAATTTAAATAATCAAAATTTGAATCGAAAAACGAGATTCTAATATAAAAGTACGTCAGAAAAGGAAACACACGACAAATGATAACAAAGTTAAACATAAACACCGATCGCACTTGCCCGTCCACCTCATCACGCCGACCTTCGACTGGAACCATTCATTAGTCACGTCACTCATATGTCTCGGCGTGACGAATGATTTCGTCAACAAAAGTAATTATTAGGTAGGACTGTGACGCGGTGTGCGTATTTCCCTTAACTTATCCGGCCACTTTCCAGCCGCGTACTGCACGAAGCCAGGGTCCGTCGGCGTGCCGGACGCTCTCCCCTCGGCATCTCCTTCTTTATCTCTCTCCTCGATCGGTTCCATCGGAAACAAAACCGGCGTGTCTCCCCTTCGAGATCTCGTAGAGCTCCTTAGGTAATCTTCTAGCTGCTGCAACGTCGGCGTCGCTACTGTCTTCACTCTAGAAGGAGACTTCGAGTGGCGCCTCTGCTCGTAGCTCGGAGGTTCGTCGTCGAACAAGCTCTGCTGTCGACCAGGCTTAACTTTCGCAAACACAGGAGTTTGTAGCTCTGGGAGGTACTCCTCTTTGACCGATAACCTACCGTCTACCGTATCTAAGTAGTCTCTGAAATATCTCTCGTTAAATTTCGCTAGTTCCTTCTCATAACGCAGTCTCTCTGCATCTGACATCGGATCTGACAGGCGGACGTAGTTTCCGGCGTCGACTCCACTGCGTACTGATCCGAATTTGGTCTCCTCGAGTTCCTTTTCAATTTTAGGAGCATCGGTCATCGTAAATCCATTTTTGGGATCATCCATAAAATTTGACTTTTCCTTCTTGCCTTTCTCTAAATCCAAGGTTTTTGGTCTTTCGGCGGGAATGTGTCCATTTGTCTGACTGTTCGGGAAATGTCCGTTTTGAAATCCATTAGCCAAGTGACCATTTTGTTGCTCGTGCAGATTGCCGTTGTCAACTGAATGAGTAACGATGGAAACTTTTTTCTCTGGTTTCGGAGATTTAATCGGATCAGTTTGAGAAAAACTTGTGGACGAGTAAATTCTTGGTCCCATGAGATCTAGTAGAAACAGAGCTGCTACGACCAGGGAGAGGGATCCGAGCACAGAAGCATTGACGATTAAGTTCCTCGGGACAGAGTCTAAAGAAGCCAGCTCTAGACCACCTAATACAAGAAAATGTGTATTAAATAAAAAATTAAAACAGTATAAACGTTAATATAAAAGATAAAAATGCTTACCCAGAACAAGGAAGAACAATAATCCAAACCCAAGGAATACTCCTTCCAATATTCGTCGTCCTATCGGTATTTCCCGAAAGATCCGCGCCAGAATTAACCCAAAGGTAATAATCACGTAACCTGAAAATTCAAAATTAACAGATGGTAAAATTAACAAATTTGTATTTTAAGTGACAATTAAATGGTAATTATCTAATTTATAATTCCCATATTCACACACTTCGTAGGCAACACTTAACGATTAAGACTTAATGTTATTGAACTAATGTGAACTCTAACGTATTTACGTATAGGTATTTAAAATTGATAGACTATAAGCGAGGTACATTTTTTCTAAAACATGGTTCAATATAAAAAGCCTATATATTTATGTATATAGTATGAGTGTACCCTAAGATGAAGGCTCAATCAAAAAAAGTTATAATACGACCAATTTCACTTTTTGTGTCAAAAAGTAGCACTCGGCAACTATGGTCGGTTGCTGTCATCAGACGCAGCGACCACAATTTCGCACGACGGTGTCTGTCCAGTGTCGGTAACGACAATTTACTGCGTTTGTTTAGCGCTTATAACCTGCCGTGTTGTCCATTTGGCTAACCTTTGATCAATTTTTTGATTTGATTACCTCCGTAGACAGCATCAGCGAATGCACCGCCGACGGAGTCCCAGGTGACGGAGGTAAGCAGCGACCACTCCCGCGACAGCTTCTGTAGCAGCAGCGCCAGCCGCGCTTCGTCGTCCGTCGACACACGCTTGGTCACCAGGCACGCCACGCAGAACAACTACCAATAGACAACACGTACTCATCAACGTCGCATTCCATAAATAAAGCATTGTTGGAATCGGACCCTCGTTAAGAATTGAATGTGCAATTTGGCAGATCACTCTCGATCTCCAGGACTACAGCCGAAACATGTAGAAAATATACATATAACAAATAGCTAGTCAGCCAAGGGAAAAATCCTACCACAAGATATTTCAAGATATTTTCCTTAATCGAAACAAGTGACAATTTTATTTTCTAATCGCACAAAATTTTAATTTCAAGGCTCAATTGGCTTCTTCTAAGTCAGTTTCTATCTAAGGTAATGTGCTTTAACATGTAAGGCTCCATCGCCATTCACCAACACTATAAAAATCGATGCGAGATTCAAATGCAGGTAGCCCAAGGGGAAGATTCATTCAACGCTACCCGACATCCTTGTATATGTGCAGGATAAGTATATTGTGTTAAATATATTTCTCAAAATTACATTGATACAAAAAACATGTAAAAAAAATAATAGTTTTTTATGAATATTTTCAATCAATGACCTTATGCTATATTGTTAAGAATAAACGGACATTCAACCGAGCGAACGTGGTCACCATCATCAGTATCTAACTTTGTGCAAGTCTCCCTGTGTCAAGTTAAAGAATGAAATCCATCCAGGAGTAAAAAATAATGCCATTAAAATCCTAAAATACAGCCCAGACAGTAGGTCACATGCTCGGCTTTATCCTCGCGTTACGTTCCGTTTCGGTGTTGGTGAGGTACCTACATTATTGACTGTGTACTACGTGAATCAGAGAATCAAAGTGAGACCATTACATCATTTTTACGGTCAATATTTAATTTTTCCAAACGAACAAAATATATCGATTTAACTATCTAAATTATAAAACGCTATCCTTGTGTTATTAAATCAATAATAATATATAACTTGTAAAACATACAAAAGTCTTTCAAAGTAAATGATTTTTTGTTGTATTTAAAGAAAATTTACCATATTTTATATGTTATAGGTGGACATGAAAAATGTCATTTTATTCCGCTTGTTAACACAGATTCGAATTGCTTCAAAGTACGACCTAAATATATCATAATGAAACGCTTATCTGAAACTTACGAAGTAAAGTTGAGGAAAACCATAAAAACACAATGGCTTTACAATAAGTGATCCGTCAGCGATGGTTGCCGCTTGTGACCTCTGCGCGCGTCCTCACTGGTCGGTCCCCACTGTCTGTCCACCGTGGGAGCGGCATTGATGACAACTCCACGTATGATGGTAACGTTTACTTCACTTTATGTTGTGACGTGCAATTACGTAAACCTACTTCTATTGACATGTTTACATGGATTGCTACAAAAGCGAATCATCAAAAACGTATTTGTATAATACTCATAAACTTTCGTATACTTATCATTCGGAGTCCCAGCCGGAAGATTTTTGATTTTGTCGATATAATTTATAGTTGCACAAACTAGTAACCCGTCGTCGGGTCGCTTCAAAAAACCTACGCTTTACGCTAGAAATAGCACTCGCATTGTTTTAGGGATTGCTTTTTATAGTTTTATGAATTCATAATTTACTACAATAACTGCAGTCAAAAAGTAAAAATATTTCCTGCCCTTTAAATTGAATGGTCATATTAACGTTTATTTCTTATTCCGCGGGAACAGATCCACTTCCCGGTATAATAACATTCTAGATTATATGATCCATAATATAAGTTAGTATATTATTGAATTGTTATTATCATCCGAATGCGTTCAGCGTTTTTAGTGTAATAGGTGATCAGACAGACATACAGACGGGAGACAAAAATTACCAGAAAAAAAGACTATCTGCATTAAAATTTTCAAATAACATACATATTCGGCACTGATACAATTTTTAGTATTAACTGGCGGATCGTCCCGACATCGTTCGAGTTCAACAATTGTTATAGTCATACACTCGACAAGATTATGAACAATATTATCCGGAACAATATACCTTTCAAATGGTAAAATATTTTTTTCGTATACGTGCTGTGGTTCCGAAGATTACCATCCGCATATACACAAACTCACAAAAATCGCTCTCTTTATAATATTAGTATATAAATATGGATAATAACGAATAAAAATTCAAGTAACTTCAATACTCTTGTTAACGTAAATATTTTGATTCAACTGCCATTTTGAAAATTTGCGCAAGACATGGCGAATCTTTACAACTAAAACTACAAAAATCGCTGCGACTCCCGCCGGTTTTATAAGGAAGTAATTAGTTGGCGAATATTTCTTGTTTGTCGATAGAGTATATAGTTTCTTTCGTTCAATAATATCATCGTGATCCCATCAAATACAGAATAATAAACGACACATACTAACTTGCAGGAAAAATTACATGAAATACTTTATTCAATAGAACGACCGAGGAACTGCCGCATCGACAAAATTAACAGGTGGTGCGGGCGCAAACGAACTGCATTAAGTTTAATACAATAATTATGTTGTACATCCCCAGCGGTGCTTGGAACCACTTTGCACCGACCATAAAAGCGAAACAATGTGAGCAATACTTAACCATTCTTTTGTTTGTCAAAAGACATTCGTCGATGTCTTTTTAAATGGAAATCAGTAGACAACAAACAATGCACTGAATAAAACTATATATACTTACTCCGAAATGTATAGTTGAGGAAGGAACTGCACTCAGACATGAAGGTAAATAGTATCTAGTGGTAATGGTTTCTGTTCAAACTAATATCCAATTCAAAATTGTAAAAACACATTTAACTTATCCCGTTCGTAGTGAATTGTGTTGAACGATTATTATTGATAAATAATTAGTATTGGGACGAATCTAATAAATGTGCCAGAATGACATTTGTTGGTATTCACGTATGATTTTATTTATCTGTTCTAGAAGATCAGAAATTGTCATTGAAATTTTGCGTAATTTTTTATGGGACTCGTTATAGCAGCAATTCCTTGTCGTTGACATATTAGATGACAAATAAAACACTCATATCTTGTTAAAAGTATTTAAAGTAAACATACTTTTTATTCAACAATTTATAACGTTAATATATAAGATATATCACGCTATGCTGACGACGCGTGTTAGACACCTGGCCGGGGCATGGTCTTAATTTTATATACTATCAACAGTATCCGTGGTCGAGGGAATTCCAATGTGGGGTGCGTGTGAACGTAAAATATTAACAAAATACCTATATAGTGCGCGTGATTAGTGACCACATGTAGACGTGAGAACATTGCAGTGGTCAGATTTAATAACCCGTCATTAGCACAACGCCCGCAGCACCCACTGAATGAGACATTGCTGTTTCTCGATACTCCATTATAAACGATAGCGTTGATTTCGCGAGGCAATTACAAAAATTAACCCAAAGGAACATTTGAGATCGGACTCAATTGTATTTTAAAACAATTTCAATTTCAAAAATATATTTCAACGCTTGCTCAACGTTTTGGTTCAACGTTTATAATAAAAATGTTTCTATATTTTTTCATTTATTATCATTTTAAAAATCACATTTTTTTTTTAATTTTGGTTATATAAGCTGATTAAGATTTGAATCAATTTTTTAAAAGATAATCTAATCATATATCTATATCATAATAACCTGTACCTACACAAATTAATCAAGTTGAAACTTATTTACAATATACCTAAGCAATATAACACATTTTCGCCATACTATATGCTAAGTAAAACTAAATCCGACAGATCTCTCTCTATTGCGTAATTATGTTGAGACATAGCACACAGCTCATGTTATATCGATTTCAAAACATATTTGGTGATTCGATTCAAATTTTACCGCACTAATCTCATGTCAATTATAATTATAGAATTTAACAATGCATTCCATTGTTGTTAACGATCTAAAAAAATACAGGCTGTGTATGTTGCAAATGTTTATGAACTGCTCCAATATTAATCGATGCAAAGGTTATAAAATAAATTATGACTTAAGTACACACACACTCACACACACAACTAGCAAATGCCCTCGCTTCGCTTCGAAAAAACTACCTTACGCTTAAAGATAACATCTGCATTTTTCTGGTTATTCTCGTTCTGTGAATTAGAAATGCATGTATTAATTTTACATATATTAACTTTTTTATTTATAGACGGATTGCAATGAAACTAACTTTAAGTATTAAGTGACGCTTACTGCAATACATTAGTGAAAACAGACAGACAAAAATTTTAACAATAATTGTTTTGGGTTCTATTGCGCTAATAACGACCCGTAATAATATTTTTACTCATATATCGTTCATGTACAGAATTCAAACAATTAGAATTTTATTATTAGTATAGATAGATGTACATACATTCATCTGCTCATGATCGAATACAATTTTTAAAGGATTTGTTTTCAAACATTTTAATTCATGAAATACAAGAATATTATGTATAGTATAGTATACGTACCACGGATCCGCTGGTAGAACGACAAATACAAGAAAATTACTTAATATTGCAGAGACCACGGGTGTGTAATAGCACTCGATAATCTTGTGGTCACTACCAGTACGACATATTACTAGGATTTTGCGCACAACATGATAATTTCAATATCACTTTCAACTTCTATTTCCTTAAGACTCCTCCATAAAAAATATACTTTTTTCGTAACCGTTGATACGAGAATTTGTATGTTAAGGTTCTTGACCTGACTAGATTTAAAAAACATTAAGTGGTAACAAGATCGTAAACAATACTTTCACGGTTCCCTAATGGTATTGATGATCATAGCAGCATTTGTACTTAAAACACTATTCAATCCGAATTTAGATTTACAAGCCTGTTCGCTCCATCAGTAACAAAATCCATAAATTTTACAACAGAAAGACGAGTGCTCTAAATTCATAAAAGTTGGGAATCCACAAAGCTATCATATCAGTAAACCACTTACGAACTCCACTATCTTGAGCGCGACCCACTTGTCGCAGACCGCCATCGCGATAGCTCGTTACACAATACCGCACAGCTCACGGCAGCATTACGCGGGGTATGCACGCACGCGGACGAACCCACGAGTCAGTTTACAAACAAGGACGGGACGGGACGGGACCGGGCAGAGCGGCCGCTCGGCGCGGACGCACAAGTTTGTTTGTGGTGACAACACAACACCGTCACGCAGTGTCGCCGCCGCCGCCGCCGTGTGACATTGAACAGCAACCTTAACGTTAAATTGTTTACAGGTAGTGGTCATGCGTGAACTTAGGCTGCGACGACAGTTATTTTATCTCCGAAAAGAAAAGCAAGCATTTCATCATCGTGATATGTCAAAAGCGATTTAGTCCCAATAGCTTTGTTGACAGAACTACTGAGATTACCTTCTCATTAATTCTGTGGCTAAAAATTAAATTTTTTGCACAGAATTATAAGGAATAACTAACGAACTACTATTAATATGACACTTCGGGCCCATGGCATCACCGAATATTCACTCTTATGATCATCACTCTGCTGTACAATAGTTCAGTCAATAATCCGTTTCTCAAACATATTTCAAAGTATAAATTGAATCCACAAACTAAACAGGTTAAAAGCGAGCGAGGGTTAACGGGTGCGATAAAAAAATAAAACATACCACATAAAGCGTTATACTTAAATTTATTTATCAATACTGGCCATGCATTATTATAAATCTCATAAAACACCGAGAGATAAATTCATATTGTCTCGTAACAAAATGCTTAGATTTTGCTAATAGATAGACCATTTCATAATGCTGGGTTCATCATGCTGAGAAAACAGTTCCAAATTGATTCGTGTACTTAAAACCTGATTTTAAATAGACTTACTCATACACAGATATATTAAACTACAATATCATGAATATTTATTTAGTTGAAAAAATCTCAAAAAATGCAGATTGCCAGTTGTGCAATAAACCTATAAACGGAGCGCCCAGAGAGAGCCGCGGCGCCCGCGTCACGTTGCCCTTAATTCATATTCAAACATATTAAAACAATATTGTAGACATTCTTAAATATATTGCGATAATGCCTTATAAAAGCTTCAAATTTAATACATTAATATTCAAGTGGATTCTTATAAAGGACACATGAGATTAAATAAGTCTAAAATTAAAATTTACCTCTCTTAAGCTTTACACGGAGTGGAGAGATCGACCTACCGAGCTAAAACGAAACGTTATTAATTACCACCTAGACACACAACACACAGCACAAACGATGTTTAAACAAAGCAACATGTCTTCAGGCGTTAAATAAAATTAAATGTACATAGTAACGACATTCATACAGTGCTTCCACAAACAAACTCGCGCACATTACCACGTATTCAATCAAATTGCTAGATCATTTCAACTTTACACATACAACATCTTAAAAAGTGATAAGCAATTTGATCAACGAATCTCTCTCACTCCAAAACATTATCCCACTAAGCATTAGTGCAAACGACATGCGTTCTTAATTAGTGCTATTAATTAATCAACATTCACAAAAAACAAATCATAAAATAAATACGCTTCCACCGTATCCCTGTGCCGTGTAGACCGACACGAATAGTTAACTTAATCGAATAGTAATAATCATATTTATTTGAAGCACTCAATTCGAGATCCCATTATATAATAAATGGTATGGTAATCTACATAGATCACTTTAAAAGGAATCAGATATCAGATAGTCGGATAGGTTTTATTTTATATCACCAGCCACCCAACCAGCAAACAGACCACTTGATGTTAAGTAATCATCGCCATGCACATTTGTACGAGGGCATCATCAAAGTGTTGCCACAAGAATGAAACTGTAAATCCATTAATTGAATTTACAGACAGCCTCTCCAATGCTAAAATCAAAACTCTTAAGGAACGCGAGGATTGGATAATTGAGGATTGGTCCCTGTTACAACGATGCCGATATTGAGGTGCGAGCTAGTGACGGTCAAACAGCACAGGTAGCCGGAAAAGTATGGCGATGGTGAGTGGAGGACTCACTCACGGCTCGTTCTTGGAGGGCGAGATGAACTGCTGCATGGGATGTGGCGCCGTCCACGGGTTGTATTGCGGCGCGGCCGGGGTCGCCGCCCAAACGCTTCGCTCACCTGTTTAAAAAACAAACTTTACTTTAAAATATATTGTTGTAAGTCTGCGCGTACATATGTGTATATAAAACAATCGCACCCTTGCCACCCCAAGACTTTCTGTATTGTTAACGTCATCAGCATTCCCAAATTTAACTGTAACATAAATGTGTACCCTAGACGAGAATCGAAACCCAAAAACCCTTTCTTGCCAGTGACGATGAGATTTAATGTCAAGTTGCCGGCCAAGGAGAACGCAACCAGACCACTTGGTAACAGTGTTAAAATTCGAGAACAGCCGGCCTTCGGTGGAGTTGGTAAAAATGTCATATGCAGCTCTGCCATGTAGCAGATACGTATAGCAGATATATCAATATAAAGTCAGAATAAGATCAAGCCATAGGAAATCTGTGCAAAATTAGTTCTGAAAACAAGTGACCAAGGCTCACGAAGCCTCCGTGCGAATGCCAGTTGTATTGCATACACATCAAGTGCTGCAATTTAATTCATTTTGTTAGTGTATACAAAAAATGCTTTATTGTAAAAAATAATAAAATAATTCTGGAGTAACACAACAATAGAGTAAATTCCAAGCATTCTCCTTCAGTTGGGAGAAAAGCCCATGGCATAACGGTAACTTGACATGTTGTTAATACTAAGAAGCATGTGTTGTTCCATGCAGAAAAAGTATTTGCGATTCAAGAAAAATCAGACGTTCCATTTTAGTCCTGCAATGAATGTACAGCATACATATTTAACACAAACTTGTAGCGAGACCGACGTTGATTGGCCGTAATGGCCACTGAAAATTGTGAAACCTTGCCTCTGTCACACCATAAGCAATGAAATTGTTCAGCAGATTGTCTCACCTGCGTCCAAAGCGCCCCCCAAGCCGGCGCCCACGAAACTCAGCGACGACATGGACGACACCAGCGATTCCACACTGTTCACGTGGCTCGACCAACTGCCGACACACGGGTTGCATCAGTTGCGTATATAGTAGTTCTCTATCTCATAATGCTTGCCCGGCACAATGAGAATCTGTCCTGCAACTTGCCGTTGGACTGATAAAGCAAACAATTATCAAGTATAGAGTGGTTTTAAATTTTAAAAGATGTAATAAGCAAATTACAAAAGAATTATTACTTATCATACAACGACGGCGGCTGCTATGTGAGCAGCTCCTCAACAAGTGACACTGGCGCACATCAAGATTAATGTGCACTCTGCCGTGCCCTCACACAACAGCAACCTCATAGCGAATGGCCCCAGAAAACTTCTTATACGTCTACGATGACGACTACTTATACATCATATATGTATATTTCAGCCTCACCAGACGAGTCCGAAACCACCATGAAGGCCAGAGCAGTATCACTACTAACTGCACGACAGAACTGGACTATCGATTGCAAAGTATCTCACTCTAGCGGTGGCGGCGTGTTGAGCGCGGCGGCGGCTGCGGCGGCTGCGGCAGCTGCGGCCGCGGCGCTGCGCTGCGCTTCTTGGATCATGCGCAGGCGCCGCGCCTGCGAACAGCGCTCCAACGAGTACGAGGCTCCACCGCCCCCTGCGGCACCTATCCCACCCACTTCCTCACCCACGCGACGCACCTCCACGCCGTGCTCCGGTGTCCATCGACCCACCTGATGCAATAATACAATATCACTTTATTGCAATTTCACTTTTGAAAATTCTTGACAACTTAATCGCTCCCGTGTAAAGCAATTTCAGAAAATTAAATTATTTTAGTGCTGTGCTCTGTTTTTATTATTTTACGCGGAACATTCGCTAACTTTCGCAACAGTATTGTATTATCATGATATAATATTAATTCGAAAACAACACGCGTGCTTATGTATGTTGCTACTGATCACATTATAGTGAACTGAAAGTGAAAGAACTAAGTAACTCGTGTTGAGTTGGAATAGTGACCGAAGAAAATTTTAGCTCCTTATGTACATCGAATGATAGCGAAATTCGGTGTCAAATTCAAATGCTCACAATCCTATCGCTTGCCCACCTCACGGTACTGCTTCAACAGCTGTGGCGACTGTGGCAGAGACCAGTCGACGGCGGGACGCGCACCGCAGCCCCAGGCCGCTGCGGCTGCCGCCACAAGCGCCTTACGCGCCATAGCTGCGCCGCGGTGCGAACGGTACTCCACGATGGCAGCGCAGGACGCCACCGAGCGCCTGATGCGCACCTCCTGCACTTCGTCCGTGAGCGCGTACAGCAGCCGCACGATCTCCGCGGACGGCGTCGTTGGCGGGATACGCGATATGAAGATGCGGCAGTTGTTGATCGACGGGCAAACGCCTGCGAAATAATCGTATAGTTCGCGCCCACTTTATAACTGCGTTGATCTATGCGCAGTTCACAGAGCAATACGCAATTGGAGACATCATCCGTACAGATCGAGTGAAGATCCATTACCTATACCTACGTCACAATGAATAAAAACCACGCGAAATACCCAACGAATCTTCACATGAGTTTAATTCAATCCCTACTGCCTCCTACAGATTGGTGCCATTAAAATACGTACCCAACTGCCACGATGGTCTGATCATGTAATTGTTAAACATGCGAATGGCATTGCTCGCCTCTGCCTCTGCAATGTACATTGCAAAAGCATACCTGGAACATTAAAGACTACTTAAACCAATTCTGCATCAGGATACTACTGCAGATGTTCTCAGATGGCGGGGATTAATCTAAACTCTCGCGACACATTATCAGTTTTTTTTATTAGTTTGTTTTTTATTAATTTATTTGTTAATCACGCCATTTTGGAAGAATTTTGCTCTTTCGATGTCGGGACTTCCACCAGGAGGATTTATTGACTATGCTCAATAATATCTTCGGAGTTTTAAATACTATCGATTTAGAGTATCAAATTAAAAACGGGCTTCCTACTATCCCGTCAACGTCTGTGACGCTAGTGGTATTACTAGTTAGTTACGCATGACCGGCGATGGTGAGCTTACATTCATGTGATCCATATGCTCGATTACCAGGTATTATCATGATAGATACGAAATACGCACCCTCTGTTCCAACCGGAGAAGTTGATCATAAGGCGGAATTCAAAAAGTTCGCCAGCTTGTCGAAACAATGGCACAAGTGTATCCTCGAAACAATCATGAGGAATCCTTCCGATGAATACCTGCAGGAATGAAAATACTGGAAGCTTTTAAACACTAATTTTACACAAGGATTGTATTGAACCTCGTATTTGATTTCGATACCCGGAAAATTTGGCCATACCCGTGACGAGAAAAAACATGGGGAAACCATGAAATCGATTATTTCATTAACGATAAAGCTTAAATTAAACGTGTACCTGCTTTCAAGCTTGCATTAAACATATTAAATTGAAGAATATTTAAGGCTTTTATTAGTTAGCATATTGTTTACCTAAACAGCTAATTACAATTAGTCAAAAGTTCTATTAGCACTCACAAAGAGATTCTTTAGTGGATTCTGAACATAGATTCTCTTGACTATTATTACTTATTTGGATTTTCTACATTCAATGTATAAAATGGAATTAAACTTTAGTGGTTCAATAGTAATAAAAAATGTATGAGAGTGGACCTCTCCTTTTCCATTATCACTGAAACTACTAGCTTCTTGCGGTATGTTTGTTACTAAATATTAATAAATAACTAACTCCAAGTACTACATGTTTAAAAAAGGAATAGTGTTATTATTTTTTTACCCTCAATTCGCTTCGGGAACCTTGATTTTTACGTTCACAAATAGTAATCGAACCCGCATATCATTTTTTCCTGACAGCATACCTTTCTAGTGAATAAACCTTTCTATTGGTAAAAACCGTATAAAAATCAGTACCCCTACTTTTCGAGATTTATATCTTAACTTTTATGAAACTTTTAAATGATAAAATATTTTTTCAAATCGGCGCCATAGTTCTTGAGATTACACTGCGCTTACACACAAACTCACAAAATTCGCACTTTTTTAATCCATACAAAAAAAAATTGTAACGGGAGCAATTTTTATGTAGCAGCTTTGTTATCGATATTAAATATATGTATTAGAATTTTTGTCTGTGTGTCTGCCTGACCACGTATCACAATTAAAGCCATTGAATCAATTTGGATGATAATTTTAGATTTTTTGCATTTTAGGAGAAACTTACATTATGGGTAATATAGTTTACTCTTCATTTCGGGAAATGGATCTGTTCCCGCATGATAGTAATTAAAAGTTAATATGAGTATTCTATTAAAAGGGCAGCAAATAAAATTATGACGAACTGGCTACAATTAAAATGTATAATACAAATGTATGTTTATAATTCATAGAACTAGAAAAAAACTATTCCTAAAACAATTCAGGTTCTATTTCTAAACGTACGGCATGGATTTTCAGAAGCGAACCAAGCAAATAAATACTTTATTGTAGATAAGCCAAAATCAAAACATACTCCTTTAAGGGAAATTTAATTAAAAATTTACTTTTAGAAATTTTTCAACAATTTTACTTTTAGAAATTTTTCAACAATTTATAATGATGAATTTTTGATCTTCAGGTAACAAGTTGAAAATTAGACACTGATCCGACCCGTAAATCTAGATATAAGACATCATAAAAATTATTCTTATACCTAATATATTCGACGGACCTCGGCTGATTTGTAGTTTCCAAGCTTTGTACAAATTTATTTGATTTTACATATCAACCACATAGATTAAAATGTTTTGTTATTTTAGAATAACCGCAAGAATTAGAAGGTAATTAAATTATACGCCAACTGCCGGCGGCCGCGACGGGACGGACGTTGCGGTGTACGCTGAGCGCGCCGATCTTTAGATCGCGTGTTGATGTTACTTCTAGTACAATATGAAGTTATTGCTGTACTTTCGATGGACCTTTACGCTTATCTCAAAACGCGGGGTGATATTAACCTGCGAGACCATTAATACCATGTTGCTGATGACTTCGAAGGAATTGCGCGCGTAACCCTGCGCATCTTTTGACGCGAATCGTATAGAGATTTTGATATTGACCATTTATACTAGTGTTATCATAATAGATATTGTGAAATAACAAAAAAGCCATAATTATTAAATTTGTATCATAGGACACTCAAAAAGTGGCTGACACTGTACGGTAAGCTCCTCATAGTCCGACGGTTTGTATAAATTGTAAACGATCGACTGAGCATTCTGTCGGGTCTTAAAATGGTAACCGGTAACCCGATAGTTGCAATGGAGGTAACGGTTTCCCGTCGGCCCCGGTTATTTCCTTAGGATGGTGGCAACGAAGCCATGGAGATATTGCAGTAACAAAAGAAAATCAAGTCGCATCTAAAATTAGTTAAAACCCCACCATATTTACACTGCAAGTGTGAATTAGCTTAATAAAGAACGCTCTAAACCTTGTCAATTATGAAGCAAACACCTGTGGTAAGCATGCGTTGAAGTCAGGTTCCATGCGAGACAAAAAAGGCGGGAAATAGCTACAGCTAACTAAAAAACGGCGCCATTAAATTGAAAGTTTAAAATATGTATTAAAACTAGAAGAAATCAAGTAATAGCTACACTATTTTGGTGCATACAGATACCATTTGAAGTTTAATAATTATCTTTCACTTGAATTGGAATTCGATACAGAAAAAATTCTTACCTCACAATTTCTTGAAGGTTCTGGTCCACTCCATGCGTGTGGAGCTTTTCTATAAATTCTTTGTCCATTTATTTGAGTAAGTGTATAGGATGTATTATTTTCAGTCAAAGATAATAGTCTCGATGATAATTCATATTGATTCACTTCACTTGATGAGTAATGCTTAACAGGAGGCATTGTAGAGTATGTAGAGCCAATATAAACTTAAACTTACAACAATATCTTCGAAAATGATTCTATTCTACGATGTTGTGCCTTCAAAATTCAGCTCAAATCAAATTAGCTCCAAAAGAAATAAAAGGCAAGATCCATTCGAACTGAAAATGGTGCATCGTAAAATAAAACAAAATGGTGGAGTAAAGACGGCCTTCATTAAAATACGTCATGTTATTATTTATTTATATGAAAAGGACAAATCTATAAGTCCTAGAAAAATTTTCCACTTAGATTTATTATAATATTGTTTTACCCATATAAAATTAAAACATAATTCAAATTACATGTATATTTCAAATAAAAAGCATTATATTGAAATCGGAAATAGTAAATTAGAACAAAATTAAGATTCGAAATTCACTCTCTATTGTTTTCAAAATCAATAAGGGCAGGTATACATATCACATAGAAGTAACATTACATTACTATGAAACTATTCGTGAAAGATACTGTTATACATAAAATAAGGTCTGTAACTGTTACATAATGTACATTTAATATTAATCCGATAATTTACAAAGCAGTGGCTCCGATAAAATACAGTTTAATACAAAAATAGTTAATAAAAACAAAAACTGAGCTCATTGATTGAATCCGTTGAGAGTGTTTTTTTGCGATTTGACTGGTATCTAAGCTTTTCATTAATTGCACTCTTAAAATATAAATTCGACGTGTTCTGTTACTCATACGTAATATCTGCTGTTTGGTAAAATATTCAAGCTTTCTTAAACTAATGACTTTCATGACATTTGGGGTAATTGCAGAAATTGCTTCCAATGGTATAGAGCTAATATCTTCCCTTGATATACCTACAATATTAATTGCTATAAATATATAAAATATTAAGATGAAAACCACTATAACAATATCATAATACTTAGAAGTATTTATGTTGGTCAGCAAGGAAAAATACGGGTTTTAAATCTCACAAATATGAGCAAGAAAAGTCATGATGTTCATTCCAAAAAGTCGTATCATAAGATGAAGATCCCAGGTAAACAAATATATAACAATAAATTATAATTAAATTAATGCTGCAGTTTACAAGTAAACAGTGTGTAATAGTAAGTTATAAGCAGACTTACAAGTAAACAGTGTGTTAAGACGTCCTATCACGTGCGAAGTCCATTCATATGGATAACCATATGCCTTCGGATTTATTGCTATATTGTATAAAGTCTAAAAAATAATGTAATTTTTAACATGAATATTTCAAAACTAAATACAACCAATTTCAATAATATTATACTAAAATTTTAAAAATACCTTTGTTTGATTTATTGAACATCGTTCCAGTTTACCGAGAACATCAATATTAAGTTCTTTGAAAGTTCTAGGATTAATTTTTTTTAAATCGAATGAGGGAAATCCACATAATAAATAACCAAGTTCATTAATATGTGATCCATTCAAATACCACTCATTTCCAAAGTATCGTTTGTATGCCGCAATTAAAACTCCATACTGTACAAAAGTTGATGAAGGGGATTAAAGTATTAGAGATATAATATATATTTATATATTTCAAATATCCATAATAAACAAATAAATAAGCATAATAAACAAATCCATCCATCCATCCATCAGCCCTTCGAAGTCCACTGTTGGACATAGGCCTGTCCTAACTTGCGCCACCCTGACCCGAACAGATGGAGTGACGACCTGAAGAAGACAGCGGGCAGCCACGGGATTCAGATGACTCAAGACCGGTCAGAGTGATGAAAGTAAAAACAAATATCCTTAGATAATTGCAAAATGTTAATTTCATACAACATACCTTACGGTTACTAAGGTTAAGATTATATCTTGAAAAGTATTTAAAGACAGATGGGTCCCCAAAATTTACATAATAAAGATCCTCTTCCGGTATGACTTCTAATAAGCTGCCAAAAGCTAGTAATTCCCTTCCTTGTAAAAAAGCTGCCGTTTTACCATCTGAAAATTATTGCATCTTTACGGTGAGCATTAGAATGTTATATTAAGCAATAATTAAGTTATTATTTTATGAACACATAAAAATATTACATGTAAATAAGATAAAAATAAAAAATTCATTAAACATGAGCAAGCAATGAGCATGAACAACTGGAAGACTGGAATGCAAACTTTGACTGGGTTCGTCAGTTATAGTAACTTATAGAAATCCTTTAGTGGGATTATTATATAAAAGTTCTTACCAGTTATAATATCCCATGCTAACAAAGCCCTTGAAATAGGTATTAAATGTTTCGTTGTGTACGTCAATATGTGTAAAATAGTTTCAGTATCGAGCCGTAAAAAGGAACTGGGAGGGCCAAAAAAAATTACATCCATTGAGTTGCCTATTTTTATGCTGTTGTCAAACTCATCATAAAAATCGTGATAATCATTATCTGCTGCAACATGGATCACAAGTAATCTTCAAATAAACGAAAAAGTCTACAATTTAAATACAGCTTAATTAACTAGCTCCAATTACCTTTTCTAACAAACTGGTAATAATATATTTTAATTCATACCTGCTTCACTTACAGCAATCATAGAATTTTTTTCGTCTTCGTATAATTTATCTAGCTCTTCAATCGACTTTGTGTCCCATGTCATGTGTCTAGAAGATAAAATAATTTAAATTATAAAAGATTAAAGTACATAACGATATGTATTTATTTAGTGGTGTTAGAAAATTTTATTATCCATGTAATTAATGCTATATTTTAAAATAACTGTAGTATTAAAATTTTTTGGCTGTAAGAATAGAGTATTTATATTATAATACCTTTGAAGTGATAAAGCGTAAATGATTATTCTAAAAATAATCATAATTAAAATTCTACTATGAAATCGAACCTCAATTTATTTTGAGTTATTTACATTAGTAACTAGAAATTCTAAGTAACTAAAAGAGATCCAGTTGGTGCTGATACCATAAACATGCAATTCATTTGTGAATATGAGATTCATTTCTGGTACTAATGAATTCTAAAAATTATTTTTTTTAGCAATTATAAGGGACGCAATTGATTAATATCGAAGATAAGTAATTTATTTGTGTGTACGACGCCTAAGTATAATAGACGATGACTATAATTTCCGGTTTGTTTCGTTTCCGGGAGAGATTATTTAATGGTGAAGGATTCACAATTTTCCAAAAAATAGACTACTTTTAGAAGCTTATTATAGCATTGAATTATAACTATGAAATAGAAAACTTTAAATAATAACTATAGCTCCTGCAGTTGTAAATAAAAATAGCATTTAGGATCTATGAGATCTTTTGTTTTGTTTGTTAGTTATTGGGGGTTAGAGAATATTAGATTAGAAGATATATTGACAGTTCTTTTACCAGATGTCTTGTTCATAGATGGTTTTGTTATTCCCTACTGTCATGCTATTGTGTCCAACAAAGTGACGTGACATGTTCATATCACACAATTTGTCAAATTCTGAAATTCTATAACCTCAATCTCACAGTACGCAGATTCTTTATGTTATAAAAATAAGAATAATTTAATATATTAACAACCAAGCGCTCTGTAATCATTCGAAATGACAATCAAAACGATTATTCTACAAAAATATTAAATTTATGTTAGATGTAAACATTTAAAATATAGAATTGCACATTGGTCGTTATTTTTGACAAGAATTTTGAGCGTTTTACTAATAGATTTATAAAAGAATGGGTATTCTCGAGAAAATATCCGAGATTGAGAAAGAAATTGCAAGAACTCAAAAGAATAAAGGTATATTTTTAAATCCTTTTTATATGAATTTTTACTTTTTTATATAAATTTTTACTTACAATGTTGCATCTTTATTTTGGTTTTGTAATACCTTACTATTGACTAAATTTAATACTATTACAAAATTTGTCGTATTTACACCACGTACAATATTCTCTTTCACTTTAGATTATAACTGCTTTTTATATGTGGCTAGCATACTATTTAAATAATAACTTAATAAGCAAGTCCAAACAAAAATATTTATGATAACCACAAACTGATACTATCCACGATATGTAATATTTTCGTAGCCACTGAATACCACTTGGGTCTCTTGAAGGCCAAGCTCGCGAAGTACCGTTCACAGCTTTTAGAGCCTTCTAAAAAGGGTGGTGATAAAGGTGAAGGATTTGACGTACTCAAGTCTGGCGATGCCCGTGTAGCTCTTATTGGTTTCCCGTCAGTTGGTAAAGTAAGTTTCTCTTCACTATTATTAAAGTGAACCACTGTGGTAGTATGCATTAATAAGACAACATTAAGTGAGATGATGTAAGTATATTTGGTTTGCTGTGTTCTTTCTTTCTTGGCTGATGGAGCATCAGTGATACCTTTAATTTTTAATTTGTTTTAGTTACAAATGTCCCTGGGTGATGGTGACCATTAACTTGCTAGGTGGCTTGTCTGCTTGTTTGTCAGCTATTTACATAAAAAAAACCTCATTTTTCAAAATCATCATTCAAGGCAGTGCCAAATTAAATTTTCTTGGTCCTTGATTTCGTTTTATTACTATGCCAACTCCAATGTTCAAAATCACACAAATTATGCACACTTTGGTATAAAAAAAGTAATCTTAATCATAATATCCAGTTTAATTACATTATACAGATCATTATTACACAGGCATCTAGCTATATCTTCATATATATTGAATTTGGCCATAGATGAGATTCTGATGCTGGTGTAGAATAATAAAAAAATTTAACGTTAACATTTATATATTGACAAAAATTATATTAAGAAATAGTCTAAATTGAGTGAACATTGATTTAAATTGAAGATGATTGATGTTTTCTTCATAAATGACTTTTTATCAGTTTTTGAAAACCAGTGTACTTACTACAAATATATATGAATTGTTTTGACTTTAAAGTATGTTTCATATTTTCACTGTATTTAACAATCACACAAATCATTTTAAATTCAATTGAAATTTTGCTAATTGGACATTGCAAATTAGCATTGGAATTGCTAATTTGCTAATTAATCAGACAAAAAGATTGTTTTTAAGTTGATAAACAGTAATAATGGTAAAATTACTCACAATGCAGTAATATAAAAAAATGACAAAATAAGTTCTTGAACTATGTTACTAATTGTGAATATTAATGAAGCTGTCGGGTTCAAATCAAGCATCTACAATATTTTTTATATGTTGAATTCACCCTGCACTATTATAATTATTGTCTATGTTAAGTTTGACATTTGGTATTTCAATAAAAAATTGCAGCAGAAATAAATTATTATAGGTTCTTATGAAATATTATATTCAAATTCAAAATCATTTAATCATATAGGTATTCAGTAAATACACTTATGAACTTCATTTTTTGCTTCTACAAGGAGATGCTTATGAGGAGTAGAAACGGCGAAAGAAACTCCTCAGCGCATCTTGTAAACAACATATGGTAATTACAAAAGTTTAAACCTGTGCGGAACTGGTTTTGAAACTAATTTTTCCACTCATCCTTGTCATTAATGTACTCATCTATACTATAATATCCTTTGCCTATAAGTTGTGTTTTAATGCAACGCTTAAAAGTTCCAATTGGCAACTCGCGGAAAAACTTAGGAATCTTATTGTAAAAACGAACTCCAAGCCCCATAAAGGAACGCTGAACCTTTTGAAGACTATATATATATGCAGATTATAATTAATATTCATGTGCATACACAATCAAATGTGGCTTAAAGTAGTGAAAGTAACTGACCCATGTAGTAAAAGATGCAGTCACACAGCATGATCGTCAGAATTCTGTTTTAAGTTGATAGAAAAAAAAAAGAACAATGTGTAATGAACAAATAGACCATGAGAATAATTTCAATTGATAACAAAAAGAAACAAATACCTCTGAAAGTGTTAGCTATGATGGCAACCGAAACCTTTTGAATGTGGCCTAATCTCAAGTTTGTGTTCTTTGCAGGTTACCTAGGGTACCTGCAGGGTATCAGGGTAGGGACCTAGTTGCATATTTCTTTTTCAAGTCCATACTTTTTGTAATCTGATTAAATTTTGGAAATTTGGGTAAGTTTCAAGTGACACTCTGTCATGTCCTAGACTCTATATCCTGTACACCAAAAAATTTTGCAAAATTTAAGATTTCCGTGAACAACCTCAGTGGAACTTATTGTAAAGGCCGGGATTATATTTTTGAAAACTCCATGCACAACCTCTGCGGATTTTTTTATGAACTTAAGATTTTCTTTTCTAGTTCTACCACTCATATTAATACCGAATTTTAGTCAACCCTGCTGTCAACGCTGACACACACACACTCGGAAGCGGCGAGTTACGAATTCACAACATTGACATGCATCCCCGGAGTGATCGAGTACCGCGGCGCCAACATACAGCTGCTCGACCTGCCTGGGATTATCGAGGGCGCTGCGCAGGGGAAGGGCAGAGGGCGGCAGGTAGGTGTCTTACTGTTCATTGGAGAAATTACAACCCAGACACACTTCTAGCTGTGTAAAATTAATGGACATGGAAATGTTACTCTGTTGAAGCTCTCATATCCAGCTTTAGTGAGCGGCAGATATTTAAGATTCTTGAATAATGCGTCCGTAGTCACGTTCACTATTTCTTACTGGAGCAGTGAGGTGGAGTGTGCTCTGGGTCGCTTTAATAACTATAAGTGCCTGCGATGTCCAGTAGGCCATCGAGATGTTGAAGCTAGTATATGTGTGCACCTTGCAGGTGATAGCGGTAGCGCGTACTGCAGACCTGGTTCTGATGATGCTGGACGCCACCAAGCCGTACGTGCACCGGCAGTTATTGGAGCGCGAGCTGGAAAGCGTCGGCATTCGACTCAACAAACCCAAGCCAAACATATACTTCAAGGTAAACTTCATCGAGGCGCTGTGCACATTGTAGCTATAATTATTTATATAAGCATTGTAGCTAGAAGTAAATTTTCGTATATTTACTATTATATCTATAGCCTGGCTGTAAAGGAACAGACGGGTCATCTGGTGGCACGTGATCACCGCCGCCGTTAGAGACCCGCGACACTAAAGAATTGAATTTTAATTGTAACCACCCTCCACCATCATCAGTAGACCCTCCACATCAAAAATAAAAGCAACTGTAACTGTTGTGTAGTAAAATATTAAAAAAAAAACTTACAATGTGAAAAAGATAATATATATTTCTTTTTTTAATCAAAGTATTAATTTGGTTTGAGCCTATATTTGGCTATTTTAAAATTTAACTATATTGTAGGTCTAGGTCTCTCGGAACGTAGAGTGATACATACACACCTTTGAGAAGTCTCAACTGCAATTGAAACGGAAACCAAACCATCAAAGGCAAAGTTAAATACTATATAAGACGCAATATTTTTTAAATTTATTTTTTGTAATAAATTGTGTTATATGTTGCTGAGTAGTAAAAAAAACATGTATATACAATAGAACTGTTTATTTGGTTGCAAAAAGAAGCACCACAACACTCGATATAGTGTTTTTGTCTGTGTACTTTGTGTTTCAATAAGAGTATTAATCCATTAGAATGGAAATATTTTAGAAAATATTTTTTTTGCCTTCAAATATTTTAACAATTTTGTGCATACTAAAGTGAAAGGTAAACATGCTCTTTAAGTGCTTAAAACATAATTATGTGAGATATTTTATATGAACTTAACATCATTTTATTATTGATATAATCATTGATCAATTAATATCATAATGAATACTTAAATTTAATTTCAATTTGTAATATGTGAATGAAACATGTTTTCTTTTGTTGTATTGCAATTTATTTACACCTAATTGGATCTATTAATTAGTGTAATTGGTCTTATCTGTACCATTGTAATTATAAATAACAAATCAATAAATTAGTGAAATAATGTGAAGAGAATCATGAAAACCGTAAAATGCAAATTAAATATTAAATTCTTAAATTATTTTTATCATGTATTTAATTTAAATATTGGTTTGCAGGTGAAGAAAGGCGGCGGACTGTCCTTTAACTCGACCTGCCAGCTGACCAAGGTGGATGAAAAAATGGTGCAAATGATACTGCATGAATATAAAATATTTAATGCTGAGGTATGCTTTGTTCTGCAGATAAATAAATTTTTATATTCATGCACCTCAAAAGACATATCCAAATATTGAGGGATTCTTTATTTGGTACAAATGAGGTTTATATCATTGTGCTAGAGCTGTCCAAACTCATAAACAGTGTGTCTTTGACAGTCCTTGGGTGCGGAGGGTCCACAGCGGTTATTGTTTTGCCATTGGTTGCAATTGCATGTAGTTCTTGCATCTAGTACGGACCAGGTGGAAACACACACAAGCGCACGTGCGCTCTCAGAAGAAAAAATAAAATTATAAAATAATCTTCGAATCAAAAATCATTAGTTATATCAGACGGAAAAAAATAATAAATAAAAAATATATGTTCATGTAATTGTTATCATTTAGTCCAAGTAAGTTTTATTATTGTTTTGTTATGATCATAGATTTTTTTTCTCGTAAAATCTAAGATAAAATTGAGCATATTATGACAAAGAAGGATATTGTAATAACACTGAAACAAGTCCGAAGACAACCACTTTAATCAGGTTAAGCACGCATATATAAAAGTACCCACGCAATAATATAAAAGTACCCACAACAGATAAAGATTTTTTTAATTAGTGTGATTGGTATAAATATTTTTTTAAATATTAAAAATTATTTTGTACCTATTGATGGGATGTATTTATTTTCGCATATCCTTTACGGTTTTTTTTTACTTATTATAAATGTGTGTTCATTAAAATTGACTCACTCACAATATATTGTTCAGGTGCTGTTCCGGGAAGATTGCACAGCGGACGAGTTGATCGACGTAATCCTAGGCAATCGCGTGTACCTGCCGTGTCTATACGTATACAATAAGATTGATCAGATCTCCATCCAGGAGGTGGACAAGATCGCGCGCCAGCCCTACTCCGTTGTCGTTAGGTATGCTGATCGCTGGTGTAGTAACCTAAATGTTCTGTCAGATGTGCCGGCCGGACTTCATTACGCCACGGTCCGTTGTGATCAGGACCCGGACAATATACATATTGTTGACGATGATGATTTTAAACAAAGCTAAGGTGTAAATAATTTTATTTTTGTTACAGCTGTAATATGAAATTAAACTTAGACTTTTTATTGGAAACCTTATGGGAATATCTGTCACTTATCCGAGTGTACACCAAAAAACCAGGACAACCCCCGGATTTCGACGAAGGCCTTATTTTAAGGAGGGTAAGAACAACCATAAAATTAATAGTGACAACTGTTGTTCGTTAACCTCAATTTAAAAGAAACATCCGTCATCGCGGTAGGCTAGCTGTCCAATGTTTATTTTGATAGTTACCTCTCGTACTGCCCGTGAACCTAGCTTCATAGAGACGTCGCCGGACGAGAGGGAGGCGGCCAACTCGCTTGTTAAATGGCTCTCACTGCAGCCGAAACGTTTAAAAACCATTCAAGATTGCTTTAAAAGGGTACCTAGCAAGTATATAAAGAACCATACCACCACATATATTCATCGTCATACAAACACGGAAATAAGTAAAGGGCCTATGCCTCCACGCCGCTCAATGCCGACTTTACATACCATTGAAAGCACCTTTTAATTTTTTAAGGATTTCATTAAGCATATAACTCGCGTATATTACAAGTCTATCCAGGATTCGAAGCCGGGTTACCACAATGATTACCACATTTATATTATATTAACCAGTTGTGTCTGATAGTTTTGTCTACTGTGCCTTGCAGGGCGTGACAATCGAGCATGTGTGTCACGCTATCCACCGGACGCTGGCGGCGCAGCTCAAGTACGCGCTGGTGTGGGGCACCTCCACCAAGTACTCGCCGCAGCGGGTGGGGCTGGCGCATCGCGTGATGGACGAGGACGTCGTACAGCTCATCAAGAAATAGCACCCTCTAGCTAGACCCCGCTCCGATCTCTTGGAAAGTTTTACTGCAGTAAGAGCGATATAAACGGAATTGGACCATAAAACTGGTTTTATATGTTAAAAATTGTTTTAATTTAAGAATGTTAAAATATCAATTTTAATTGCTGCCCCTTTGCACATATATTAAATAGTTCATGTTATAGGACAGCTATGTCGGGGACTACTGTACAATAGTTGGACCAACGAATTGAAAATCTAGTACAGAAACTTAAGGTTTGCTCGATCATTGTTGACTGTTCCAGTTAACTAGGACAGTTTAAAGATAAAACTTAATTCGTAGAAAGTTAAATTTAAATTTTATACAAACCCGGATATAGGTTTCATGAACTGGGAAAGTGATACTAGCAGTCACCGACCATAAAACTTTCACTATACGAAAATGTGTACTATGTTTTCAAAGTCATACAAAGAAAAAATGTATAAAGAATTATATAAAATAGTTTATCAAGCCAGTTAACGGTATATATGGTCGTCTAGACAAAATTACTACATCACCAAAATAGTTTGTTTAATATTTACAATGTAGCGTCATCTATTAAGTGCCAAACGCAGCTATTGTAGGTTCATGGAGCCATGAAGCCAAATTGGTTATATCGTTTTGGAAACGTTTTACGTTTAAGTGATATGACCGATAAATTTACAATTTATCATTTAATGAATTATTTAATTCTACGTTCCGGCCGCGATATATACATTGTTATTTGAGCTCGCTGGTTGCCTATAACTAATTTGAACGATGAATTCTCTTCTGCCTTCTAGCATAATATGTCACGTGCAAAAGTTTATGAGAAAATTTAAAATTAAAGATAGGTTACAAAAATTATAAAATGGGTACTAAAAAATATTTTAGTGACATTTTTATATTTCTGTTCATTATGTAACATCATTATTCCCTGTACTCTTTACATCGTACGGCACGATACCGCTAACGTCCAACGACATCACCTAACAATAAAAAATACTGTTAGACGTTTCATTTTCTTAGAATGCTTTAGCTTCAAAAAAAATATTTGGCGTTGGCATAGCTTGATTGTCTTTCGAAAAAAAATATGTTTATCATACGAATTCGAAGTGCTCAACAGGGTATACTCCGAAACATATTAAATATAAATGCAACTAAAATACCACAATAAATTCAATTCTACCTATTTTTGATTAAACAAATCTACCTGGATTAAAACAATGCGCCATATCATATCGTGTTCCTTAAATCCTATTATCCCGAGTTAACCGTTAAAATTAATATGTTTTTCATGTCCTGTTTAGATTTCCACGTTGTTTAATTTCTCATCTTTTATTGATCTTTTTAATTAGTATTAGTATATTAAAATTGTAATGATTTGCCTTGACAATTTTTTACTCTATTTGTAATAACAAATCAAAATATAATGCGACACATACTGCGAGTGTGAAATGTAATGGGCGAATATATTATTTGGTGAAAATTCTAACTTGCAATATAATACGAATAATTCCTAAAAGTATACGAGTTTAAACTGAAATTGTCAATTTAAGCTAATACTTAGCGTCTCAACAGTGTAGGTAGGTTTTCAGTGAATTTTATGTTTTTAAAAATGTAAATATTCTTGTTCATTAACTATGCAATGTTAACTCAATGACGACATTTTGACACATGTCATCATGTGCAATAACGCTGAAAGCAATATAATTTTATTAGATTATAATCATTATTTATTTCTTTATTAACTATGTGATATTGGCAAAGTTGCAAATGTGTTTCTTTATGATTTAAAAACGAAAATGCAAGGGTAAGCGCTGAAAAGCAGCATTTTTTAAAGCAGGGCGACATCACGTTTCAGCGTGGCGCACACTTCATTCTACAGAGTAATAAACATTATATTGTGATTACGATTTTTACAAGTGATAAGGTTAGTTTTGACACAAGCAGTATGCGGTCCGTATGGCAACACTGCAGATTTCGGAATATATCCCAACAGAAATTTGACGCTATTTTGTACATACTGTAATAACTTTGTATTGGTATTATTTTAAAAAAATGCATTACAGTTCATATTAATATTATTTGTTTGATTTAACCTCTTATTTCGTTCAAGAAACAATTTAAAACATTCTTGAGATAAATTGAATACCTTGAAGCATTTGGAAATTCTGAACAAAAAACATATCCAATAAATAATGACGATGTAATCATCATTCTTATCTATTAGTAATATACAAAATACTTACCTGAAAGTCATATGAAAAAAGAACACTTGTAATTTCATAAATGCCAACACATTGTTTACTTTTATTCTTAAATTCGTATCTAAACACATAAGAACGCATAACAATAATACAGATGGCAAATCATGATCCACTAAATTTAAATATAATGAAATTATTCTACACCAAAGTAAAATGATGCTTGTTATAATAATATTTTGCTATATAATTTATACCTAATGCACAATATTTAATGAACACAGATGAGCCACATCAAGTCAACGTATCAAAATATTACTGCTGGGAAAAGGTAATTATACTCAGATGGTACAGTAACCTACGTCGCACATAAAGTTATTGATGTTCAGTGGTGTTTCTATGAGATGCGGCTGCTTATGAGAAGTCACCATATTGTATCTTGGATTTATACATAAGCACATCAACAATACGCTAACATAAACGCATGTAATAAGTTAATGACTGACACCAAATGAACACTAACAAAGCTCCTCGCAACATGTCCTACTGCACCTTAAACGTTGAACCGCTTCCGACGTTTGTATCTGCTTACATTGGCGCTGTACGTTATATTTCGTATGAACTCGGCGGTGGTCGTGTCGTCGGCGCACGAGCAAGGGCCGTTGCAGCGATTTCAAGAGGACTCATCGCGCTCCAACAAATCGTTTTCTACGTTGGCCAACGCCCACTTGTGCTCGGTAATTTCGAGCGCCTCCCATTCGGCCTTAAAGGCGGCCTTTGGGTCGGGGGGCATCGCCATCGCTGGCCCCGACATCTGCTCCTGCATCACCTTTGATTGATCGGCCGCTAAAAAAAAGTAATACCGATTAAGTATAGTACTCCCATGCCAGTAATTAAATCCAGCAATGTACCAAGACTGTTCGCATCCGCACATTCGTGTCAATAAGGGTACCATACTGCACATGAGTAAACCAATCAACGTCATTTTCACATCCACATCACTACCCATAACCATGACAGTATGGAGTTATTATCCACACTCAATATTCAAAATTTGTTGTGCATCAGATTTCAAACTTTGGTTACGTTATTTAAATAATTTAATGTTTATATAAAGGTAAATATATAGATTGTTCATGTGTATGAACAGTGACATCAGTTTTAATATGCATTATATAGATGCAATAGTACCTACAGTTAAATTTTCAATTTAAAATTATGTGAACATATGCATACCATTATTCTCCCCTAGTACAAGTGTGTAAATAGTCCGCAAACCAAAAACATTGAGGAAATACCACGATGCTGAAGACACCCAAGAGGCATCAAGACTAGCCAACTCCACGCCGCGTTGCAACATAGGCTTAAACCGTAGAGTCAGTGGGAATGGCACTTTGGCTGTAGAATAAAAATAATAAGATTCACAAAATGGGTACCTTAATTGTGACAGTTGGGTTAGAAGGTTTGGATTAACCATATTTCTGGAATTAATTAACTTTGTATTTAGTTGAATGATGTGAGTACTATTTGTCAATCACATAATTATATTAAAATTATTAATGGATCAACAAAACTCATTAATCTCAGACTCTTAACACTTTACTGAACTTTCTACATGTATAAACATCTCATCTACATATCAAAAATTATTATTATGAAAAACGTCTGTATTATTTTATTATATAACAACACAACAGTAAAAATATAAAGATAAATGAACATTCCCACAAACTATTATTAAAGTTGCTGAAATGATTTTAAATAGAAAGATTGTAGTTGGAAAACTCACTTGTAAGGAAACCACTAAACATCCAATTGATCCAGCCACCAATGACAATCATAGGTAGCACATTAGTTACGTTGCCTTTCAACATATCTGTCATCATGCCAGGATCTGTCATGGGATTCTAGAAATAAAGTGTTAAACATTGTGTATATCATAAAATTTATGGAATGACAAGCCATTATGAATACCTGAATAAAATTCATTAATTGCAGCATACAATCGTACTGGTGCTGGGCTCAAGATCTAATCTGACAATGACAGGAGTTAAAGCTGGCCAATGTGCAGTTTTACAGACTAAACATCTTTGAGAACATTATTGAAATATCTTAGATATGCCATTTTAAACATCATGTTTTCCTTTACCAAAGCAGGTGATAATAACTTGAAAAATCAAGTGGTGCAAGCAGATTTTGAACTCTGTTATGCATGAGAAAAGTTGATATTCAAACTACTACGCTTTCACTGCTTCTGTCAATGAAAATAATCAGACCTAATTTACCTGTGCATTTGATGCCCTTTTCTGTACTTTAAAATAGCCACTATCTTCATTGTTGAACCAATGACGACGCATGTTGAACGACTGTCGAGAGAGATATTTCCCATTTTCACGAAGCAGTCGTGACCTTATCATCACCTGGCTGAATAAAAAAGGAGATCTGATACGGTATACAGCTATGAAAATTTTGTAAGAAATATTTTTTACGAAATTTATACCAATACAACTTAAAAATAGCAGAGCAAATAGTAATTCCACCAATCTATCTTAAATATATTATAATTTTAAAATGATCACCAAGTCCATATCAAGATCACCATATCATAACATAGATTGAAGTATTACCTGTCCTGGACTTGTATAAGCTCAATTTTTTTCTGAGAGGACAGAATAATCGATATATAATGTCTCACAATTCCAACTAAGAATGTGATTATTACTATTGGGAGAAACACCCATACTCTTATATTAGGATCTAATAGTAGTTCTGGCATTTGAACTGAGAATCAATTACTTTGGTTTTAAGCCGAAACTAAATAGATTAATCGTATTAAACAGTATCGTACAAATGACAAGAATTAGTTAAAAGTTGGAGACAGATTACAAAGCTGTCAGCATAGAGTAACTTATATATAGGCTGTCAGGTACTACAGGTGCACTGAAAGTCATATAGATTATACACTTCATTCATTGAACTTTGAACTACAAAGCGTCACAAGCGTATTGTAGTCATAGAGTTACCCGGTCACTCACATGCGCACAAATGTTTGAAATTTGCACGAATGTTCACACGTATGTGAAGGGCTGATAAGCAAATGCGTTCGCATATGAGTATGCAAATCTATTTGCGCATCTTCCTACACTCCAATCCATTTTCAATATAGAGAGTAGCAGGAACTACTACTAAAGTACGTATTAGTAGTAACGTTTATAGTAATTATAGTAGACGCCGCGAACTACGAAAAATGAAGACATCTATCACCTATGCAATCGTATGCTCAACTGATCGCACGAATGTGTGGGAGACTAAGCAAATGTTCGAAGTTCGCGCGCTTTGATGTGCGACAAAAACCGACATAGCTTGGAAAACCACGAATGCATTAAAAACTTCGCATAATCATTTGCGAAGGTCGTCCTACACTTGTAGGTTCGCATATTCGCGTGTATGTGAGTGACCGGCATTACGATAGTCGAACAGATATTATATTGATATTTTACACTATGTTTTTTGTATTTACTATATTCACAGAGTGCATTTGTATATACTATATTATTGGGAATTTATTTAACTACCGTACGATATTTCATCTGTTAAGTTAAAAGTGTCAAATTCGAAAATTAAAACAACGAAAGTATAAAAATCATAACATACTTTTACTCAAGCATTAGTTTTAATTGGCATTTAAAAATTCAATTACATTAAAATTATTAAAATACAAACCATATATTCCACTTTCTTTAGAATAATGCCCCGTGGTAAGGCAAAGAACGCGACAAGCACTCAAAACACTCTTGAAGTTCCTAAAGACGCAGAAAAAGTGGAAGCTCCAGACATAAGCATATTTAAGTTTGAAAAGAAACCTCATGTTAAAATACAATATGAAAAGGAATCTCCTAAAAAAGATAATGTGGTTTGTAACTAGTTTTTAAACAACTTATTTTCTCATTGATATGTTTGAATCATATAAATTGATCATATAAATCATATAAAAAATGAAATTTTTTTTTTCCTTCGAATTTTGAAATTATGAAAATCAATTGATTCAATTATAATTATATTTAATGCTATAATATCGTATACAAAATTATTGTGATTGTTTATTATTTTTGTTAAATGATTATACAATGTTTATTTTTATTATTATTTTAAATTTACAATTGTCAATTATTATTATTATTATTATTATTTTTTTCCCAGCAATTTTTAATTTCTTGTTTTGTGGAATGCAATTTAATTGAAATCAAATGCTCACGATTACAATAGATACTGGTCAAATGTATTGTATTTAATAAATAGCATGTACATTGTGTATTTTTAAGATAAGAAACGCAAAGTTAATTAATAATTTGTGTTAATTTTATTGAAATTGGAACAAATACTCGCCTACTTGCATGCTGTCTACGCCTATAATTATAATAGCATTAAGAAAATTACTGTCAGTGAATTGGATATGTATAATGAACAATGTTTATTATGTTGGCGTTCAAATAAATAAATAAATAAATAAATATAACAGATTCCTTGTTTAAAAGTTAAATTAAATAATAAATAAATTATAATTGAATACTTACTATTCTCATGAAATACTTTAGGAATCCAAGGGGCTGTGGGAACCCCCCAATTGGAGGGATTTTCTTATCAACTTAAGAAACATGAGATCAAATAATGATGCCCCAGTTGACTCCATGGGCTGTCATATGACTATGGATGAAAATGCACCACCAAAGGTATGTATGTGCATACACTCATATCCATATACATGCTCATAGTGATTTGCATTAGTAAGAAATTTGACCTGTATATACATTTAAATTACACTTCAATAAAAACAATTATGATGATAATCATAATATACAATTTATGTGTATACTTAACAAGATTCTGATTTTTTCTGTATACTATTTTTCTGTAACTAGTTACTTTTCAAAAGGAATAAAATTGAAAGATAAGTAATATACAAAGGTTGCATTACATTTAATCAAGACTGAACAGAATCCTACCTACTGTGATGATCTCATGTTCCTGTTGCTTAGAACAGTTTTGTATTATGTACTACAATATAGTGACAAGGAATCCTATTTTGAATTATAGAATGTTGTAAAATTTCTTAATTGATATTTCTGTTATTAAGAGAATAAAAAATCCCTTCCTGTATTTAAAACCAGTTTTTTTTTTTGGAGTATAAAACAAACAAATCATAATATTTACCAATGAAAATAAGCCAATTACATCTTCCCTTAAAGTGGTATATTATTATGTAGTGTTCCTTTTTAGGTAATGAGGTATCAAAGTCTAATTGCTCTCATGCTGTCTAGTCAAACTAAGGATCAAGTGACATTTGCAGCTATGGAACGCCTCAGAGAAAGAGGCTTGACTGTTGATAATGTTTTAAATCTAAGTGATGAAGAATTGGGGAAATTAATATACCCTGTGGGATTTTGGAAGGTATTTTTACAATGATGACATTTTTTATTATAAAATATTTTAGAAACTATCTGTATTTTAACAAGTAGGTGTTTATGTGTAGACTATCAGTATATACAAATGTACTCTGTGGAGTAGACTATTCATTTGAGATTGCTGTAATGATTTTTGTAAACAATATTATTTCAGACCAAAGTAAAATACATAAAGAAAACAACTCAGACACTTAAGGAACAGTATGATGGAGACATTCCAGATTCAGTAGACAAACTCTGCAAGCTTACAGGAGTTGGGCCAAAAATGGCTCATATTTGTATGCAAGTTGCTTGGAATAAAACCACTGGGATTGGTAAGATATAGATATTGGATAATCTATTCTGTCACAATAACAATTGATTGGCTTATCAAATTGAAAAGGAACTGCATATTTTAATGTTTCCTTGTTTCAGGTGTGGATACACACGTTCACAGAATAAGCAATAGAATTGGTTGGGTGAAAAAACCCACAGCAACTCCAGAAGATACACGCAAAGCATTACAGTCTTGGCTACCTTTTGATTTGTGGAGTGAAGTCAATCATCTCATGGTAGGCTTTGGACAAACCATCTGTCAGCCAGTGAATCCAATGTGCCATGAATGTCTAAATAGTGATATATGCCCATCCAGTGGCAAACTGGGTCGGAAGTCACCAAACAAAAAGTCACCCCTTAAACAAAATATAATAAATGATACCACACAGAAGTTAATGTCACCTGTTAAATATGTTTCACATGGAAAGCAGAAGCTGACTCCAAAAAAAAACTTAATATTAATTTCATCAGACCAAGTGAAAGACCAATCTATATGCATTAAAAGTGATCATTCAGAGTCTACCCAGAAACCAAAGTTAACCCCAAAAAAGAAACTTGATGTAGTACTTGCAAAAGATGTAGATTGCACAAAATTAGGAACAGAATTATCTGTTCATGCATCTTTAAATAAAAAAAGGGGATCTCCCAAACAAGTTAATAAAGTAGACAATAATATGTATAATAAAGCAATAGAATCAAAAGGAACACTTGCACAGCAGAAAATGGTAAAAACAAAGACAAAATCTCCAGAAAACCAAACAACTACAGCAACTAAAGATACAGATAATGCAGCACTCCAGTTAAAAAAATCACCAAATAAAAGAAAGGCTCCTACTGAGGAAATTTTTGAACTTAATAATGAAGATACAATATCAATACGAAGAAAAAGTAGATCTAAAGAATCTAATACTACTAAATCTCTTAAGCCAACAAATTAGACCCCAGTGCTAAACAAATAAAAAAAAATTCTCCTAAAAATAAATTCTAGGATCAAAAAATATTGTAATCAATGACCTCAATATCAAATAGGAAAAAGCTAAGTGGACAGTGTTGAATGTTGGTTTAATGTTTTAGAATTATATAATTTATGTTACAGATTATTGTATTTCAATATGTAAATTCATTATATACATATATAAAGTCATTCAGTACTTAAAAACGACTAAACCATTAATTTCGCAGTATAATACTAACAAGCTGATGTACATAATAAATTCTATCCTAATCTTTGTATTGATTTATTTAGTTAAAAACAAATAGATTATTCTTCAATATTTACGCTTCTTTTTTCCAACTTTCCTTTTTGTCTTATCTTTTCTATTGTCAGATTTAGCTTTAATGTGTCCCTTTTTCTGTATTGATTTCTTCTTGTTTTGAACTCTATCCAATTTGCTCTTCATCTGAAACACTTTACTTTTCTGTATTTTCCTTGTAGCCTGTTTCTTAAGCAGTTTCTTCACTTCTTTTTTTGTTCTGACTTTATTTTCTTCAACTTGTTCCTCACATTCTGATTCTTTTGCTTCATTTTCGACATTATAATCCATTCCAAGAATATCTTTTGGCAACCCACTGTCTTTTTTCTTTCTAATTATCTCTGTTTTTGTACCCTTTGGTTTGTTCTCACCAATAACTAAGTCCTTTTTTTGTAGAGTATCTGCAGACAATTCCACAATTTTCACATTCACATCATCATCTTCATACTCGTCCTGCAATAACTGTTCCAGGTCTGGTATTGGACGACTTGATACTACAAGTTTTTTATATGATTCTTTATTCTGGAAAAAAGAATAGCATGTTGAAGTATATTAAATATGGCAATTTAATTAAAAATGAATTTTAAATCCTTGACTAATATAGTTGACTATAGTACATACTATAAAATAAAGTTGAATTTTAAATCTACAATATATTACACTACCAATATTGCATGTCTATATACCTCTTGTTTTATTCGTTTTTTTTCTTCTTTTAGCATGCGTTGTAATTCTTCTTGAGCCTTTTTTTTCCTTTCTAATTTCCTTTTTCGAAATCCACACAAAAAGTCTCTGAAACGTTAAAAACAAGATCTACATTACACTGATTACTTGTCTTATATTAATAAAAAGTAATTCTAAATGGGTAGATTATGAGATTACTTTCGCTTGACCTCGTCGAAAACTAAATTAATTTTTTTCTTCCTCTCCGTAATTTTATTTTTCTTTTTCCCCATTTCACGTATTTTTTATTAATTCACGAAATACAATTATGAAATGACCACTTCAAAACGAACATTATAACCTCCAAGTCCTCCACAGACTAATGAAAAAGCAGAGGAACTACGTATGTCTCTATCATACATGTATACTAAATAAGAATTATACTATTTTAAATCGTTATCTCATTCTGCACGGATTCTAAGCAACCAATCATTGCTTATCAAATGGAACATTAAATCAACCAATAATTTTTTTTCTTCAGAGTAGTACCTAGAATGAGACGCAGCTGTCAATTTTCATATTTCCATTTTAAGTTGAACTGTTAACGTCGTAAATAACGTCAGATTATTTAGACAACATAAAATTAAGATTTCATTAGATAAAACTGTATCAAGAAAAATTCTTAAAAGAATTCTTTTTTTAAATCACTGATAAAGTTTCTGGGAAATATATTGATTTTGTTCCCCATTTCTTCTTTTTGGCAGTATACTAAATTTTTTTGTTATTCTGGATTGTGATTGGTGGATTCGAAAGATTTGGATTTTTTATAGGCTATGCCTCCGCCAATCGGCAAACAAATGCAGAATAAAGACGGAATCATCAGCAGCATGGCTGTCAGTATAAATTTGAAGCTTGAACGATGCGCTTCCTTTCGTCACGTTGGTTTTTTTTGGATGTGCATTTTGACGAAAATGTTATCGTGTGTGCAATTAAGTGGCCTAAAATATGGAAAGATTTGGGCGCAGTGACGTGACATTTGCCTCGTTACGCAAGGTGAGTGCTGAAACATGCGAATTGAATGCAAAATGAATTATTTCCAATCGTAAGTTATCGCAGTTTAATTGTGCCACCCAAAAAATCGTTCGTAATCGTTCTAACTGCCAGTTCTGAGCCTTTCGTTAGATAATGAGATAAACAAGGTCAAATTCGAAGGCCCGAAAGGGTTTATTTTCAATGCTCCAATTGAAGTAATCAATACTCTTGTCTCGGCCATATGTTAACATGTGTGAACGGTTCGTGTTACATTATCGTAAAATGTAATAATTCATTCCTTTTATCATTTTTAGCATAAAAATATTTTTTCGCTGTTTATTGTAACGTTGGATATCATTGAACGTCTCAATATTCTAAAACGTAATTCGTGGCGGAAATTAATAAACTTGGAATAAATTCATAGATTGTAGTAATTATGCAGATTCAAACCAAACACTTTCACTCGACGTCTAGCTTGCTAGCTAATTAAATAACTTCTATAAGTGTTACATTATTATCTTTTATTAAAAGGTGTAAAATTGAAAATATTTTGATGTCTATTATTAAAATTAACTAATTGGTTTTTTATGTTAATAGGAAAATATGTGGTAGCTGAAAAGAACAATTTAAAGTACAATTACATAATGTTTATATTAAGCAATTTATTATTTAGTAAATAATACAGAGTAATGAATGACTAGGACAAACCCTTTTTTTGTGATGTGTGTATAATTATAAACTTTCTTCAGATTTGTTTCAAGTAGAGATGAATTTTGACATTGTGGCCTAAGATGTTCCATCTATTCTTAAGTTAAAGCCAACTTTTGTTGGCATATATATATATATATATATATATATATAAGGAAGCCAACAATGACCATGCACAAGTACTGTTGAGATTAAGCAAAGTAATTTCCTTTAATTCTTCTACACATATATATGTATGTATATATATATTGTGCATGGTGATTGTTGGCTTCCTTATATATCTGGCTGAATATCATCAATTGAGAGTCAATTATACAATGTTGCACAGTAAGCAAGTCGGCCATGTGATGGTATCTGGTTGTTGTTGTCAGTGCACATACACAACAAGCTGAAAGTATCACCAACATATTGCTGGCCAACATGAAGCCTAAAAACTGCTTGTTTGATATAATGTAAAAATTTTAAAAGGGATTTTGCTACTAAAAGTTGTAATAATGAATGAAACAACATTTTATTGAACAAAACAACTCGCTTATTATTTAGTAATGTCAGGTTATTAACAAGCTACATTTTGGAGTGAAGCTTCCTTGAATTAAAACCACTTTCTTCTCCTTGTCTACTAATGATTCTATTTCAAAATATTGAAAAGTCACTCTTATTAAATTGCTGTTTTGTTTTATACAGTGAAAACATGGTGGTTTGCTTAGTTAGCTGTCATGCTAGGTATTAACCTTTTTTGAAAATAGACCGTCATATATTTTGTATATGTTTAGGGTGCCAATTAACAAGAGTATTTACTTTCAGGCCCCTTCACAATTATCAACATAGCTAAAACATTGATTCATTTAGAGTTAGACATTAAGCTCATAATATATGCTTATTATCTAAACTCACTACAATATCTACTAGGGATGTTATGGATATGAAATTTCTGATCTATTAATGGATACAGGTGTATTAATAATATTTTACCGGGTTCGGTTATGATTATGGATATGAAAATATTTCAGGTTATCTAATTGTTTTGGATAATTTCGAATATAGATATTAGATGATTAGTAATTTGGAAAAATAATATAATGTATTAACGAAGTTTGACTATAATTCCAGGTATTATTTGATATTATAATTACAGAGAAATGAAATAGCCTAAAAAATGAAATAATATAGACTGTCTAAAATGAGAACGACGAGGCTAGTGTATCATATAAATGTATGGGCGAAAATCTATCATTACATGTGTTATGTAGACTCTGCTTCTATCCAAAATTATCTGAATATTTTTTATCGGATATGGTTTCGGATATATTTTTAATTCTGATATCCGATAGTTTCGCTTTCGGTTAAGGAGCTCCATAACATCCCTGCTATCTACATTGTGTGCCACCTCATGACATTTACATAAAATGTTCATATTTAATTAAATAAGATAGCCCATAACAATGACTTCATAATAAAAAAATACTTTGACATGCACAATTATGTAAATATACTTGAAAGAGTAAACATAGTTTAATATTGCACTCGTCTTTCAATGCCCAACTATTCTGGAATGTGGTTGTTAAGTTGTGTCTTTATCTATATAACAAATTCAGTTGATGTGCTGCCTGTAAATATTTTATTTAAACAATTATATACATAATATTTGTATAGTGCTTTTATTGTCATATAAAACAGTATAAAAGTTAATGAGAAAGTCTGTAAGATTGGTAAGCATTCTGCAACACAGGGTCTGCAACAAGGTGTTGAAAACATTATTTACAATATTACTCTATCTAAGACAACCCCATAGCTCAGTTGGTAGTGACCATGCCTGATTGAGGGGTTCTGGGTTTGATTCTCGGCTGGTTATGTGACAGATAAATGTTTGTTCTTGGGTCATGTGTGTGTGTGTGTAATGTCAGATATGTGTTTTTCCACATCACACTCAACATTGTGCAGGGGTGTAAGTGTGTAAAATGTTTAATTATTTACATTTATTTATTTACTGTATTTTTGTTTACTTAACATTTATCTACTTTAAATTTTACTTTTTTCTATGAATTTTCTGTTCAAATAGAATCACAAGGATATCACTGCCTTTCCTATTTTAGAATTCTTGTTTTATCCAAGATAACAAAATAGTATTGAGAAAATGCAAATTGTAGAATTGTTTTAATGCTAATAAAATGATTAATATGCATACATTTGTTTTGCATTCAAGTATTCGAAAATCACTGTAAATATATTGGAAATATGCATCATCACTACATTTCAATATAAGTGCAATAGTCAGTGAAAAAAGGTTTGTATATATAGATTATAATTATCAGATTACATGTACATACATATCAGAGTTTGATATTATCCGATATTTATTATAAATATCAAAATATCGGATATTTATGATATATATCCGATATATATCAAAAGTTTGATATATATCCATTTTGTATGAAAGCCATAATATAATTTTATTGTATTATTTATGTATACTATTTGCATATGTGTTAAAAAACAGAAATTTTTCTGAAACGACAGACGGCATTAATACCGGCAGAAGTGTTGCCATTTATGGATTAGAACTTATATTAGACAGTATGTTTTAACTCTACTCCAACGCCATCTACATTTGGGAAGTAGAAATACAAACGCCAAAAATTACTCGATAATATAAAATTTGATATATATCTTAAAAAATCATTTGATATATATCGGATATATGTCGGATATATATCATGATTTATATCCATTGATATATTATATCCTCGAACCCTGATACATATATACAATAATTTTACTCTTAGCTTAGTTTTATTGTTAATTCAAGTTGAATGATTTACTTGGATTAAAAGTACCGTCACCTAGTCTGTCAATATGGAATGAAAGAGACTATCCATCCTTACGTTTAAGTCAACTTCCATTGTGGAGCACTGTGTTAAACAATTGGTGAGGGTATGGTGCCAAGTCTTTTCTGTTGGGAAGTTACTGGGTCCAATAGTATTTATTATTAAATTATATAAAAATTATGAAACCTTTAAGAGCGACGTTGATTTTTAGTCATATACATATATACATATATTGAATGTCAGACGTGGGGCTAGTGGGATTCGTGCCTTGCCACTTTGAATTGTACAGATATTAAAATAATAAAGTAGATCTCAGAATCAATATCTAATTTACATACGTCTTTACTGCGTGTCTGTTTTACTTGCATGTTATTCAGATGTCGGAAGGTCAAGCCGGGAACGGACGTATTCACTGAAACGAGCTTTTGATTCATAACAGCTAACGGCTTTTGTGATACGCCTACTCATATTTTTAGTGGTGATTGTAGAACAGAATAGATATTTAAATCTAGTTGAAAGCTTTAATTTAATTGTGAGTATGCGTGTCGCAATACAAAGTAACATTTAAATTAGCGATGACGAAATTCGAAAACTTCAATTTGGTATAGGGATGACATAAACGGCAAATTGATGATGAGGATATGTCACTGTTCACATTTAGACTTTTTCTAATTTTGTTATTGCTATCCAAATGTCTACGACCCCTGAAATATCGTCATTGAGGTAATTGAGGTTCTTAATTAATATATTTTTTTTTGTATATAACATAATGTGTGTGTGAATAAGATCTATTTTTACTGTTTAATTGTATGACTGCCTTCCGAGATAATATAATATTTATTGTTTCAGGAGGATACTTGAGACATAAAACTCGAGAAAATATAATCCATACAACATGACGTCGAGGTAAGTCTACAAAATTTTAATTTCCGGTTTAAATTATTTATAATTTAACTATATACATAATTATAATTTGTTACCATACTGTTATTTTACAAATGTACTTGTATACTCCTATGTTTGAACTGTTGGGTGATGTGATTTATTTTCAAACATTTTCACTTTGGCGTTAACGAAGTTGCTCTTTTCCGACCTTAAATAGTAATGTAAAATTTGTATTTAAGTTTGAAGTGTCTTTGGGTTAAACTATACACTTGAGAGAACTTGGATTGAATGTTTTTTCTGTTACATAAATTCGTACTTATGTTACTAATCACTAAGTACGGTTTAACTACGCTGTACCGTTGTTCTCAAAATTGTTCTCGTGCTTGTACTATCACCATATAAATGTTCACCCAAAAGTAAAGCTAACTTAACTAACAATTTTTAAGTACAACTAACAGTTTTTAATTTTCTAAAGTCTATCACATTTCTAAAGTCTGCGTTTCGGCTGTCGTTATGTTTCTATAAAGCACACATCCATACAGTACCTTTGCGTCCTAAATTACTATAGTGAACTGGGAATCTACAGAGAAAAATCATCGGATTGATAATATCACGTATGTAAGTCGACCGTAGTGACAGTTACAATGCTTTTGATCTCATCGCAAAAAAATGATACATTAGAGTATGGCACTTTATGATTTCTCAGTTTTAGTTAGGTATATCGATTGACATGAATATGTCTATAATTACGATGTTTAGATCTTGGTTGATCCAAACAACGCCTCAATTTCAATTTCGAATCAGATACTATAATTATTTTCAATCCACACGAGAATTCTAAAAGTTGGCACAGTGTTAGGTTTGACGCGACGCGCCGATTCCGCCTATATTCGATGGCCAAACATCCGGAAGAAACAAATAGGAAACTGTCATTGTTATACCGTGATCACTTTGAGGTTAAATACTTCATTATTGAACTGATAATTTCTGATAATGCAAAGACTCTCAATAAGCCACCGTCTTAATCGATATGTTGATTTGAAACTTAGTATTCCATTGTTGCAAGGCTCTACAACAGATAGATAAATGTAGGCGGGGTTCTGACTTATTGCCATAGGTTATTGACTTTTTTTTTGATAAGTGTCGTAAACTATATCGTTATTAAAGCAGTACAAAGAAAATATCAGTTAATGTTTACTGTGTACGATATATAGTGAGTATGGTTTAACGTAATTATCACATTGAGTGATCAGGTTTTGTTTTGTGTTATGTATGAGACAAACTTGAGATTCCTCCTTCAGCATCTAGCGTCTAACCAACTGAACTCCAGTTGACGTCTAGTGCGTTAATTTTGTACACAGACCCATACAAATCTGTGACATGTTTGTTGATTGAATTCACTTCAATAATGGTAATGCATGGATTATTCGTATCAATCCTATGTCCTATCTAAGTCTGTAATAAGATTTTGTATTCCAATTAAAAGCATTTTAAAATACCTGCGTGGTTGTTCTACTGAAACTGAATTGGTTGATTGATATCCATTTGTAGTATTGGTTAGTTTACAAGAAGTAAATTTATTGGCTATCAGCGATATTTCTTCCATTATTTATTGTGTGGCAGCGCCGCCCAACTCAGGTACTTAATTTTTATTATGATTATTATTCTAGTAAATTCAATATAAAACGAATATGAGTGAATAACATAAACTTTATTAGGTCGGTAGGTGTAAAGTTCGATCGATCTACTAAACAAAACAAAAAAATAGGTTTTAGATGCCACGTACTTAGTAATTGTATCTCAAAGCGAGTTGCATTGTTTTTCACTCGATCTTCAATATTTGTCTTGTGCCAAGGATTTTTTGGTGAGGCAATCAGCAAAGTTCAAATAGTTATTACCCATTCTATTTTATGTGATCCGTCCATCTCAACCTTTGCGTCGTGGAGAATTACACTATAGTGAATTTGTTCATCATTGCGTCAACATAGTTATTCATTATTCATTCTTGGGAGCAATGTGTATCGTTATCCATTTGACGAAAATCAAAGAAATTTCAAAACGGCATAGTGCGATAACTCTGTCGACTGTTATTTAATAGATCTCAAATAACATGTTGTCGATAACGGTCCGAAAGTTATGGTCCATATTGACATGTTTTAGAATCTACGTTGAACCATCGAACCACTCTTTAGAGATTTGTTATCCCTTAGGGCCTACTTGAGGTGACTAAGTAAATCTTCGTTGTTCCCATTTTAATCTCATACCTTTAGGGAATTCAGAGTTCCCAGCGGTGTCAAGTTACCAATGCCACTTGACTAAGAGGCGAAATCTGTACATGATACATGTAAAAAAATAAATAATTTAGGGAAGCCTTATTACCGATGCAGAGACCTGTCTGTTTAATTCGGGTGTTCTGTGCTCGGAAAGCGTTTCTATCGTTTTCATCTGAGTTACTATGTCATGCAAAGAAGAGTAAGTTGTATCCAATATCAATATTCCCTACAATTCATTGCAATTGTGAATTAATGTGGAATACACGTAATAGTCTAAAGTCGTAGGAACTCGACCCTTTCGCTAGACAATGACTCTCTGTCTTCGCAGTATATCCAGTAAAACAAAACGTCTTGTCATCGCCATTATGGCGCATCATAATATGGCTTTTGTGAGCCATTGTGGCGTCCATAGAGAAAGTCAATAGATGGCTTCCAGCGTTGCAGTATTACACAGGATGATGATGCGGTCAAACCCAAAGATTCGGTCTTCGTTTTGCTTTTGTTCTTCCTGAAGACTGAAGAGAAACCTTTTGTTGTGCTTCTGAATGTCACGAATTTTAGACCATTACGTAATGCTCTGGGCGGAATTAAAAACTCGTTAAATTATCCAATGCGCGATGAAAGTGCTTTATCATTGCACTACTAGCGACCCTAAAAGGCTGATATCATTCCAGATTTATTGATTACTGGACCTACTAAATAGTCGAGAAATATTGACAAATTAAGCCGTAAAAAAAAATAGTAGATTGATAGTATAGGCAGTGATAATAACGAGTTAATAATTAATATTATGATGGCAAAAATAAAATCTCTGTTTTGTTTGTTCTCTAAAAATCGCAATCCTTGCACAATGCTATTAGGTTATTGGTATTCGGTATTGCACAATGCTTCATCCAAATCCAGGTTGGACCGGCTGTTCGTGCTCTTGGAGGCGGGCGCTGGTCCGGCGACGCGGAGGGCAGCCGCACGCCAACTGGGGGAGGTACAGAGAGCGCACCCTGAGGAACTACACCGGTTGCTTGCGCGCCTTATGAAACATCTGTGCTCGCCCGCCTGGGAGACAAGGATCGCCGCCACGCAGGTCAGAAAATATTATCAGTGACCCATAATATAAGCTACTACTATACTATGCAAAGTATGGTTTAAAAATATTCGGAGATTTCCACGTGATACGTGTTCAGACAGCCAAAGATAGAAAAAGAAAAATATTTTGGCTTCGGTGTCATTAACAAACCTACCTATTGCAGTTTTATAGTTAATATAGATTAAAAAGCTTTGACATTTAAACTTAGACAAGGACTTTGTGTTGCCGTACCTATCAAATATCACAACTCGTAAGTGACTGCACTAAGGTAGTTCTCCGGCTTACCGCAAAGACGATATTGAATATCTTAATCATCTATTTAGTATTTTGTTAGGGTTTTGTTACAATGTACAGATATATTCATCAACTACGTCAACATGTAGAATTGTGGATAACCGTAGAATTTTGCTTTAAATCCGCATCCTGCATCACGTTGATTAGATGACTGACATCACATCGGCCCTAATTGTTTAAAATCTATCCCGATGTGCGCTATATTAAAACGTAACTCATACTCAAAAAGCACTCGTGTTGTATTGGAAAATGTTCACGGATATTAAACCATGTTTTGTGTCAGCATGATAAAACAAACTTCACTTACGATGTTTAAGAATATAGTTCCTAATTGACGTGATAAAAATGACAGAGTTGATAATCCTTGCTTTATGAATTGCAGTTAAAGACAGTCCAATGTTCAAATGTGTGAGTTCATTGTTAATCTTTCGCTACAGCGGCAGAGGTTATCGAACGATACGACCTATTTATCAGGTGCACGGTTATGATTTAGTTGCTCTATTGTCCACACAGGCGGTGGAAGCGATTCTGGCGAACGTGCCAGAGTGGCATCCTCCGCCCTTCTCAGGTGTAAAGGGTAAGTTTTTTTTTAATTAAATTAATCCTCCAATTAATACACAATTTACAATGAACAGGTACCTGTATATTAGCAGTCATCTTAGCTTTACAATCCTGATCGATGACGAATGAACTCGTGCCAGATAAGGCTTATAATGTTTTCAAAAATTAATCAAGGAATGTTTTTAACGTGCTCCGGTTGCACTCTTAAAGAATTAGTGAACAAGTAAGTGAGTTCGTGACGCGTGTGACGTTACGGATGTGCATGAGCGGCGGTGACCACTTCCCCTTGCGTGGTTCGTGTGCTCGTTTGTCGGTTACAACGAAGGCTTGTAATGAAAGAAACTAATTACTCGTCGTCTACCTGCTGGTGAATCTGACAGTTATGACTGTAGTTATGCTGTTATCAACAACCTGTTTGTTTATGAGAGATGCCACCTATTTACTTCAGCTTCAGTCGTGAACACACGGCACATACGCGTCTTGTAAATGGATAGCCGAACGTCTCTGTGCTAATTTGTAAAAAGATTTTTTATACTGTTAAATTATAGAGGTAATTACTGTCCTGTTAACTTTACCTGTTATGCGAACACTAGGGTTCATTACCCAATACTGAATCTGTGTTTAATATTACCGGCCCACTGCATGGACCGTGTCTTGGATCCTCCAAAAGTAACCTAGTCTCTCCTGATTGAGGAGACCTGGAGACGCGCTGCTCGTTTTATTCAATGTAGTTATTTTGACGGAAGATACAGTCGCCGTAACGATCAGGTCGCACCTCTGGTCGTACCTTGAGTTTATTAAATAGATCACAGAAATGACCTCTGTGGCAATAAAGTTAATACATCATCGCCAGTCACGGCCGGTGGACGATACATATCCACATAATTGTTATCCATTTTATACGACACACTGGAATTCTTGTAATTTCTATTTTGAATGAATAAAATAGGGATTTTATTTTGAATGAAAAAATTAAAAAAGACTTATCGGTTCACGCACGTATCTATTCCTCTATCCGTATCTGTAACACGGCATAACATGTTATTTGGTACCTAATTTTTGACATAACCATGAAAGCTTTCAGAAAACACACAAATTTTCAACTATGCAGATTCGATTTGAACTTGATACATTTTGTGCTTTTGAGATAAAAGTTTTTGGTAACAACCAAATGCTGCGTACCTTAAGAATTTGTATGTGTGAATGTGAAAAAGACCTAAGTCTCTTTTAGTGGTAAGAGAAGAGCATTATGTATACTGTGGAAGTTACATACATTTTCGTACAGTATTGGTAATGTATGTCAGTATGATAGAAACATTTTCTTTGTCCGACCCACGTCCGATATAGCGGCTTCAATGTTGACCTTGCAGCTCTTAATCGCAACAATCGCCTAATGATTCAGCCTTTGCAATATTGATGCTCCGAATACTTTGCTACTATCAAGTCGAATAGTGAAAAACTATGCTAATATACTACATAAAATAAATTTACACAAAAATGCCAACTTACGGTAAGTAGTGATGAAGTAAGGCTAAGGTGTTGAACGCGCTAAATTATAAAACCTATTCACTCTCCCCTTGAAAACTCCCACGTCGTAAGTAGGCGGGAACACCGATGCGGGCAAGTTATTTCAGATCTTTTCAGTGCGCATAATAAATGGCGATGCGATTGCGTCGTCCTGATAGGTGGAACGTTCACAACGTGAGGATGGATACCCGCCGTACGTCGAGTTGTTCGATGGTGGCACGGCGATGGAGGAATTATTTCGAACAATTCCTGTGCACACTCTCCAAAATGTACCCTATAATGAAATCTAACAAAGGTAAGCATTTAATAATGCTTGTTTATTTCTCATATTCGGTAATGTCGTCTTGACTTAATTACGCCTCTTGCATAACACCCCGCTCGACCACGGGGGTTAGAGTACCAGGGGACCGTTGACCCCTCGAGTAAAATGCCAGGGCAAGAGGAATTCCTCGAGTCCCAAATCCTCCACACATGGGCCGTCTCCCACTGTAGGGCACCGCCGCGTAGGAAGCCTAGTAACGTACCGCCTCTTGCTGAAATTAACTTCCAATATATACCTATTTGTCTGTTAAATGATGATTTAATTTGAGCGATATCTGATTCTTTTATTGGATATAAATATTTCTTGAGTATTGAAAAAATTTTATTCCGAAAAGATCATTAGTAAGTAGTGTGCCAACGATGTACAAATTTTCAAGCTTAAATGGCCGTGTGTACCCAAAATCATCACCAGAACAACCCATTAGTGGTGGTCATAATAGTGTGGGTCTCCTTTCACAATAACAGTGGTAACGGCCATTGTTCACGACGCCAGCTAAGTGCAGATTGGTAGATTTCATACGTCTTCTAGAAAGTTTATTCATATTTCTTTACAAGGTTTTCTTTCAACAGGGACATGGCGTTTAAAACCCAAACTAGATTATAACAGGTTTTTCGATGTACAATAGTTTTGTATTCATTTGCTTGGGCTTAGATGTCATATTTAATTCTAAATATGTTCAATAATACCTAGAATCTACTCCCAAGGCTCATACGTCAATATCGTTAATCGTAATAGGTAATGTTTTACAAAACGTCCCAATAAGCCATTCTCATTGGCGATTATCATGTAAATTGAACGGGATCGTGGCTCGCGCCGCGCGCCGCACGCACCCGGTCAATGATACCTATTTTACTAATGATAATTTATTTTACAATCAAACATAGGAAATAAATTTGATACAACTTTCCACCATACACAAGTGTTAGGGTTTTAAATTTAGTTCCGAGAATTCATCTGTTGAAGTGGCTTTGACGCCTGTAATCTCATCTGTTCATAAGATTGTGATTAGTTTATGGGTTCCGTTAAGTGATGGTGCCATTTCTCATCGGTCTAGAAACAAAGAACAATCAAATCACACTTATCGAGTGTTAACGGAATATTTTATGGTTCTAAGAACAAAAAACCAATGAAGGGGATTGTATTGGTCGGTGGGAATGAAATGTCAAGGCATTCGGTCTTAGACAAGCAACTGAGCAAGATGTCGAGTAAAGATGATTGTATCAGAGCGTACCAAGTTTTGTTGTAATGTTAAACTGTAAAAGTAGTCAGAGTATTAAATAATTGTACGAGTATACTGTTATTGTTATTCAAGACACTCCTGACAGGGGGCTTCTCACAATAGTACCGTCAGGATTAAACTTGGTTGGGTCGTACAGAGCCCAGCGCCCAGCGCTCTCGACAACTCTGATCTGGCGCCTCTTCGATTACCTCTTCCGATTTGAGGTTCATTAGGTTTGATGATTAACCTCTTTTGCATCTCAAATTATTATTTTTTTCAATTAATTTAGTTATACTTTTGATTACGCGTAAGTAAGTAGGTATAAATTATCGTATATGTTTCATAAACTTAAACTGGACGATGTAAAATTTAATAGTAATTAGAAGTGTGTAGAGTGAAATGCAGTGGAACTTATTTTTGGCATTGAATAAAATAGATAGAACCGTGTACAGGTATACGTAATCTAATGAAGTTTCACTTTTTCCGAATGTGCACACTGATACATATACCCGTTTTAGGCCTTATCTTTAATTAAAATAAATTTATTTAACTTACTGTTCAACTCTTCGGACACACATGTTGATTTAATGTAAACATTTACTGTAGATGTATTGATAGATTGGTTCTGTAGATAGTTTTATACTCTTATTGTGCTTATGGTATAAATAGGCTATTGAAATGTAAATATATAATGTTAAAGTTCTACTTTAAAATTAATGTTATGAAATGGAACTTGTAAAGGTGAGGTGGTAAATGTTAGGTCCATTTAATCCTTTTGTAACTCAAATATTGATTTGTCGTTCGAAAGGCGAATATGTATCTCGATTCATGTCCATGGAAAACATTACTGAGACGCAATTTTTTTTTTTAATTTGAATTGCAAATTGTGAAAAATGTGGTGTTTTCGACCTGTGTTCCACTTAAAGTTGTTTCGATTTAAGAAATTTGAAATTTGAATGAAGATTCGATCGACTTGTCTCAATATATTGACTATTGGCGGCATACTAGGCATACTCTGAAGATTAATAATTAAGAGGTTAAAATATTTAATTTGATAACATGGGCACGGTTATCGCGAAAACAACGTACAACCTCAGTACTAATGTTTTTTTTACTTTTTTTAAATTGACAGAACAACGTAATATCGTCGTGTATGCTATACTCACATTATTAAGAAAGAGTGCGAAATTTGTTTGTAAGTGAGTGTGTAATGCGTGAGTGAGTGTGTTTGTAATGCGGAGGGTAATCTCCGGAACTAAGATACCTATTGGAAAAATTCTTTTAACATTTAAAAGGCCATTCGTGATGGACTTTATGCATATATATGTTATTCAACCCGAACAAAGTCGAGGCACGGCACTAATTTAATTTAAAAATTCATATATCTAATTCCAAACTGGACCTGTTCGGATAGAGTTCGTAATCAACTCGATCTGTTGGAGTAGTTATATTGAAATTCATACTTTAACCTAATTGACTCGGTTTGCGAAGAAAAATTCGTGTGATAGTTAAGAGCGGTTATTAAGTTTGTCGTAACCACGGATGAACTGAACAACGCGAACAGGAGCCTTCATAATAATATTCACCAACCTAACTTAACTACATATATGTGTATTTCGTTGACCGGACATAAATCTTGAATTACCATGAGATTGCTGCATGAATTCGTTACACTCTACCACAGAATCACAAGCTGACAATTTTGCCATATGTAGCGTAACGTGAACATTTCATAAATTGTCCGAACAACGACCGTACGGATCATCTAATGGTAAGTGCTCACGGCCGCCCATGCTGGTCCGTCACATCAAAGGAAGATGAACGCGAAGGGCTAACCTATTATTTGCTATCCGACGATGCAACCGAAACACGTGAATAACAAAATGTAGGACAGTGGCAGGCAGTCAGGCGAATAGAAAAACCTATTGTTACGAAGCTTCTCGAAGTCGGCAGGCTTACGAAGTTTTTAGAAGGGTGGCCGACCGTTATGGTGAGGCAAACAATAGAGGCAATAAAAGAGAAACCCAGGTAGTAATAAAAACTACCTGGGTCACTCCAGGCCAATCTGGCCCGTATGCCTCAGGCGAAAGGGGCGAGATTAGCATAGATGAGGGCCGAAATGGGCCTGTTTACCTGACCCGCTATTGTTATGTCGATTTCCGGGAATTCCTGTTGTTGTTGTTTACTTCAACGAAGGGCGTGGAAGGATCTGGAAGCCCGGAAATCGATATAAATAGCGGGCAGGGTCGGTCACAAGGCATTCGGTCTCCGGATACGAAGTGAAGAGTTCTCTCCCTACGAAGTGAATACCTGCGATCTACGAGTTAACTGTGATTGTGAAGTGTGTGTGGAGTAAAATAAAGTCTCTGCGGAACTATTGTGGCATTTTTTCGAGCCTACAGATCCTGACACGTAACACTATTATGAGTATATGAGTGTCCTTGTACGAGTACCGTCGGAGTAAAACTTGGCGGTACACGATCCAACGACCTCTAACAAGATTGATCGTCTGTTATTGCTACATCCGCTGTTCGGGAGGGTGTATCGTAGTTAGGGGAGGTTGAAATGGACTGGAGGGTGGGGTGTATCCTATAATTAGCTAATTTTACCTTTTTGTTTAAAAAAATACTTCGATGTCCTCTGGCTGGCAGACTTTTTTAAATTATGAATCTATTCAGACGTCAAAAAAAATCTTTAGCTCGGCCGCTGGATAGGAGAAGTCTCTAGGCTAAGAGGATTTTGTACTTATTGAAAATGTATTTTTTTTTATATAAACAAAATACAATTTAGTTACAAATTTCTAATTGTTTGCCACTTTGTATGCCGTCGATTCACTAACTATAATCTGTTATCTATATGTATGTATCAGATGAAGAAGACGCGGAGGAGGGCGGGCGGCTGCGCTGCGAGACATTCGATATCGAGCGGGTGCTGCAGCAGGGCGCGCACCTGATGGGCTCCGAGGGGCACGAGTACGACGTGGACGACGAGGGCCTCTCCGTAGCCGGTACTGTCAGCTTCGATAGCCGGGACAGACGGCATCGCTAGTTCACAGCCGACTACGATTTAGAAGAAAATCATATTCGTTACAGTTCATATTAGTGTTGGAAATCATCAACAAGCAGTTGGTGCATTCAAGAACAACGGTTCATAGTTAGTGCAGTAAATTAAAGTCTATAAAATTAAAGTAAGGTAAAGTCTAAGCGACCCGTTAAAGCACAGCTTATAAGTAAATGATATTATTCTATAGAGAATATATTAATGGCAAAGTATGCCTCGAAATAGCAATGCCGGAACCAGTTCCGCGTAGGTCGAATAATATGTTCAAAACATGCGCTGAAGAGTTTCATTCGCCGTTTCTTGTCCTCAGTGTTAAAGCATCTTTTCGAAACGGTAGTAGAAGTAAACATTGACGCCCATAAGTGTATTTACAAAATGATTAAGTGATTTTGAATATGAACATAGTAATCTTACGTTCTCGTCGTATCATCAAAAGCATTATGTCATTAGCTGCGTACATACTTTTTTTTTTTTTGCGTATCACAACATAACATCGTTGGATGTTTCCGAGAATAAAACAATGTATTAGCGGTTCGGTTTCGTTGTATCGACACGCAACGACATCGTCTTACGTAGTTATCACTGATGGTTTTATAGTTTAGCGCCGCAGTACAAATTCCCCACTGCCTCGTGTTTGACTCGGTAAAACACCTGTTGTAGACGTGAAGGAGAGGCTCGCCCGACAGAAGCAACAGCTGAACTCTCGGTTCGGGCTCGACGTGGCCGCGCACCTCGGCATGGACCTCTCCGCGGTTTACACCAGCGACGACCTGTGCGCCGGCGGCTCCGGCGGCGGCGGGGGCGACACCGCCAGGGTCGGTGGACGTACCTTCTGTTCATGTGATGAGTTGGTGTAATACTTGAGTTCGATTAGCGGCGCGTTGCAGGACGGCGGCGTCTCCTCGTGGTCGAGCACGCCTGGAGCGAACTGCATCTCGCCTGCTGGACTGGTGGAGGAGTTAGTGGCCGAAATTAGTGTCCGGAAGTTTTCGTGCCGGCTCCGAAAATTTGTTTCGGCGATACCCACGCCGCCGTCGATTGCGCTCGTAGTTTCCTTACCCGGTTGATACCAGTCGCCGGACAATGAACGCCTTGTAGTATAATGTAATAATTTGTATATATTTGCAAACGGATGGGTAAAATAATTAAATGATTTCCATATGTAAATGGACATTTGGATTGATTCGTTGGGCTGATTTAATTTTATTTTAAATAAGGCCAAAAGTGTTATTTCCGCGAATGTACAACACCTGTATTTAAGCTCGTACCAGAAATGTATCTGTTGTTTAATTGATTTAGATTTGCGAAAATGCTCACCTGCATTAATTTAAATTTCTAACAATACATTTAAATCCGCTCAGTCCTAATGTCTGTGGAGCTAAATCGACAGAGCTCCGCTTAGCAATGCTCCTTATTTAAGAAATATAACTTATTATCAAAAATTTTATGTAATGTGAGTGTTGGGTGAGTATTAATTGTTTTAATATGTATATAACTTTATTGTTGAGTTATTTTCATATAAATTGGAGTGAGCGCGGACGAACGTAAGACGAACACAATGCATGTGTGCGTATTCTTTAAGTTAAATAGAATAGCAATTAAATTAATCAGTTGCAAATAAACCATTGAAAGTGACACACCGTTTCTCTCAAAGAACTCTCTGCAGTTAACCAACCCAACCTCAACTAAACCTAAAATCCAGTTACATTTATATATAACCCATAACGATATCGCAGCTGGGCCAGGATATCCTCTCACAATGTGAGTTCAAGGTCCACAGTACACCACTAGGTTCAAGTGCACATGTTTAGATCCCACACATTCTTTAAAACATTGTAGAGAATTCTCCATTAGTTTTTTTTTTTTTGAGTTTTCCTATTCGAACGTGGATTGAGCTCAACCCCTCCTTAATTGTACACAGTGGGTACAATTTTTAATTAATGCGAAATATTTGCACTCCAGAGGCCAGTGCAGGAGTTGATGGCGTGCAAGTCGTTAAGCTCGCGCGAGATGAACCTCGCGAAGCGCAAGGCGAGGCTCGCGTTCAGCAAGCAGAAGTCGCGCGACTGCGCCGAGGAAGGGCCGTCGGCGCCGCCCACGCCGCCGCTCGAGCCCGACAGGAAGAAGATCAAGTTGGAGCCCAGTGAAGAATATCTGGGTTTGTTTGGCCACTGTTCATATCGAAGATTACAATTCAAAAAACTATTATTAGTAGGCTACAACACAATTGTTTTTATTGTTATGTTGACGGAGGAGCGCGGATCTTGTTGGTCGCGAGATCGTACACAGCTAGGACGTCATGGGGAAAGGAGACCTAAGAATAAAAAAAAATTGTTTATCAGCATCTGGCAATTGAACCGCTCGTTCAGCAAGCAATGTCACCGACAACGAAATATTTATACGGCCGTCTATGAATACCGTACCCACCAACTAGGTTTTCGCTGCGTTACCAGTAATATGAATTTCGTAGGTGTCGCTACTGACCGTAACAATTCCCACCGAAGTGTGTACTTTATAGGCAAAGCACTGCAACACCGAACGACCGCCGCTAGTAGATTAATTAGATTTAAAATAAATTCAATGTTGTAAGGATGCAAATATTTTCTTCGTACTACGTCTCGTATAATCACATACATAGTTATTTCTCAGTCACGTGCTCGGTTTGTCCCCTCGTATTGTGCGCATGAAATTAATAAACCGGCCGAGCTGTGTAAGTTCGAGTTGCATGCGATGCTTTGTTTAACTTAAAACGCATAACTTTCTCGAATTGTCACTATTCTATTGAATGGAACGCGCGCTAGTGTGCACAGGGCGTTAACGTCGTGCGCCGTCGTTCCCGGGGCCGGTTCGGAATGCCGTTGTGAGCGGTGACACCACTAACTGTACTCATTTCTTGTTTGCATATTACAAAAATGTTTTTATTGACATATTCATAATAAAATGGAAATAATTATAAGTGCAAAAAAAGCAAAAATTTAAAAAATGCACATATGGAACTCGGCAATCGCAGCGACGATATGTATTTTTTTTTTCTTTGTATAATTATTGATGTATACTGATGATTACAAATAAAAACATTAGGGACTGCTTATTTGTCAGGAAATTTGTTCCAGTAGAGTGCTATACATTACAATACAAACATCCATCGTTGTTCATTATTAAATCGCACGGAATCACGGAAATATGAAAAATTTGTAGAGTGGCTTCTTGAAAATGGTTAGCGGGGATTGGATCGAGAGGATTTGATGGAGCGGTCAGTATTTGTTGCTAGTGGTCATTGGTAACTTATAAAGTTAAATTTTTGTTAGCATTATTAGTCAGTAAGTACGCATCTTGTTTAGAAATTATTACTAACACACTCGGTGGGTCTGGATGGGGCAGTTAAATTTGCTAGTAATCTTTTTCACGATGCACTCGGTTCCGTCTCAACGACGCGACAGTACGGAGATCGCTTTGCACATCTCATAATTCGTGTAAACCATATGTTATATAAATAATAGTAATGGAGAAATACTTTTATCAGAATACATTTTACGAATCTTATACAGTTGACGGAATATGCAATCGCTCCAGCGAGTCCCGAACCTTGAGCGGTTCCGGACGAAGCAGCGACTAGAGACGAGTCTCTTCTCACAGTTACACAGGAGGCATTATTGCATTTTCTCGTTTTGGTTAATGATGGTGAAATTGTCCAACACAATCGCCAGAAAGAAAATCCTAATTCTAGGATGTGAAGCTATCATGACCGCATATTTATATTATTAATATAGATAATAATTATATTTCCCAGTGGACAGCAAGTGGGCGGTGCCGGAGCGCAGCGGCGCGTGGAGCGGCGGCGCGGGCGGCGCGCGCTGGCCGCTCGACGGCTGGGTGGGCGCGCTGCAGGCGCAGCTGTTCAGCGGAGCGTGGGAGGCGCGGCACGGCGCCGCCGGCGCGCTGCGCGAGTTGCTCAAGTCGGCTGTCGTCTGCGGCGCCGCGAAGAAGCCCAGTATGACTAAGGAGCAGGTGAGAGATTACTCTATGTGTCTGTAATGAATACGTAACAAGGGCGTTTTTAATGTTAATAACCGACAAACGAGCAGATGGGCCACCCGCTGTTTTGTGATTACCACCTTCCAAGGAGCTGTGTATCACCGATGGCATCACGTTACCGGCAAAGATGATTCGATGGTGAATTCTAGATAATAGTTAGGTTATAATGAGCGTAATCGTACTACCGTGCACTTGTACCGACGGGATTGAGTTGGGTGGAGCTGAGACCGTCGACTCGTGCCAATGTCTCGATTGTAGCTCCATAAGTTGAGGAAATTGGCTTAGTCGCAAGGATGCATAAGGTCCTTTACACACCAGGGCTGGGAGTGGCAGTAGTTATTTAAAAGACCTAGATCCTGTGCCGCAAGGTTTGTGTTATATATTTGTACCCACTGAGTATTGTACTGTATCCCCACCTTCCTCCCGGAGTCTCTTATAGTTACACCGTGTATATATTGGTATTGTACATTTTGCAGATGGACGATGCACATCAAGAGTGGTTAGAAGATATGGCTTTAAGATTATTATGCGTTCTAGCATTGGATCGCTTTGGAGACTTCGTTTCTGATCAGGTGTGTGTAATAAAATTATTTAGCCACCAGTCTGTGCGCACGCAGCATTAGAGAAAGCACATATATCTTATTAGAATTTGTTATGTACCATATCATACGTATTTAACAAGTGGCTTCAACCTAAAAGTGGCACATTCCAGAGCACTGACCTCTGTGTGTAACTGATTGATTGAACTTGAAGTTTTTAAGCTGCCCTGAAGTACCACTACCAAGATTGCTCAACGACTGCTACCTAATGATAACAAGCGAAACCCACGGCTTGACGTGTTTAGCCGAATTAAACAGATATACATTGACTCTTATAGTTTAAGGATAAAGCGTTATAGCCTCCTGGTTCGATTTAACGTCTTTCGTACGGGAAACAAGAGTAAGAATCCTGCACGAAGAATTTTTCAAATTATGTGCGAATAAAAAATAATTATCATTCGCACCGGTGAAGGAAACGCGGTGGGGAAACCTGCATTCCTGAGAGTTGTCCATGATGTTCACAAAGGTGGCGTGGCGGTCTATGGCCCTAACTCCGCACATTGTGAGTGGAGACCCGAGCCCACTATTGGGACAATATGCATCGTAATGATGATGAATGACTATAAAAGTTTCCCACAAAAAAAAAAACGGGTAACTTCTAACCGGAATACGTGGTCCTTGTACGGCGCGTGTTTGATTTCGGTGATGGTTGTAGGTGGTGGCGCCGGTGCGCGAGACGTGCGCGCAGACCCTGGGCGTGGTGCTGGCGCGGTTGCGAGGCGACCGCGTGCGGCTGGTGGCTCGCGAGCTGGCCGCGCTGGCGCGTCAACCGCAGTGGGAGGCGCGGCACGGGGCGCTGCTCGCCTTTAAGTATCTACTGGCGGCGAGGCAGGTGGGGAAGACAGTTAATTTGATATTAATATAATATAATATTTGATATGATTGATAATTAATTACAATTAATTTGATCTTAATTTATTCTTCAAATTTGATCTTTCAATGAGACCTTTCTCGTGGTATTCGTTTTTTGCAAACATTATCAAAAGTTTATAATTTTATAATCTCGGTATCGCTTATCCCATAGGATGTGGCTATAGAGAGCGGTGCGCTGGAGCAGCTGACCGACGGGCTGGACGATCCGGCGGAGGACGTGTCCGGCGTGGCGGCGGGCGCGCTCGCGCCGGCGGCGAGTGCGTTGGCGGCAGCGCGCGCGGCCTCGCTGCCGCGGCTGTGCACGCGTCTGTGGCGGCTGCTGCGCGATCAAGACGAGCTCGCGGCACCGGCGCACCAGTACATGGCGTTGCTCGCCGCGCTCATGGCCTTGCCCGCCGCGCACACCCTACTGGGGTTCGTATTTAGTTTATGTATAAATAGCATAATTTAGTAATTTTGGGCTAGTCCACAACGCTCAAATAACTAGTCTGATACTCAATTAACATATATCCAATTTGGAAGAATGACATCTTCCATACTTGACTGATATTGATATTGACCTTTGATTATTCCAGACCTATAGACCTAGTCGACGTGCTGCCGCGCCTCTGGCCATACCTCGACCACTCCACCAGTTCAGTTCGCAAAGCGACCCTGCAGACGCTACGAACGCTAACTCGGCCTCTAGTCAACCCGGAGAAGCCCAGTAACGGCGACAGGAACGGTGACGGGGACGATATGATGGACGCTCCGAACAAGGGGGACGACACCCGGTACCTGAACTGGACCCCGGAGCTGCTGCAAGAGGCCATGAGACATATATACCAACGAGTGCTGTTTGAACACGTGCACGAGATACAGGAGATTGCTCTGCAGGTGAATGTAACACTGGACACGTCACATAGCCACTGAGATATTAAACTGCAACATTTAAAGTAACAAAAGATTTTCTCCTAACTACACAAAAGATAATTACCAAACTAACCGAAATGATTAAAAATTCTTTTTGTTCTTCTTTCATCCCTTACAGGACAGCAGGAACCAGATCTCATATTATCGTAGAGTACGGTAATCGTTAAGATCGCTAATTATGACTATGCATAAACTCATGTCCAAGCCCCACAACGACCGTTTCGAACTTCAAGTAATTTCGTAGTTTATAAACTAATACAGTCAGAAGGGCAGACGAACAAACACGTTACAAATCTAATGTGATCGCAACGTAAAATTTCAACTATCGCCTGCACTTTGCCAATACAACACAGGTTATGGATTTTTTCATACCAACCCTTTTTACGTTCCGAGCGCGCGGACCACGAGACAGTAAGCCGTAACCACCGCTAGATATCCATAATGCTCGGGCTGTCACTAGTCAATCCATTGTCTCTTAATTTAATCGTCTAGCTTGTAAATTTGTTAATGTGTCTTGTGGTGCAGGTTTGGCACAACATGGTGCGACACGCGCGGCTTGAAACCGTACTAGTGGCGGCGTGTCCCGCGCTGGCCGCGTGGCTGTGTCTGGCCATGCAGCCCGCANNCCCGCCGATCCTGCGCTCTTGTTGCACGTGCCGGCCAAGGTAACGCACATACTCCTTACTGTACACAATCTGATTGAGTTGTGAATCGAATATAATAAATCGAAATAAAAAAGGGCCGTTCAAATGAGACTTATAGTTTCATTATAATTTGTCGTGAAATCTCTCTAGTTATTCTTACTACAACTACAACTAATTTATTAGCTAAATAAATAGAATTCCAATACGATTTGTAATATGAATCGGTGGCACAAGGATTCATCATTAGATAAATTCAGATGTTGAATGTTATCAGTGCTTTCGATGACCTCTACAGAGGTTTACTGACAGTATCTGGCACTAACGATCACATACATATTTTTTTTGCCACTACCGGTCGCCCATCCGATACTTGACCGCGGCCGACATTGATTTATCACTGTAAGGCTGCGAGCTTTACAGAATTCTATTTAATCTTTAATCAGATTCTATTTATAGCAATTAACTAAGCAAGTTGACGTGTATCCAGGAGAGACGCGCGCGAACCACTTCCCAATCCCCGGACCCGAGTGCCCCAAACGTGCAAAACGCCCTGAATACGCCGAACGTGCCTAACGTGCCGAACGCGAGTCAGGGGGCGGAGTTACGCGCCGCTCACAAATGGTACATCGGCGGCAGCGAGTCGCAGCCGTGCGCCACGCGCGACCGGAACGTGACGCGTGCACGGTGTCTCGCCGCTGACATATTGGGTCAGTAATGTGACATTAACAACACAACACACTCTGATGCCACCGGATAACATAAATTCTTATTTAAATATAATATATAATCTTACATTATTTATTTTATATATATATATATATATATATTATGGTGGGCAGTAAAAAGTAGCAATAAAGTTTGATCAAATCAAAATATGAAGACGAAAATATTTCCTCCTAAGAAAATTTATTATAGGTTCCGCCTATAATAAATAAACGTTTACACACTCACAGCCCCACAGTAGGATTCCTTGCGTTACGGGTGACATGGACATACATAAATATGACATTACAAACACCCATCACCCGAGAACAAAAATTTATGTGTCATATAAATGTCTGCTTCGGCCGGGAATCGAACACGGGATCCCTCGCTCGGCAGGCAGGGTCACTACTGTAAAGATAGCCTGAGAAAATCGTAGAAGGCTATTTTAGCACAGAACCTAATCTAAAGATGAAAACAATAATAAGAAATCTTGGAAATAAATAGCGCCGTGTCTAGCTTAAAACATATTCAAACTTCAAACAGGATACCTGTCGTGCTACCTGGTGCAGCCAGCGCCTGGCATTGACTATGAAGCAGAAGATGAAAGTCCTATTGACTGTTATGTAAAAGTAAGTGAACCTTATGTTAAAAGCGACAGTTGTTTCATTTATTGTGACTCAAACATTAGAGTAGGACCGGAGGTCGTGCCACAGGAATTGTATTGTGAATTGATTTTGAATAACCTTTTAGATTGCCATGTTACCATTTAACCGCCAAAATATTATGCCTTAAGTAATTGTGTTTATATAAATCTAGTTTTCGGTCTGATAATGATATTTTAATTTTTTTTATTGTACAAAATGATAATATATTTTTATACAGTGCTCGGCAATCTTCTCTCTCTCTTTCTTTCTTTTTCTCTCTCATTAAAAACTTGCATATGTATAGTGCGTATATCTAGCGCATCCGCCCGCTTCGCCGTCTCATCGTATTGCCATACGACTTGCTCGATAGAGACCATTGAGTTTTGTGTGATCTAGCAATAGGAAACTTACAATTAAATTGAAAAAAAAAATGTTGCTTAACCGCCAGGTGATGGTGGCTTACCTGCGTTCGGGCAGCGCACTGCAGCGGCTGGTCGCCAGCCTGGTGGTGTCGTCGTGGGCGCGTCACACGCTGCAGTACAGCATGTACCCGCCGAGCATACATCCCGCACGCGACGCACACGACGGACAGGTCTGTGTTGGTGGCTCGGAACTATATGATCAACTCTTATTCCGTCCGCAAAAGTTTTCCACTTCACACAATGCACTGGACGTAGTTTGTCTACGTATTTGACTCAAAATGTGGGATGACGTATACTCGATTTCAAGTATCTTAAGTTAATTTGAATGTCTGTTTTCTTTTCCAATGTAATCGTAGTGGTTAGGAGACGCGAGTTTAAATCCTGAAGGAAAAACATGTTGATTAAACCTACATATCTGAGACTTCTCCATAACGTTCTCAAAGGAATGTGAAGTCTGCCAATTCGTACCTGGCCAGCGTGACAGACTTCATAGGACATTTTTAACCCCTCTCAATGAGAGAGGAGCATCCGATCACAGCAGTAGGGCGATATGGGTTGTAATGATGCTGATGAAGTGTTTGGTAATGGTAATGTTGACAAGGTAATGGTATCGTTCTCTCACCACTTGGAACCGTTACACGAGGCAGGTTATTCCGCCTTGGCTGTAGTGGCATTTAAGAAACTCGCGTCATGGGCTTAATGTCTGTAGGTGTTCCTTCTCAGTACTAATCACATGCACGTAAGTTACCTTAAATACGGAATTAATTGTAAAGGAGGGTTGGAGGGTTTATATAATGAATAGGCTCTTATAAGTTAGTGCATTCAAAATCTTAGACTTCATCACCACTTTCCATCTGGTGGGATTGTTGTCAACCATTAACTTATTTTAGGTAAAAAAAAATGTCCTTTTATAACACATCTGTTCGTTTCTACTGTACTATTAAAAATTGCAGATGAATGTATGTGTGTTCGTGTTGTATGTGCAGGAGGCGTGCGACGACATATCGAGGCTCGCGCCGCCGCTGCTCACGAGCACGTTGCACGCGGCTCTCAATCAGTCACTTTATTATGACGAGGTCGCGCTCAACTGCAATAGGTAACATATATGATTATGGTGTAGTGTATGCTATACTGATTTTGAACTCATTTTGCTTTAATACGAGTATTACGATTTATATATTTTACGACTTCACACAGTGTGAATACTCGTATCAAAGTAAAAGGCTACATAACCAGGTATTCAATCGTTAGCTTTAATTGTGCTCACCACAAGCATAATAACAATTTGAACCTTAAGAAGAAAGAGTCGACCATTAAAATTTTTTTTTCCCTCTTATTTCTTTTCCACTAAACATAAACCTGAAATGACTATGGCCGTGCGGCCTCTAAGCTATCATCGGATGCGACCCTTCTTTAAGGAAAAAAAGGGTGCTAGCGGCGCTCCCGAGGGAGCGTACGCTTGGGAGTTAACACTGAAGAAGAGGAGAAGAAGGAGAGATTATGTGTCATCTTATGGATGCCACTTACTGGTGAGCTTAGAGCTATTGACTATGGGCTGGCAGTCACCAGTCCAAGTCAGACGAGAGCTGGTCGGGGGATCCATTAAAAAAGGAAGCCCGTTTATCTTATAAAAACTGCGGCGTGCGTGTGAAATCGTAGTAACGCCACCTGTTATTAATTAGTTTAACTAAGTTTCAAAGAGAAACGAGTTTACTTCTAAACAGAGGGAGTAACGTAGTTAGATATTGGGCGGATGACCGTTGTTGGCAAAATTTACAAGCGCTTCTAAGGGCACGTCGCCGTAGTAATTTATCGTTATGCAGCGGCCATTGATAAGTATCCGTTTCAAGCTGTAGAAGGCATATGCAAGAGCACGCTCCGAGCTCCAACCTCAGTGACGAGGAGAGGCCTGTGTCCTACAGCAGTGGGTCGCTGAGCGGTTCCAGCGATCTATAAATTTAATATGGAATCAATGAATGTCCATTACTAAATGCGTATTTTATAAAGTAATTATAGACAATAATTCTCAAATACTAAACGATTTAATTTAATACAGGTTGCTACAGGAGGCTCGTGATTTGTTGGCTATGATGAAACACTACAAGTTACCGGTCGACGGTGAAGAATTCAACAATATACTGAGGCTAGAACAAGTGAGTGTCGATGTTAGCTCGTTAGGTTATAAGTCTTGGTCCGTACCAAGAACTCCTGTGAACTCCGTAGTTCACCCGCCAAAAGCGGCCAGTTCTATCGCGAAGCATATTGAGTACTTTGATATGCACAATGTAATTTAAATTTAATTTTAATTCATACAGATGCAAGTAAACTTAAACGTGTGCATAGTACAGTTTATTCGTGCGTAATTAATGGTTCTCGATAATCTTCGTATTTCCTTATACACCAAATGATAACTAAATCGTAAAGGTTATTGAAGAAAAACGAAGATTTGGCGAAAGCCGTTAATATCATAGATACTGATTAAACGAGCGTAAACTAAACGTTTTAAACGTAATTACTGTACGTTCGATGTGCGCCCGCCAGGTGGTTCACATGACGACGGCGAGCCAGCCGATGGTGGCCGCCATGAAGTCGAAACGCGTATCGCAGACGCTGGAGGAGCGACGGAAGGCGCTCCAGGTGGCCGTCAACCAATGCTCGATGGAGCAGGCCACGCTGCACGTTTCGTGAGTATGACCATTGACGTCATCACCATCGCCACTGTCGCCACCGATGCCACCACTAATTCGGTGGTAGGTCCCCAGGCAACTGAATGATCCAACACCGTAGATGAATATCGTTAGGACTAATGTTGCTGGTACAAAGCTCAGCGACTTTCAATCGAAAGAATTTGGCGCAGTTTCTCGTCTCCGTTACGGGCACCAGGGCACCATTCTTTATAATGGCAATCATTATCTTCGTGTTTTGACCGGTAACCTGTTGGTTTATAGGGAACGGCGAAGGTGTTCGTATTTCACAAAACGTATTCCTATGTGTCACGCCCGTTATCTAATAATAAGGTTTGGGAGCAAAAGAGTCGAAGCTTTTACACGTCTCAAGCCATTATGCTCGTTGTTTCTGACGAGGCTCATGTTTTAATGTATTTACACTTGCCCTTGACACGTGTATTATAGCTGTCTTTACAATACTCTATTGCAGGGTGCAAGCGGCATTAGGCGGGGCGTGCACTAACCTACATTCGCTACCAGAGAGACTTAATCCAGTTATTCGGCCACTTATGGAGAGTATCAAGAAGGAGTGTTCCGAGGAGCTGCAGGCTAACTCTGCAGACACCCTCGCAGTGCTGATGGGCCAGCTGGTGACCAGGGACCCCTGCCCTAATAACAAAATCCTTGTAAATTTGAAGGCGTTCTTAAGGTGAGCAAAAATAATGGAGAAATTATTAGGACTATATATTTACGACGGCATAACGTATAAATTAATAATCATATCAAGTCATGGTAATAATGTACTAAGAATGAACATTCAATTTTATATAGATTTAATAAGATTGATTTGGTAAGCATTGTAAATATGGACGTATACCATATGGAGTAAGATCTTGGATGGACTCATTCATTACTTTTAAAATAGCTTGAGCATTGAAGTTTTTACTCGTAAGTAAATATACACTAAATTATAATGATGCAGATTAAAATTGATTAACACCATTAACTGGCAGATTTTTTAAGCATTTTTATATGTATGAGTTATAAGATTTTGAAAAAAATATTTCCCTTAACCACAAATGTAAAGAATAAATGTTAAAAGTTATGAATACTTATGTAGAAGTCATTGCGTGATGCCAACAGATTTACGAACCTAAGTATAATTTTGTATGGATTAATGTTGGCTCAGTGATTGAAATTCTACCGTAATTATTAAATATTTCTGATTCCAATTTTTTTTTATAATTACAGTAAACCTCTTTTATAATTAGAGAGATAAAATAACAAAAGCTATTTAAAATCAAAGGTTTGTTTGTTTTTGCCTATTTACCTGTCGATAACTATACTTGACGATTACATGTACCCAACGCGCCGTGCCCAGGTGCGACCCGGAGAGCACTCCGCGCGTGTCGCTGGAGAGCAGCGAGGAGGCAGACTCGGCCAGCGGCGACAGCGGCAACGAAGGCAAGCCGCACACCTCTAGACACTCGCCCGCTCGTGAGTTTGCATGACGTTGTTTTTATTTGCGCCGGACCACCACGAGAATAATCGTTCGGCACTCACCGGTTTTGCCGAGAAGAACTTGTGCTGACAATTGACGGCGTCCATTCAGAGCGACTGTTTCGATCGCCACAGATAAAGTTTTGGAACAATATTTCGAGTTCATGTTTCAAATGGATAAGGGCCCATTAGACGGTCTCTCTGTCGATGTCTGGCAATGTTTACTAAATACTTTGATATTTATTGAAAATTTTGAATAACTCAATTTCAACATTTTATACTTCTATCTTTTACGAAAAATGTAGTTTCAAGGTGATGTTTTTTATTGTAATTAGATTACTTAATAAATTTCATTCTAGATGTACCAAACTATAATTAACTGACTTATCCGTGTTGAAGATAAAAATATAAGATGAGAAAAGTCAAATTGACTATGCCTGGCAAGTAGAATTTTGTTTTTATGTAACGATGAGTGTTGTTAAAAAATGTTTGTAAATGCTCGCTTTGTTACTGCTTTGTTTTGTTTTTAGGCAAACAGCTAATGTTTTAAATTTGGAATATAATAGTTCAAGCATGATTCAATGTGGATAAAAACTATATTTGTTATATATTCTTCTACACTGTACTGTTGCAAAACTGAGCGAAACATTAGTGTTTGTGTATAAATTGTAGGCTTTCATTGGCCTGTTATAGGACACTGTCGTGACTGGCGTAGCATGCGTAGGCTGATTGTTAAACAACCCGAAAAATCCGTGAAAAATCTGTCATCCATGTCATAAATGATAACCTCAACCGTGAAACGAGCCCGGGAGCTCACGCTCTGTAGAGTCACGGCCATTGAGCTACTGAAATATCTATAATTTCAGTCATATTGCTATCATTGTGTAGGTCTTACGCAATAGTAGTCTATTAACAATCGAATGCGTTTTAAATATAGTCAAAATATAGTTGTTTCAATCTTAATACGTTCAGTGTCAAAAATGATATTATCATAGAATTCAAAGTGAACATTTAATTTTCAATCATCGTTGGTTTGTTGTACCGAAATGTCAATTTACAACTTATTGCTAATGCAGTCAATCTTCTGTACTGAATACACGTTATGGCAATTTAATGTTATTACAGTAGATAAACATAAGGGTATCCTGACACTGGTGGCGGCGCAAAAATCAGCGGAGCGTGTGGTGCCGCGACGAGGAAGGCCCCGCTCGACTCCCGCCGCAGCACAGGACATCACCCTGGATCATCTGTTCCCGCAGGAAGATGAGGTTAGTCGGCCGGTACCCGGAAGTTGGTATTGATAAATACGCAGATATTAATCATAAAACGTATCAAACGTGCACGCCAAGCTCGTAGTGATAAGTGATGTCCGTCGACCGTGCACATCTTTAATACTTAAGTACCATCGCTGAAACGTTGTCGGTCAGGAAGTGCAAGGGACAAATGTAGATTATGTGATGTATGATGATGATGTCATCAGAGAGCAGACGCCGCGTAGTGCTACTAGTTGTCACCTTGTGTCAGCGTGCGTAGCCGCCTCCCGTCCTCTGTGATACTCGTACATTTATTTACCCGTAAAACTTGAATTAACTCTATGCACATAATACATCTATTATTTAGACCGTATACACTCAAGGAGGCAGCTCCAAAAAAGTAAGCGGTGAACTCACGTGTTAACTGGCTCACCAAAGGATTTTTAGAAGTAAGATAGTAGCTAATTTTCTATTTAACCAACGTACCATGTATTAGTACCGTCAAGGTTAAGATGGGTAAGCTGAAGATAAATCCTACCGAATACATTCGCTCTTTGTAAAACGCGACTCGCTCAGGATGCAGATGCTGCGCTTGGATCGATACAAATGTGCTTGCAAATCGCAAAAAAAGCCAAAACTGAATCACCTTATTACGTTCTTCTCTTACTACTTACTGCGTTTATTACGTTGGCATAAAGATTGCATCGCGATTGCGTCGATATTGTATCTCGTTTTAATCGATACTGAACAACCTAACGTATATAAAGACCCTTGGTTACTGTATCGCTGCAGAAGCGTTGCAAAGTCACCATGTGCTATCGCTCCAATTGTAGCTTGGATGATGGCGATAATGTGAGATGTAAATTCCACGTAAACAATCTGTAGGGTCGCAAGCTACTGCGGATCCAGCGGCGAGGCGCTACCATGGCGTTGACCAGCCTCACCAAGTACTTCGGCGACGAGCTACCGGAGAAACTGCCCAAGTTGTGGGAGTTCATCACGGAGCCCTTCGAGAATGTCATGACTGATACAGGTGGGTGTTACAATGTTTACATGAGTCAGTAGAATAATATATACAAAATGATTGATGATAACTGATCTTGGAAAATGTGGCGCCTAAGTGTTGACTGATGAGGCCGACTAATTTAATTGAACAATTATTATTATACCAGGTAAAGCATACGCACCTCAAACCGTATAGTAAGGTGAGGTTCGAATTTACAGGGTGTTGTATACCATGCGATAGCGATTTCATGCAATGAAATATGTTGTTGGGTACCGATACACCTGTATTTATAAAGACATTGATGATGTAATATAAAGAGCATGCGAATGTATTACGGCACGTGGCGCATTGAAGTGCTTAGTAAAGCGAAGTGTACGGTTGCTATATATGACAAAACAAACAAGCTGACTATGGGGTTTAGGGTTTTATATCGGTCCATGCATAATACTGAACATATTATTCTCTGATCTAAGCTGAATCATTACATATTTATGGATGCAATGGTTATTGTCATGATATTCTCGAAGTAATGTATGTGTAGTGTGCACTTACATATTACTTCACTTGGTGAAGGTGGCAAATATGAGATCCCCATTTACTCCCAAACACCTCTGGTGCAGTATTTACCCTTCACATTGTGACCAGAGTTCATGAATAGCATTGTTATGAGTTGTAATTATGAAAAATGTTCCAGAACTAGAAAACCAGGAATCAGAAGCGGCAGACGAGCTGATCTCCCGGCTGCAAGTGGTGGAGGCGGTGTGCGCGCATATAGGTGCAGCGCTGTGGCCGCGATTGGCGGCGGGCGCGCGCGCATGTGCGGCGCTCACCCGTGCGCCCTTCACCGCGCTCCGGCACATGGCGGCGCGCGCGCTCGCAGCAATGGCTCAGCGGGACCCGCACGCCATCATGCAGATTGTTGTGGATGAGGTCAGAATCAAATATGGAGTAACAGATACTGCTTGTTTTTAAATATTATGGAAATATTGTAAATCGATCATCTTATTTCCTTCATACGTGCGATGATATGACGTAAGCCACTAAGTTGACGTTACATAAAGGACAGATAGGTCGTCACATCTGTGCCGGTGCTGCCGAATGATACCTGTGAGCATTGGACTAAATGTAAAGTCTTCTCGGTGACTCAATTGGGTGGACAAATCTTCAACGCCTCGAACACATACAAAGAGTAGCCAACCTGAATATCAGTGACTGTGGTACATGACCATAGTATGAGAAGATCGACTGAGCATATATGGAACCAAAATCGATATTGCAGTTGATCGAGTCCCTGGAGGACACGCACAGCGAGCGTGTGCGGTGCGGCGCGGCGGAGGGAATCGCGCGCGCCGTGGACGCGCTGCAGCTGCAGCTGGTGCCTTACATCGTGCTGCTCGTCGTGCCGCTGCTCGGTAACTCGTTCTCACTTTCACCTCGACGTCCAAACATTTAGTAATACATTTTTTGCTAGTTTTATTGATACATAAATAACACAATGGAATCAACGAAGTGTTTCAAAAGTACAAATCCAGTTCACTTTCATAAATGTCACCCCAGGCCGAAAACCGAACTCGGAATAAGTCGCTTAGCTTGCTTGTGGGGTCAGTACAGACTAACTTTCACGTGTGTGCAATAATAAACAAGCAAAAAAATAGATACTCGTACAAAACATACCTATATGCCTGACATGTCACAGACTGCATGAATCCAGATGAATCGTTCCTTCTACGCAATTAAGCAATATGACGTGAAAGGAAACTTTGTGAGGAAACCTGAGCACTGGAGATTTCGCCATAAAATTATCAAAAGTGTGTGATGTCCATCCGTCCGCACTTAACCACCGTGGTCCCCTTTGCTCCTTTCAGAGCAAGAAAAGAGCCAAACCCAGCAGACTGATAGCTGTGTCTATCCTGTCATGTAAATATCAACTTGGAACCGATCATAGAACCCTTTGTTTAGCGAGCAATCACTTGGCTACGGGGACCCGTTGCGCTGGTGTGATTTAAAAAGAGGATCGTGCAACGTGTGTGTTTTGTAACGTGCCAGGACGCATGAGTGACCCGGCGCCGGCGGTGCGGCAGATGTGCACGCGGTGCTTTGCGACTCTGATCCAGCTGATGCCGCTAGACGGCGCCGTGCCCGAGCCGCCCGCGCTGCCGCCGGCGCTGCGCGAGCGCCGCCGCAAGGACCGTCTGTTCCTCGACCAGCTGTTCAACCCGCGCACCATCCGCGACTACCACCCGCCCGTGCCCGTCGCCGCCGAGTTGCGCTCATACCAGCAGGTACGGTCGCCACACTTTACGATGCGGTATTGGAGTACGATTTGCGAATTACCCTTTGAAATAATCTTAAACAATTACTGGGAAATAGTGAACGTTAAACATGCGATTGTTAAAACTAAGAAATCATGATTAGTTGAACATGATGTCGAGTGCAATTGTTATCTGTAGATGAGCGTTTAAAGAGACAATATATTATAATAAACATAAAATCAAAACTTTCGTCTCGATTACTTGACTTATATTTTCGATTAAATTCCATGCTACTTAGTTGTTAATATCAACACTTTACAACAAACGTTGATCATAACAACAAATCACATTGCGTGTATCTGGTCTTTATATACCACCAGACGTTATGTGTGGTCTTTTACAATGAACAAACTCCATTAACGCAACGTTGTCGTCAGGCGGGCGTGAACTGGCTGCGGTTCCTGAACGAGTACCGGTTGCACGGCGTGCTGTGCGATGACATGGGGCTTGGCAAGACGCTGCAGTCGATCGTGGTGGTGGCCGGCTCGCACGCCGAACGCACGCGCGCCCGCGCCCCTCCCGCGCCCTCGCTCGTCGTCTGCCCGCCCACGCTAACAGGTACTGTGCCTGCGGTCACATCTGAGACTGCTGTATAACCTGCATAATACATATGTAACTTTTAATTTATTTATTTATTAAATAATAATGTATGTATGTAATAATATGAAACTTAGATTGGTTCTCGAGAATCATAATTCGTTGCATTAGGATATATTTGCGGGTTTAATTCCTTGATAAATATACGCATTTTACAGGCCATTGGGTATTCGAAGTGAACAAGTTCATACCGTTGAAGTACCTGAACCCGCTGCAGTACGTGGGCCCGCCGGTGGAACGCGAGCGACTGCGCTCGCTCGTCAAGTACCACAACCTCATCGTGGCCTCATACGACATCGTGCGCAACGATATCGACTTCTTCAGCTCTATCAAATGGAACTACTGCATCCTGGACGAGGGGCACGTCATCAAGAACGGCAAGACCAAGGCGTTCAAGGCGATCAAGCAGCTAGTCGCCAACCATCGGTTGATACTGTCCGGAACACCCATACAGGTAAAGAATGCTGACAAATAGTAATTAAAACAAATAGTAATTGAAAAGTAAATATTCACACACTAAAACCTATTATGTCCTATCTAAACGTGTAGTGGTGAAGCGGTATGTCTATGTGTTACGCCACGATTAGTGACGGTAGGTACATGTTTGTCAAGATAGGTAGTAGTGTAAATATTTAATATTTTACTAGATTTGACAAAAGTGCAACTATTACATGAAGCCAAGTAAAATAAATTTGAACAGAGAAATAAAAAACGAGAAGTCTCAGGGTAGATTTTAATAACATCGTTTCGGTTTTGAAATTCCCTGGGTGTGATCCCTACTAGTGACAATATCGGATCGTGGGATAAGAAAAATTTCCTTTTTTTTTGTCAAAATTTGAACTGTGGTAATGATGAACTTAACATAACACGTGATGTGACGTGATGTTGAAACAGTGGTTGAGAAACGTAATGAAATTTTATTCTAAGCGGGTTTTTACTAACACTTTTCGACAATCGAACTACGCCATCACCTACCATTAGTGGTCCCAGAAGAAGAAGTGACAAGGTAATTCCGTTAAGTTATTTTCCTTACTCACAGTTAAAGACAGCACTTACTATGGCTGTATGTCATAAGACACCGTTGTATGAGGTTGTTGGTTTTAGAACAACGTGCTGGAGCTGTGGTCGCTGTTCGATTTCCTGATGCCGGGGCTGCTGGGCACGGAGCGACAGTTCACGGCGCGCTACTCGCGGCCCATCCTGGCGGCGCGCGACGTCAAAGCCACGCCGCACCAGCTGCAGGCCGGCGCGCTCGCTTGCGAGGCGCTGCACCGACAGGTATGTTTGTGGTAATGATATATCTCAGTAATAAGAAGAAACACAACAAGTGCGAGGATACACTTAGATTTCCTTGAAACATGAATGAAATATACGTACGTATAATTATAATAAGCTAAGCTAATATAAGCTAGCTTCGATTAATAATGTCCGTATAGAATAGGTTACAAAAATACAGGATTTTTAAACAATAATAATTTTATGTATTTTGCTATATTGAATTGCCTTCTTTATTTCTCTCCCATTCTATAAGGTATTTCTCTGTTCTCCGTAGTTTTCCGCGTACTTTATTTTCTGTACGGTTTACAATAAACCGTCACAGCGAAACCCCACTGGGGGCCATCTATATTCCCAGTGACTTATAACTCACATATAATTACTACACTAACAGCAATACAAACAGTGTGTATCGATGTATCACTGTGTCAGGTGCTGCCGTTCCTGCTGCGGCGCGTGAAGGAGGACGTGCTGCGCGAGCTGCCGCCCAAGATGACGCAGGACTACTACTGCGAGCTGAGTCCGCTTCAACGACGTCTCTACGAGCACTTCTCGCGCGACCACCTGCCGCACGATCACACGCACGTTTTCCAGGTACACTTGACGTTTAACCTAAGACTAGATAGATGAATGCTGACCAGCAAACGACGCAGCACAGCACAGTGTGTCATTTGTAACGGCAGTTCAAGTTAACATTGATGTAGATAATGAGCGTATGTTGCGACGCTTACATGCGTTACTGATGTCCTTGTATGTCTTGCGAGTATTTTTCGCGTTAAGGATTGTTGCTGCTCAGCAATAAAGATGGCCCATCGATAGATCCGCCCGAATAGTAGTAACAATATATTTAATTTAATATATAGTCTTCATCCTTATTTAGTCATCAACGAAACTTGACTGTCAGCGCATGAGTTCAAGGTCTGCAAGATTAGCGAGCGCTATAAGGAACGAGTTGATGATTGCCGTTCAAACATATTTAAATATAATTGAAATAAAAAAGATTTATGTAATGCTAATAACAAAGGCTTGCGTTAATGGCACGTATATTTGAACGATATAAAATAATATATTAAAATTATGTTTCAACGAAACACATGAATATAAAAGAAAATTAAAGATATGTATGTCCCCAGGCGCTGTACTACCTCCAAAATGTGTGCAACCATCCGAAACTGGTGCTGACGCCGGAGCACCCCGAGGCGGAGCGCGTGGCGCGCCAACTGGCGGCGCAGCGCTCTTCACTCGACGACATCGACCACGCCGCCAAGCTGCCCGCGCTTAAGTGAGACACGATACCTTACGACAACCCAATACAGATCTATAAATAATAGTTCGGGTGGCATGGACGTATACAAATATCATCATATCGAGTATATTTGTAATATAGAGATTAGCAGCCCGCGGCTTTGAAGTGCTCCATCTAAAACTTCACTATCTTCACTATAATTATACTTCTATTTAAATCTGACTAGCAGGCGGTAGCCGTCCCGACATTGTTTCGGATTAAATGGGAAAAGAATTTTTCAAATAGGTGACGTAGTTTCGGATATTACCTTCTCCATATACACAAATTGCATATATATACACACTCTCTTAATAATATTAATATAGATTCAAGTATTGTGATGTTATGTGATAGATTTTGTTATTTTACTTAATTGCTTTGGTATGTGTGTCCCGAAGTTACGGATAAAATACGAATAAAAAGCTACAAAAAAAAATAGTAACTTCAATTTTGATCTTCCAGCAAGCGGATGACTGTCTATTGAATTTAAAGATTTAAAGTGCCAATTATTTCAGACAATTGCTGTTAGACTGCGGTATCGGCACATCATCGCCGGACGCCGAGTCTGCCGCGGTGCCCGTGGTGTCGCAACACCGCGCGCTGGTGTTCTGCCAATTGAAGAAGATGCTGGACATCGTGGAGCGTGACTTGCTGCGGCGACATCTGCCCGCCGTCACGTACCTGCGGCTGGACGGATCCGTACCGCCGCAGCAACGGCACGCGATCGTTACGCGATTCAACACTGACGTCTCCATCGACCTGCTGCTGCTCACCACCGCGGTACGTTCGTACCGCCCACACCGCATCTGATAATATAATCGACATTTTACTTCGAATAATTTTATTGAATTAGGCACGTGACACTTATTCATTTGCAAAAATTCGAAAAAAATTACCTTTTAATTTGTTGGTCCTTCGAGTTGACTTCCTTACAGATAGTTATTCTAAATTGTGAATATCCATATTTTGTTTTAGTTGCTTGGTTCGACTTTACCACAAAATATGATACATAAACTTATTAAAATGTTTAGGACATTATCATTCGTTTAAAGTTTGTTCCTTGATATCTGGCCTGCCCTCTGTCTCCACTCTGGGGAAATAATTTCCAGCTGATATGTAACCCAAGTATGTGTATCACGAGGTTTCACTTGTGTTATGTATTGTAGGTGGGCGGACTCGGGCTTAATCTGACGGGTGCGGACACAGTGATCTTCGTGGAGCACGACTGGAATCCCATGAAGGACTTGCAGGCGATGGACCGCGCGCACCGTATCGGCCAAAAGCGCACTGTCAACGTCTACCGGCTCATCACTAGAGATACCCTCGAAGAAAAGATCATGGGGTGAGACTTCAAAATTACAATTATCGGTACTACCTAAGTTTTGACGGTTTTCTGCTGATTCGTATTTTGCGAGCGTGACAATCATAGATGGTCTTATAATTATAAGTGTTACCACTTGATTACTAATAATTCAACTGGTAACAATGATTCCACCAACAAGACTTCTTTTTAAATAAAACATTTCATTTTATTATTGAAAATATATTCTAACAGGTAATATTTAAAAAATTGTACAGACATACTACTTATATATAATTTTATACCATAAAATGATCTAAACTTATGTATGTGACCAACCAAAGCATTGGGTTTTGAACTCATCAATGTTGGTAACAGTCATTGAAAAGAAGAAAGTAGCAACAAGATGTTTTTATTGATAAGATCTATTAATTTTTCTTTTAATAATTGTTGTTGTAACATTCAAACTTGCATTTTTTTTTCAGTTTGCAAAAGTTCAAGCTAATGACCGCGAACACGGTGATAAGCAGCGAGAATGCCGCAATGGAGACCATGGGCACTGATCAGCTGCTCGACCTGTTCACGCTGTCTGGTGGCGCAGCCCCCGGCGCTTCGGGCTCCGCACCCGGCGGGAAGTCGGTGCTGGAGTCGCTACCCGAGTTGTGGGATGACAAGCAGTACGAGGAGGAATATGACATCTCCAACTTCATAAAAAGTTTGAACACTATTAAAGAGTGAATGTGATGTTTATTGGTTTTGGTTTCGTTATCTGATAATATCCGCCGAGCCTGAATGTCGGAACACCGAGTGCGCATCGTGACGAAAACATCCGAATTTTTGCAATATGCACGAGTGAAAGTGATTACAGTGAAATTACATTTTTTATTGTGCAAGATTGTTTTTACGATTTTATATTTCGTTTTGTTTCTATATCACAAAAAGAAACCATAATTCGAGAAATGTCATTTTTTGTGTAACATATACACACCCTATTGCCTTTTAACGATTAATTGAGCAAATGGGCGGTCGATGCGTAAAGTTTAGGGACGCGACTGATCATTACCAAACCATTACGATGTCCGCCATTATTATAGACCTTTAGTCAATTCATTCGCTTTAAATATAAGAATTTTATCGTTGTTGAAATACTAAGCTTAAGCTTTTTCATAATTAATTCATAAATTCAATATAGTAGAATAATGACAAAAAGGAATATAATATGACCTCGCCGTTATAGTCATAACATAAAACAAATGTACTAAATTTCATTTGCGTTAATATTATTGAATTCGTTTTTGCATTTTTGTAGAAGAAACTAGTATTACCGTGTATTGTAGATAATTATTGAACGTTTTTAACGGCGGAGCTCTGACTTGTTATAGTGTTCATATTCTAAACATCGCTCTAGATCTTTCTACAATCGTTTTAGCTATTAAACATTCTGGAGTATAGTATAAAGATACGGAAAAATATTTTTTTATAATATCATAATATATTAAGAATTCAGCTGACACCAACCAACTTATTATACTATAAAAACTTTATTTGAAGTTTTATCGGAGTTTAAAATACAGTAATACAGAATATATCAGCAGCCAAAACTTTATGTAGGGATATTGTGTTTTATTAATTCACATTTTGTGTTCGTTCCGAATTTTGATCCCCAAGTACGCCATAAACAGTTTTTGTTGTATTTTTTTTTTTTTATAAAAAAGATAATGGTACCAAATTTGGTTCAATCCATGTCATGGCGTTAAAAACAATTTCCGTTAATTGAATGTGTTTGTAATGTTCCTGCATGTGAAGAGTCATTTATTTTTTGTTGTTAAACAAAATTAGAAGATTTTTACTTTCTGAGTTCTGACTTTAGGTTTGCCACCGCTCGGCAATAATAATTCGTATTTGTATTTTTTATTGACATATTTTAGTTAGACTTATATTTATTTACTAATTACATTGTTAATGTTAAATGTAGTTCTCGATTATTTCCGTAGGTATGTATTTTATGTAATAGATACCTCAATATTTTTATATGTAACAATTTTTAATGGTGTAATTTATTGTTTAGCATTCGTAAGAAAAAACGAAGTCATATTATTTAGTCATTTATAGTATAGTAAGGTGTCAACAACGCGGTGGTATTTTTGATGTATTGTACCTGTTCCATTGTAATGTTAGCGGGGAAAATAAGTTATGACAGCCTAGCTGTTTCTCAAATGTGGGGTTGTATTTTCGCAAGTAAACACTTCTGTCGCTCTGTGTACCGTATCTGATTATATGGTTAAATACTTTATTAATTATCTGCTTCATTATTTCACAGTGTGTGTGCGTTATGTGTATTATATCCTCATAAATTTCCGACACATTAGTGCTACTTAATTCTGGTAAGATCACATAATTAATTCATTGCTTCTAATTATCCTTTTAAGATTATTAGGTTTTGTTCAAAATATTATGTTTCATGAGTAAAATTAACAATTTGAATAATTTCTGTAGTTTTATTTTTTTTGTAACACCTTGATGTTAATATAAATCCGACTAAACGTTTTTGTACGTAATTAAGATTTTCATTTAAGAAAAAGTCATCATTAGTCTGACCCTTATAAGCTTACACTTAATTTATAAAACTCATAAATCTTTACCAAATTACACAAATAAAATCGTGCATAGTTTCAAATCCCTAAAATACTGCTGGTACGTATCAAAATCCTCTATGAATGAGTAAAGTCGCCATATGAGTTGCGTGATGTTTTATAAAGTATGATGTATATCTGCGGTATGGTGGATTTTCCGGAAAGGTGTATATGCTGTTGTGGTGAAAAATTAACGAATTTTTGCAATCGGATACTTTTTTCTAATATGAATATTATGTTGTTTCTAGATATGAATCCAATAGACTATAGTAGTTTCCTCGGTTGTGGTCATAATTAAATTGTACTTTTATGTAAAACATTAATTTTACAAGATATTTATAAATTTCATAGATTTTTTTATAAATGTACTAGATAATGTTATGCTGTAACATTTTCAAAGGCTAACAGTAAAAAAATGGTATTAGAAATATTTCTATTAAGTCACTTAGTTTTTGACATTTTCCATTTATTAAATCTAAACTTTTATTTTTGAATGGAACTAAAAAGAAATACACTACTGCAGGATGAAATTACCTATAGAAGCAGAAGTTAAACAGAAAAAGACCACAAAATTACTGATTTCACTACAAATTATCGAACCCAACAAAATACCTCCAAATATAACAAAAATAGACGACGTTACTGAACTTCTAGAAAAGCAATTAGAATCCGAATGGAGATATTTCTTAATACTGGGAAAAGTACTCGAGATGTAATGGTATAGTCGGGCTAAACCATAAAGTTATTATACTACCGTAAGTATATTATGTTTATGAGCTAAACGAAAAATGAGACTAGAAAAGGAGGCAAATTCAAAAAAAACATCGCATGGCAACTCTGATTATAATCGGAAATATAGTTTTGATAATTTATTATACTTAGGTCAAACTATAGAGTTAACTTTATGGGTCAAACAATAGTAGCTTAATATTTCACTAAATATATTGCAAAAAAAATAACAGTAAGTAAAGAAAGGAAAAAAACATGGCAATAAAAATGCAATATTTTTATTTTCAATCTGTACAGTCAAAATCGGAATCTAAAAATTTTACCTGAAATAATGGGTGAACTACTATTGTTTTCTCTGACTCTTGTTATGAACTCTTCCATATCTGCAGTAATTTCATCTAGTTTTTCATATTGTTCTTCGACATTAAAAGCATAATCTGTATTTTTTTCCAGTCCTCTGGTGTTATGCTGTTAAATGAGTCTTCTATTAATCTTGCCATAGCCTCTGCAGATAAACCAATATTGTTATTGGCAACTTTGCATTTTGTCAAACTCGTGTTAGGACGGGAGTCTTAGCACTTCATGACCATGTTGCTTTAAAAGTTAATTAACTTGGTAAACTGATGCTTGTTTATGCTCCTTATACCAAAACTAAAATTCTTCCCTGGAAAGACAATCTTCCTATGGAACACCATTAGAAGTGAGCCATGCTTGGATATCAGGATTTCTAATATTACCCAGACACACACAATGATAACTGGCACTATCCACAACAACGACACTGGGCTCACTTAAATTTGGAATTAGTTTTTCAGATATCCATTTATTCTAATTTTGGGCATTCATATCTAGATGATAGTATGCATTTTTTTTGATTTTGTACTGACTACAAGAAGAGCAAAGTCAAATACAAATTCAAACCAATTTGATAAAAGGATGGGATGCAATGTTTTACTGGAGCTAGTAAAATTGATGCTTTCCCTCATTTCGCTTTAAAGGGACCTTAATGTTGTTTGTCACTGTATGAAACTCATTAATTTTATTTTTAACAGCATCAATATCTAAAGTATCCAAAGCCAATAATGTTGGTTTGGGTGATCTTTTTTGCTGGTGTGTTCCACACAACTTCATTTATTTCATTTTGTTTATTAATTCTTTAAACGATACAAACATTGGTATCTGTTTTTTTTTGAATAGTTAATATAAAAGAACATGAATTAATGACACATGGCTCAACAAGATAATGAATGAATAAAGGAATTTCTCAATATCTTATTTATTTTAATATATTTTAATAGTCTTTGTCCTATACAATAGCAACTTATAAATGATGTCCTTATACATATTACAAAGTTTGCAAAGGAGCCACTTAATGCTCCTCACAAATAGAAAGGGTATATTTAACAAGATGCTGAACCGCTCGTGTTTGAGTTACCATACAAGTATAGTCGAAAGAACTATGACAGTCTTAACATCAATTGAAATCTCTAAATAGTTTGCAGATTTACCATTGTATATACTTACCTACATTGAAATTTAATTTATCCTAAGTAACTATTAGATATTATAATAATACTATTTTTGTTAGTTCTCGGTGTTTTGTTAAAAAACGACTGTAGGTACTTCCTGGTCAAAAAAGAAATCTCATGAAGATACTCATTGTGTCTTTAAACATTATTATTGCAACGAATCACCTAATTTTTTAATTGTTGCTTTTATATTCTGCGTATGTTACGTAGTATGAAATGCTTAAGTTATTTATTTTACTTAGTATCTTATTACATACTGAGCTAACAAACGGCCACTTGATAATAAGCGGTCATCGCACCCAAGCATGCCCAGTATCCATGTCCAAGACATTGAAGGCAATATCTTTGTATTATCGGCTATCATGGACCCGTTTGTTACTCTCTCCAACATTATAACAAAATCAAATAGACATTTCATGGTTAAAACTAGATGCAGATTAATTAATAGATGGAGTATGGTAACTAGCCCAGAAAGTTAAAAATCCCTACTACACCACCTACTATTTAGCTTGGACTCAAAGATGTGCTGAGTGTGTGAGAGTCTAATTATGTACAAAAAATTGTTTCTATGGAAAGTGTACAGATCGACACGTGCCTGACACATACGTTCGCCTTGAAATCAGTATTAAATATTTGACACAACAAAAATTGATATTTGACACATTCTTGAGAGCCATTTTAAATTGACTTTAACGTCAATGTAATTGGTCATTTTCAGTTGGTATATTTTTTACATTTCGGAACGAGATGGCGCCGTAGAGTTTTTTGAATCATGCTGACGATTTTATGAGAACGGTAAAAAGTTATACTCAAAATTGATACCGGTACGCGTAAAAACCTCTATAACAGTTTTTCATTTATGTCTACTAAGTTTATATCAATATTCAAATATCTATCCAATTCATAAAAATAGCTTACAGTTTGATTTTTATATAAATACATTTATACATAATTAATTTCTATTAGGAGGTACTTGTCTTGTATTCCTTTATTACTCTATGGTTTGCGTTACATGAGTAGGTAAGTAATTTAGTTTACAGGTATATTGCCAGATGGCGGTAAAGGGCATCAACACCATGGCGAACGCGACGTCGGCCGTGTGTGTATAAATTTTGTTTTCTACGGAAAAGTATCGGTTATTGTTTGTTTGTAAGTGAAAACACTTCGCGATAAGTGACTTCAAATGTGTACATATTAATTAGAATACGTGGTCTTTGTTGAAAAATAAAAGTTTTGTGAGCAAAGTTATAACGAACTCTGGGATCAGTTCAGACTTTAGGTGTCAACGAGGTAAGAAACCGAAGCTTATTTCAAGATTACGATGGCTATTATTAACACTTTTCGCGGTAAAGCATGTTTTTGCGCTTTAAGCTCGATTAATTATCCTAATCTAGTTCTGCCACTGTCTCATGCAACTTGGGTAATAGTTATAAATAATTCTCAGAAAGGTTATGTCTTGTCTTTCTAAATATCGTAGATATCCACAGAGTAAAGATTGTTTTAGAGTATAGCTGAAAGTATAACTTGTGGTGGTCCTTTTTGGCGGCATGTTTACAAACATGTTTTATGGTCACCTAGTGACCTAGAAATTGTTTGGGGAGAAAATTTGAGACAAATAATAACACTAAAGTATAAATATAATATTTATTTCTTTTCTTATTGTTTTGTTTGTATTGTTTGCAAGAACTTAGGTCACTGTCAATGAAGCAGACTCAGTATTTTTAATATTGATATGAATAATACCTAAATGGATATATACCTGTTTTTAATTCTTTAGGTTACTTAACTGAAATTAGATAAACTAAGATTAAAATATTTGAGAGTTAAATTTTATCATATCATATCTTAGCTGGGATAAATACAGAACCTAAATAAATATTTAGATACTTTATATTTATTCTTTATTAATTAAAGTAGATTATATTTGAGTTATTTTTAAGTTAATCTTATGTTTATAATAGTAATGTTGAGATTGTCACATATTTTTAATTTCTAAAAATTAAGAATATATATTTACCATTCCTTATTATAGAAAGTGTCTCAATATTATTAAGAATCATACATATTGTTAGTTCATTCTTATTAATTTTTGCCCATTAATAAAATTGTAAATTTAGACACAAATATCTACTCAGTGATTCAGTGTATGTAAATAATGATAAGAACTTATTTTTTTAATGACCACCTAAATGTGGAAAAATAAATCTCTATTTGTTTATTTTCTCTCAAAAGTAATCTCAGTAAGTTGTTCAGTATAAAAGTAAAAAATATTTGACTTTATTTTTCATAATTGAGTGTTATTGAAATTATAAGAGCAGAAGTTCTTTGTATGTCATCAATAAAATATACAATTATGAAACTTAACATTTTGAATACAATTATAGTCATAATGCAAATTGTAAATTAAATGAAGAAAAATATAAGATAAATAGCAATTGCAGTGTGTTGCAATATTTGTGAAGTGACCTGATAAATAAAACTGAGATACTCACTCCTTATTCCTTATTAAGTGAAACCCAAGCATAATGTTTAATTGAATATTTAAATTAATTCTAAAGTTTCCACTTTATGTAGTATGGCTCTGTATTTTTCATAGTTGATAATATGATACTAGAAAATTTCAACTCAAATAATATTAATGATAAACATGGCAGTTAATATTTTCCACAGCCATGTACAGTAGGGGCTCAGGTATACTACTAAACCTCCTGTTTTTATATTCAAAATCATGTTCTAAAACTTGGCAGTTCCACATCTGCAGTGAATTTTCAGATATTTTTAAACAAACCCAGGGTTTTGGGAACTAAAAATTATGAAATGATATTTAACAGTTGTATCATTGTTATGTTATAATTTAATAGAATATAAGGCAATTGGGCCCAGTTATATGAGAAAGGTGTCTTATTTTAAATAAAACAACCTCAATGAATTGTACACAATTAATTAGTATATCAAACATAATTAATTACATTACAAACAAACAGCCATACAATATACAATGTAAGAACCCAGTGTAGTGAAACAAAGGCTGTTTCCCGAACAATAAAAAGACAGATGCGTGATCAAACCCTCTCTTTATGTGTGCGTTTTTTAAAAAGAGGTTTGCAACAATCAATTCCCTTTGTGCGCGACATCAATGGGAGCGGTTGGTGTGTACCTATCCTTTGATCCCGCCGCCCTCTAAAGATGCGACAGTGCGCTAATACCGCCGCCGCGGACCGGAATGGCGTATGCGACGCGCTTGTTTATGCATGAAAAGGTTTATAACTATGTTTTTAGGTTTCGCGGTATAAAATTATTCGTCCGTTAACATGGGACGTGTTAGTGAGTAATTAACACGATTAAACTTTTTTTCAACAAATTTATCCTACAATTAAGGGTAATGACTTTTAAAAAACTGTTATTAATTATTGAATACTGAGATTTAAAAAATCTCGCATTTCCGATGTTTGGTATTGCTTAACTATTTTTCTCGGAGGTTATAAAACCTGAGAAAATCTGGAGTAGAAAATTTTATCGTTTAAACAGTATTTTACTTGGTAAACATTTTCTCCTGCGGCATACCTTCTGAGGTACGTACAAAATATATTATGTTTATAAAAAAATCACTGAAATTATTGCAGAATTCCAAACAGTTGTCGTTTACGACTTTTTAACTCTTGAGTAATATGGAGTCGTATTACTAAAGGGGACGATCACAGAGCTTTGTTGTCTAAGTGGGACTTACTGTCCTGCAGATTGACTTGCTAACGAGAGAAGTTACATTGATATATATTATTGTCTATTATTGTTACTACACGATAATAGATTTATTAAAAAAAGCTCCTGTAATTAACTGTTAACTTATTAGACTCATAAGACAAAAAATTTATGACAATGTTAGATGCCAGGTTTTTTAACACATTTTATTGATGTGATTTGATTGATTTGTCGTCTTTGAAGTATTTTCATTTATATCAATATATATATCATTTTATTCCAATTCAAAATCATATAGGTATTCTAAAAGTACACTTATGTACATAATTTTTTGCTTCTACTACGGCTTCAAAAAGGTGCTTTAACATTTAGGAGAAGAAAGGGCGAAAGAATCTCCTAAGCACATCTGTTTAAACAACACATGGTAATTACCAAAGTTTAAACCTGCGCGGAACTGCTTTCGACACTATTATTTCCAGGCGTTCTTGTCTTTAATATATTCATCTATATAATAATATCCTTTTACTTATAAGCTGTGCTTTAACGCGTCGCTTAAAAGTTCCAATGGGTAACTCGAGTATCAACTTTGGAACCTTATTATAAAAACGAACTTTAAGCCCCACAAAAGAACGCTGAACCTTTTGAAGACGATATGAAGACGTAACCAAATTGTGCCCATTTTTTGTTTCATTATTGTGTGGATTACTTTTCTGCTTGTATGTATTTACATTTTTTTAAATAAATACTAAATTATTATAAATATATTGACTGGCTACGGTGAGTACACCTATTTCTTTAAAGTTTTCCCTTAATGACTCACGTGACTTTAATTTGTCGATAGCTCTGATTGCTCTTTTCTCTATTACAAATATTAAATCAATGTCCGCTGATTTACCCCACATTTGGATACCATAAAACATAAGACTATGAAAGTAGGCAAAATAAACAAGTCTAGCTGTCTCTATATCAGTAATCAGTCTTATCTTCCTAATTACGTAAACAGACCTACTAAGTATACCTGCAAGAACCGATATATGGGCGCCCCACTGAAGCTTATTATCTAATGTGACTCCTGTGAAAAAACTGTGGATTATTCCATAGCCAATGTTACATAATATAAAATATATAAAACTATTAAATCTATTACAAGTCAGAAATATTTGATGTTTGTCATATTTTTCCATCTTTCAAATGTACACACGCAGTCTGAAATATTTAAAATTCTACGGGAATGGGCTAAAACTGGAGACGTTCAGTTTAAACACATCCAATACGGTATTCTCATCCAATCATGTAACATGAAAGTTGGTGCGGTCTCGATATGCGGGCACCCTCCCGTAATTTATCAAGTTTTGCAAGTCTTTCCTCGCTTTTAGGTAAACACAAAGTTTAGTCTCAACTAATGCGTTTTTCGAACCAAAATTACAGCTCTTCGTAATCGCGGAAGAAATGTTTAGGTATGATGACTTAATCGTAAATCTTAATATCATACATGAGGTTTTAATATCCTCCGTCGTCCATATTTAGTATCGGAATAGTCGGAGGAAATTCAAGCCATTTACCGATTGGTTAGATCAAACAGTATCGCTCTACGTTGCTATGGCAATGGCGCCCAACCTGGGCCCTACCCTACCCTACGTAATTGACGACACTTTTAATGGATACCTGGTCTGTTGCTAATCGACCGATACAATTAAATGAACGGACTGCACTAATTGCCAAGCAAGACAAAGAGGCAAACACTTCCTTTGAGACTGATGTCTAGTGTCACTCGAGACGCAGGCATGTACCGCATCAAAGCTCAATGCTCCTTCACAACCGATATTGAAACCACAATTGTTATTGAATGTTGACCAGTTTACATAGAACGCTTACCAAATTTAAAAAGACAGGACCATGCGTTATAAAATATGAATATAAAACGATTTTAATATTTTAAGCAAACGTAATTATTAATTTGATTTTGTATATATATATAATGCTAACTTTAAATATAATTTTAATCTTACTATATTTACATTTTCTTTTTATGTATAGACTTGACATCGATATACATACAAACCAAAACGTAGTTTTTTGTCAATGTATGCTGTTTGCCTGTCTGTGTAATGTAATGTCTGTGTAAAATGAATAATAATTATTTGAGGTGTTGGTGCGATTGGAAACGTAAGGCGTAGATCTTCTGAAGCGTGTCGAGGATGTGTTACTAGTATAGAACAAAAGCCGTCACTGGCAAAGTTATAGCATAACCGTCCTGTGTGTACATTGATATATCAATTAACGTCACTGGTCCGGTGGAGGGAATTCGACAGAAGGACCGGTCCGGTTTACTATAAACGGAATCTCGCAGTCGATGTCGTCGTCAGCCCGTTAGAATTGTTTAGATTGTTGTCTCAATATCCCGCTCGATTGCTACCACCACCTGCAGTGCCAGATATATTATGCAGTGCCTGTTGGAATTGTTTCCACGTCCAATCAAATATTCGTATTCATTGATTCTTTGGTTACAAACCTAAAAAAATATTTGAATTAACTGTGTAAGTGTATTCAAACAATTTTTGATAATTTATACTTTGTCCATTAAAAAACGATACTCAGTAGTCACGGTTGACTTTGAAGTTTTCTTGTACTCTTTGGCGGCATTTATGTCAATGTTTTGTTTAGTTCGTTAGCCAACTCTGTGCGGAAAGCTATCTAATAGGCGGCGGGGCATACACTAATTCAGTGCACTTGAGCGTATCGTTACGTGTTATGAGAGGCCCGCGGGCTTGGCGATAACGAGCCACTCCAGCGCGACATCCAGCCGTCCTCGCCACGGTCGCCAGCATTAGCGCCAGCCTCCTCCACCGATGCTGCGCACCTATTAACCACAAAAGTGGACAATAATGTTGACTTTGATAGTACACGTTGGCCGTCAACCTTTTGGAGCATTCATTTCTCCAACAGCCTCGGAATATAGGCGAGAAGGTTATGTCGAATTTAAAAGTAATCAATATTATGCGTGTCGAACATAAAAAAATGACAATTGATAACAAGCTTATTATAACTACTTTATTGCGTACAATAATATAGATGAGGAGTTGCATTATTATATATGCTTCTGATTTTGGCCGAAACTGAATTATTTCAATGCCATTCTGTATGTGTACAGATGTCTTAAAAAGAGCACCTCTAATTTTACATTTACATTTGTATCGAACTCGAAAAACTTAAGAATCTCAATTATGTTACTTAACGTTTTACAAATTGTTAATGAACTACGAAACCCGAGAAAACACTTCTGTGATTACAATGGGCCTAGTTTGTGTCAATATCTCTTTGGCATTATTGTAAGACATGGGTAATATTTTGCTTTTGAAAGTTGATATCATTACCGCTCACTTTACCGTGCCTACTTTTGTTCTTTACGTGTACTTTGACATCTTACCTATAGGGTCATCATCATCATTACAAGTCATAATGTCCCACTGCTGGGGACTAAAGGACAATTTCCACCTTTCTATCCTACGTCTCCTTTTAAGAACATTTGACTTAGTTAATAAGTGAATAAATTCGATGCTTATACTTTTATTGCCTTATTATTTTTAAAAATATAGTAATATGTTTCATTAATCAGATGTAGGACGTCCGATATATTGGAAGGTGGAAGTGGTAGGTGGAATGTTATGAATACTCGCTTACATATTCAGTACGCAGTGGAAAAAAGAGAAGAAAACAGAAGACAACTAAAAGTAGTCCGGCTGCTGTCTTTGCAATGTAGTAAAAACAACTATTTCATCGTTTGATGCTGAATGCTGACCACCAAGCACCAAACTACACGACAGCTTCCACCGCTTTTTTTGGAAACTACTAATAGAATGCCGCGACACGCGAAGAGCTTACGCTTAGCGTGCACTGAATTTCAGACGCCGACGTCAATGGCGAGCCGCCGACCGTCACCTAGAGCTAGGAATGTTTAGGAGAGGAAATTTAATAAAGATATATTAAAACAACAAACAACAACTTATAAGATTTTTTTATTGATATGAAAGGGGCGTGAGCTGAAATCCCTAATCGATTAGGCTCTTGGATGCAAAATGGCTCTTTAGAAAAAATAATCGATAGATTTGTCCTTATTGCTTAAAACCGCACATGTATATTGCGCAAAAGACCAGAAATTCCGTTTTTTAATGCCATTTATTATAAGATATTAATGCTAAGAACCTAAACAGAAATATTACTTGTATTGTATTTAGTTGTTTTGGTGGACGTGGTTGGGGATTCAGCGATATTTTAAATAAATTTCCTTTTCAACTTTTTTACGTCTTTCGACATGAAGCTATTTCGGATTATCTCAAAAAGGTTTTTCAAATTTTCAAGTTTCGGCTTTGATCATGTCAGTCTTTTCCTGTCATAATGATGTTTCTAAAGAGAGAGAGAGATAGAAAGATGACGTGTAATTAATTTTAGCGTTGCTATGTCTTTATGACATTTTTACCGAATCTTTATACCATTTGGTATCTAATAAGAATCGAGAGCTTATCTATTTTACACTTATGTGTGAAAGATGCCGCGACGGAGAAATAAATAGACTCTTTTCATATCGTAGACATACTAACGTAAAGTATATAAGCTCTATGTGTCATATAAATTTTCATGTAACAATTTAGATCGGTACTACAGTATTTACGTGATCTTCGAAAATGTATAAAAGGATTTCTAAAAATTATAATTAAGTTAAGAGACGTCGTTACATACCACTATACCAGACTTTTCTCAGGAAAAGTATTCAACTATTACTCCTGAGTTCGGAGGTATGTGATCTCGTATAGCCAAAGTCGTCTTTGACATCAAGGGGGGAATAACGTTTTTATAGTATAAATATATTAACAATATTAATTTTCAGAACTTTAGCTAGTTATTTGGGAAATTGGTCAAGGATAAATTTCGTTTTTAGTTACAAAATTGTCCTACTACCCACATACAAATTTTAAACCGTACGATGGCAATATGCATCTAAGATAAAAGGTATGTCACGTTGACGAGGTGGACAAAATTGTGCAGTGGGAAGTTTGTTTAACATTCGTGTAAATTAATCATTCCGTAAATCGACATGGCGGACAAAAACTGGCAAAGCGAGAGACCAGAAGACTGCTGGCCGGTCGGAACGGGGGCCCATTGATTAATTGGTATCAGTAGTGGAGTAGTGACGTGATAAGGGCGGCGTGTACGGCAGGCGGTTCGGACGCAACGTTGTGAAAACGCGAATCGATGTCGGTATGCATTCTGTTGCATGGGAAATTGTAAGACAATTTGTTTTCAATGATTTCATGTAAAAATTAAAATTCTGGTTGTTGCTTCGAGTTCTAAATCAGCTTCCTTGATAGACTTAGTATTATATTTTTTATTGAGGATAATTGCTTGTTACATTCGTCCATATTTTAAACAGAGTGGTCAAATAATTTTAATCCAAACGTAATATAAACATTTAAGCATTAAATGTGATAATCACAGATCAAAAACTCGTCCCACGTATAATAACGCAGTCTATGTGATACGGCGCTTGGCAACTCGCGGGTTGATGGCGTGGAGGGGTGTGGGAGTGTCGGCTCGGTCAAAGGGCCCTTTGATGTTTGCCGCCGGCTTAATGCACCGCCCGCGGGCCGCGCTCCGCTCATCATTAGCAATTTCCCTGTAAGTTGTTATCTTTACCGCTATTTATTTGTACAATTTCATGGACGAAACGACGTCGTCTTACACCTCAGCGGCCGGGTTATGCTTTCAAAGTCATTTGAATTTGATTTTTTTTTTCATGAAAACATAATTAGCTTCATAAGTTAGTATGTAAAGAGTCAAATGACTCTGCCGCTACTATAATCCATCGATGCTAGTGATGTTAGAGTAAGGGTCGTATTATGAACTGTTTTCCAAGCGTCTTCTTTTCGCTCGCCAAGTACTAACGTATAATATTTAACTCTTTCATTGATATGGTTTCACACTAGTGTGGTTATAATATAGTGTCACATTTTATATGTGGTGTTTATGTAGTGAAGAGTGTTGTTAGTGTATTATTAATTATTATATAAATATTAATTATACAATTATCAAAATCGAAGACAAATTGGGTTCTGTTGCTCCCTCGTTAGGGAATCTTAGAATATAGTGTATGAAAAAGAGAAATTAGTGTCTATTTAAACAATGTCTTTGTTTTATAAAAGTTAAAGATTAAAAGAGGTAGCTTGTATCTAAGTTTTCTTCATTGTTGTCGTTGCTTCATAAGAAATTTGATACAGGTTCCGGCGGATCTCGATAAAACGTTTTATGACTTGAAACTCGCTACTCGCCAGGCGTTAATTCGTGCGTTGATGTGCGGTGGCCATCTGTTGAAATGATTAGTAACGCCCGTCGCATGCATTGTGGTAGATGGTCATTCGAACCATATGTTCGTTCCATTGAGGCGGCAAATGCTGATTGATCGACGTGGATCTGCTAAAATGATTACATTACCGAAACTATAAGAACTGTAAATTAATACTCATGTCGGTGTTCGAGCGGAGTGCATTAACAATAAAAATTAATTAGAGTGGTTCAACACCGACTATAAGTGGAAACGAGTTGTTTAATGTTTACACAGTATTAATGGACAAACGTAGTGAAATCAATAAGAGCGCGCGCGCGAGGCGTGAGAGCGGCCGAGATCAAAGGAGACTCGATGGCGCCCGCCCAGGGCTGCCAACGCGCGCGCTTTGCGGATCATCGATATTCGAACATTTTTTATTTTGAACATCAACACACATCTTCAAAGGTTCGTTGTATACTCTTTTTATTTCCATCAATCGATTATCATAAATGCGACCTAATGTAGTACAGAGTTCTTAAAAATATTGATGAACATAATCTTTCTATTGTAACATTAAAAAATTAAAGCCGTAGCAAGTATATATGTACAGGAAAATCCAAATTAGAAGTTTGAGTGATTGAGAGAGATATCTGAGAGACGTTAATAATATAAAAGAAGTGTGCGTGGTAAGTTATTTGAAAGGTCCTATGCCTCGGTATATTTGAAAGAATTATTGTGGGTCATCATCGTGTCTAAGTAATAGTAAACGTTTGGAGTTTAACTGAAATATGCAATATTGCTCTGGACTGGACGATTTTAGTTCGAATTTACAGAATTATTAGAATATCAATTAACGTCGACGCGATTGCAACGACCTTGTTAATTTAAATACTGTGCCAACATGACGCTGGGCTGTATAAAAGTTAATCTTTGATCTAGTTTCAAAGGTTTCGCAGACGGAAGGTGTTCGACGCGAAATTATACTCGATTCAATAAAGAACAAGCAAATGGAGTTTGTGCTTCCAGTGCAATTATCTATGAATAGCCAGTTCACGGAATGACTGTTATGCTTACGTAAACAAAAATGTTGAGTTAACGTGTTGTGCGTAAATTTTATTTTAGTAATAAAAGTTTTAAATTAAAACCTATAAATCAACCAAATTTATTGGGAAAGGCGATTAATAATACGAGGAGACCAACGGGGCAATCAAAGAAACGACCGCTGCACAACCATCAAAGGCATCAATGGTAAACATAGGACGAGTGAGCTGTGTGAGCACATCAGCACACCAAATTGTCCGATGTCTCGGTTCCGAGCGACGCTGGATTAGTCCGCGGCGTGTTCAAGACGTGCTTTTGTCATCGCTTTCTGCATTGCACTTCAATCTCACTAAACTCTGCCCTTTGTAAAGTTTCATATTGATTTTTTACAACCGAACTGGTTCTTTCATTAAGTGTTTCTTACGACAAAGGTCAGTTTTCAGTTGCGATTGAAATCTTTTTCGATTAAAAGAACCACGCGACGTTATTGAGTTGTTGTCAGTCCCATTTGTGTCATATAAACTCGCATTATAAACCATAATTTTCACGTTTCCCATTTCGTAAAAGTATAAAGAGAGTACATTGAGATATTAAACTAGAATCAATTTAACGATCGCAATGAGAACGGTAAGCTATGTAACAGAATATCGTTCCACAACACAATGGAATTCAAAGAGAAGTCATATAAGTCATACATACGATTTAAAACAAAGATATCAACTGCGCACACATTTTTTCCCGTGCACGCAACGGAGTTACCTGAACGATACAAATAAAAAGTCGAAAGTCGAATGCAAAAACGACTTTATATCGTACGGATTACGTCAGCCTCGAGCTTAGTGTCCCGTCAAAGGCCCGCGCAGGTTAGATCATAAACGATTGTCGGTTGTTTACACGCGGCGACGGGGGCTGCGATTTATGATGTTTGAGTTGGGGCGACACCAAGATACTTCGCACTTTGTACCTGCCCCGAGCACTAAACGGGCGCTAAGCCGACCTAGGTCTATTTGATTTGCCGTAACACTGATACTGTGTTGTGACGTCTGTTTACATCGACTTTGGATGGTTCGTCAAATAACAGCGTAGCTTCGGATATTGATTGTGTTACGAACGTAGATATCGACATTTATGAACGACCTAGAATCTCGTCCTGTATAATAAGGGGACTTCATTAATGTATTTTGTAAGTGATTCCTGGAAATAAGGCAAGGAAATGTAATAATTGCCAGATGTTATTATGGGAACACTGTACGCACGCCACTGAATATATACCATAATACTGTGCCAGCAAAAGAGTTTAGAAAGTCGCTCGTTAGCAGTATTAAGTACGTCTGGTTTAAGGCCCTTACGACACCCCTATGTCCTGATTCCGGATTGTTCTCGGCCCCGCCCCAAAAAGAAGATTTTCGTCTGCTATTTTACAATGTGTTCAACGTAGAGAAAAGCCCCCTGCACCTCTTTACTAAAAAGAAATAAGGCAACGAATAGCAGACTAGGCTTAATCTGTAAATTACTTGCCTTTTTTTGTGCAACGTAGAACCTAAGGCCATCGTTTTTGGGAAATCTCTTGGTTAAAATTAAACGTAGAGAAATATTGTCTAGAATACTTTGTCGTAGGTCTCAGTGCCCCTTTTGCATGTCAAATATTGTCTGTTTTGTGCCCCGCGCCACATTATTCGCAAGAGTCACGCGGCGGAGCGGCGGCCCCGGCGGCAGTCAAAGCTCGCCACAATATTTATCGGTGGCGCGGTATCAATGCGCCACGTAGCGACTCCGGAAGCCCACCTGAATACGCGCGTCCGAGGCATGAGCTACGGCGGGTAATACCTAACAGATTACGCTGCCTATAACGCGCGTTCATCTGGGTTATTACCAACATTTTATAGCAGAAGCAGAGTAGGGAATTAGGAACTAATTACTTCATTGATTGTGTTTTGAATTTGATAATATTTAAACAACATAAATGATTCTCGTCATATAAAGTTTTCATGTGATTTTACATTCGGTTACAGTAAGTATTTATCGGGATTTCCATTTATTTTTGTCTGTAAAATAGTCAACATGTATGCAGCGAAGTTAGATCAAAGAGCGCGACATTTATCGCTGTCAAGGAATCGCCTCAAAGAGACCTTAGAGTGGTGATGGTACCGATAATAAGGTGTCGTGTTTTCTAATAGCACTTGTTTCAAGTACACATTGTCTTTTGAAATAGAGCTCTAGGAACGTGTGAAACAGATACATTTGATTGACATTTTAAAGACAAGATGAAATTTGAAAAGGAGTTTATATTGTTTTATTTAAGTTCTTAGCTAAGATTTTAAAAAAAGGAAGTACATATTTATTCCTGTAAAATTTTAAATACTTTACTATTAATATAATTTTATCATTACACTTAATATATACTGAAACACTTTTATAATCACCGCAGTTCTAATATTAGTGCACTTTTATATGTATACATTTAATCGTTTCTCAGAAGACATTTCATAATAGCAACAAATATTCGAGTGAGTAGGCGGATCCGCCGTTTCTTTTTTATATTTATTTTATGAGTTTTATGTCTTATTTTTAAGAAGTCACGGTGCAAGCTGAATTGACTTGCAATTAAATAGGAAGCTGCCAGCCATCGAATAGTCCCTTAAGTTTAGTCGAAACTAAAGTATGATGTGCTTAACTGCCTACGCTGTTCTATGACTATTTTGTGAATAACACTCGAAAGTTCATATGGCAAAAGTTTAATTATGATGCATCTATAATGTTCGAGGTCTCCGGTGTGTAAGTTTAGATTATCGAACGCATTGTTCCGTCTAATCGATACTTCTATTTACAGCCAGACTTTGTTGCTTAGACTATAAGCGTGCTAATACACCGGCTCGTTACACCAACGCGTGAACAGGCTGCATTAAATAGGGGGTGTACTTATTATCACCGACCGATACAAACATGAAACTAATGTCCCGATGTCTCAATCATTAAGCGAATTTACTTACGGCGTCTTAAATGTTAAATACTGCAAAATTAAATTACTGATGTTATATTGATATCGGTACTATCTGGTCTGGGCGATGTCGCAATGGTATATGTTCAAATATGGGTCGACAATTTATTAGTGTAAAGTAATAACTTACACTGTACCTATGTAGTTATCTATTCAAAATAAATACATTGTGTGATTATGATTCAAATCGTTAAGAGTCGTTCGGTAGTAACACCATCACTACCAGTCGCACCAACATTATTATAATACAACCCTGAGGGATTATGTCAAAGGCGTAACTGTTACAAGTACAACGCTATCTCTCATATATTGGGTCGCCGCGCGTTATCGGGCCCATTGTTGACTGCCTCTATCACTGGATTCCTTTTTACACGGCGCCTTTGAAGCTCGAGCTTTGTTTGCCGGGAGATCAGAATGAGGCGCGCCGCAAACGACGCGTGCCTTCCATTTGTGGCTGCAATCGATTATTCTTATAGTTTCTAGACGTCTCGTCGCCCTTTGAGCAATGGCGTTATCTTAAGGAGAGGCAAAAACTACGACTGTATTACAATTACTGAGAAGTCGGACGTTTCTTCGAGTTAGGTCCCTATGGTTTATGTATCTCGATTCTTTAAACTGAGATGAGATTTAACGATCATTGTCGTAAGCGGACAGGTAAAAATATAATAGATAGCTTTTTGATTAAAAAAAATATTCAATTACAGAATATCGAACAATAATAAGTAAATTTTGTAATTACCCGTAGATCAATAACGCGGAAGTAGCACACCGCGTATCTAGATACTAACTACGTACTGCCTGAGAGTGTTTCTACTCTAGCAGGTTTTTTTTTAATGTTAATAGCCGACAAACAAGCAGACGAGCCACCTAATGGTAAGTGGTCACCGTCGCCCCATAAACATCAGCGAGACCAAAGGTATCACTGATGCGTTATCGACCAAGAAATGAGAAGAAGAAAGATAATAATATCAGTAACAATATTAATAACTTAATAATAATACTGATAATATAATCGTTACGCGAAACCCTACCACCAAATTGTAGTTTTGTACCAGTATTATAGTTTTGTCTCCAAAACTAGATTATTTATGGGCGCATAGCATAACGTAACGGCGTAACAACTAGCGTAAGTTTATTCGCCGCGTTTCCCGTTGACAATGCAATTTTAGCTAATTCGATCGCGGACCGCGCGCCATCGCCGAGTGCCGCTCGGATATTAAACTAATTATAAACAACCCGAGCCGACCTGCGACCTGCCGCACAAATTAACCGTTCAACTCCATTAACCGCACTGTTGTTTAAATTCCACCATCGACGGTTAACCCAACTTGTTGAACGGTAGTAAGTATGCGCGACTAATACCGCTGCGACCTCGGGTCGGCGCGTGACGTAACAGCTGTGGTATAATTATGCAAAGTTTCATATCAATAGGCCTAACGATTCTCGAGTTCTCTTTTATTTATATTTATTACTTTTTTAAATCATGTTTATAACCAAGAAATACATAGGTGAAATGGGATAGCCGCATGTCAAATAAGTCAACACATTTTTAAATGTCCGCTCATAACAATGCGAATGAAAAAGAGTTAATTCGTTGAGGATATTTCTCACGGGGTAAAACAAGCTGTCGCTAGTATTGGTTGAGAGGGATGCTGGATATTTTTGCAGGTTTTTTTACATGTTTTTTGTTTCTGCATTCATTTTTAAATGATCTCTCTTATCCATATCCTGTATCTGGATCTCGTATATCTATCACACCCAATTTTCGCCAAATGTACTGTACGTGGTAACTTGAACTTCAGTTCACATAGAGTTACATTATGCAACCGGTAAGACCGAATCAGACTCTTATGGAATAATATTCCAAAAAAAGCTGTTTTTTTTTTTCAAAGTTTATGATTGAGGTGGGGGAGGGAGTAATCGACGTTCTCGCCTTTCCTATAAGCATAATAAACTGGAGTTTTTTAATTATAAATAAAAATTCTCTCTTCATAAATAACAATTGCTCTTCAAACGAGCGTTAATATTTGAAAGTTCAACCATCACATTAGACGTATAATACTAATAATAAAATTCTAACTGATCGCGTTCTGTACATGAACGATATATGAGAAAAAACATTATTGCGGGCCTTTATTAACGCAATAGAACACAAAACAATAGTTGTTAGAATTTTTGTCTGTTTATCTGTGTGTTTGTCCCCGCTAATCTCAGCAACGGCTTAACCGATTTCGTCCTGGTTTTCACTAGCGTATTGCAGTAAGCGTCGCTTAATGCTTAAAATTTGTTTCATTGCAATCCCCGTCTATAGATAAAAAAGTTATAAATTAATTTAAAATAATGTAAGGCGTAGTTTTCCTGAAGTGAAGCGAGGGCAGTTTGCTAGTAAATAATAAAATTATATTGTGCTCCTCAAACGACCGTTATTATTTGACAGTACAATTTATCACATTAGACGTATAACCAAACATGATTTTACTTCTGCACTAATAGGTATAAATCATATATATGTTTAAAGCCTATATATATACATATGGTCCTGTACCTATCGTTACTCATATGTATCATACAGCGAAGAAGTTCGATTCGAATTTAGCTGGTTTTGTTTACCGCCAGGATATATAACGAGGTGCTATAGTATAATTTTTTTCTCCGTGCAGTTTGGGTCATAATAAATAAGCCTGCTAGGGCGGTGAGCATGGTGCGCGGGCGCAACGCCATTATCGTTAAAAACAAATGAGTCATCGAAGGCAGGTGCACGGCGGCGGTGCGGTATACAAAGGTGCTGCGATATTGTTATGTTATGATCATTGTTTGTCAACTGTTATGTAATTTGTTTTTCATCATTACCCCCACCTAATACCTGCAAATTAATGCAATGCTAATTTAGTACATATATCGAAGAGAAAATAAGTGTTTTTGCGCATTCGTTCTTTGAATTTCTTTAGTGACACATTATTATTTTTATTGTAATAAATACGTTGTTTTATCTATTTTTCTTTCATTTACCCCACATTTATCATAATCTCACATAATGACAAAACTAAATACATTATCGATAATGCTTATCGACAACAATAATGCGCATCACTATGCCCGCCTATAAGGCCCGTGAGTGGGAGAGAGAGCAAAATACTCGCTTCACCGCTCCGACGTTTATGACGCAAACTGCACGGAGAAAAAAATTATACTATAGTGAACATATTGTTACCTGAAACAACGCAACTACTTGGTTCCTGTCAACTGTATAGTGCGCCGAAACAAAGTTGTTTTTATGGTGATATTCGGCCAGAAACAAAGAATTTATTTAATACATTAATACGCTAAGGTTCGCTTTTGCATGCCAATAAAAATTTTAATCAGTTACACCCCTTTAAAGACAAAGCAAGTGCTTCAAGTCGAGAATTCGACGAAAGAAGAATATTGCTGTATTTTCTCAAATAAAAAAGCTGAGAATATGCCCAGCGTTAAAAAAAGTCGGGCACTTGACTAGTATTGGATATAAAGTCGGAATTAATAAAGCGCGATCAGCCTTTGTCTATGGTTCACAATCAATTCTTTGTATTGCGAAGCTTCCGTCGGCTCTCGATCAGAGCCAATTTTCACGCATCAGGGCTACCAATTTGTGTATATATACATTTAAATTATTTGTAACTAGATGAAATAGCACACCCAACTTTAAATTTCAATTTATTTATTTAACTATTATTTTATTATATTACAAATTTATTCGGTACCCAATATTATTCGGTTTTCGCTGACAAATACCTACGTCGTTGCTTGGGAAAATTAATGCTAGTATATTGGCGCGTTCACAAATAAACTTGTTGAATATTAATTTTTATGGTTATTTAATAAAAGTATGTTATGCACCCTTTATCACATAATGTGGACATCATTTATATTTAGTATTAGTATAAGGCACATAGGTTCTGTATCGTAAATGCTCAATACGCTTCGATTATGAAGATTTTTCACCGTGCAATACTCGCTCCTCTTAGAATTTGGTCGAGCAAAGAAATTTAATCTGATTATTAAAGATTATCAAGTCATTCCAAATCAAATTAAATAGCACATACATGGACTTGCATTCGCATCGCTCAGTCAGATTGAAATAGTTTGATAGATTCGTTTTAATTTAGCATAAGAAGAATATGATTCGAGCGTTACCATAAAATGTTTCACTTACCGTTAACATTTATGGACGTGTTGTATTGTTGGTAAATCTATGATTTTCTGTAAATAGCCAACAAACGAGAGTGGCCCTCTTGATAATAGCATCTCGCTTAGGCCGTTGTAAATCAGATAAGTATTTAAGATGTACTGTTGCGCTGAATGGAAAATATTAAGAAAGATCATGGGAGTGACGTCATTATTCTCGGGCTATAATACAAAGTAAACCAATTTTACCACGAAAAAAAATAGCTCAGTCGACTCGATCTAAGTATAGTTGAAGTATAACTAAATGATGATATTGTAGCCCAACGATGTTTGATTTTATGAAGTCGGTTACAGTTGTGTCAATGAAGCTTACCCATAAATTGTTTGTGCTTATCTATATGATAATACTGTTACAAGTGCCGCTCCCGGCGCCCCGCTAGACTATAATCCACGTATCGTACACAGATAATCTAAGATGATTATATTAAATAATAAATGTTCAATAATATGAATAATTACCATAAATCCAATCATTAAAATCCGACATATCCAATATTATTATAATAAAATCTTAAAATATACATGGTATTAAGAGTAATCTGTAATGACAATTAAGATAATGGAATCGTAACTCATTTCTAATTTCTAAACAATTAAGTATTAACTAAACTAGTGTTTGATGTTATAAATACTGGCGCCCGCCATTTTGTATATCATTCATAATACAGTCGTCGAACTGAGAACATTGCTGAACGTCGCTGCAACAATAGGTAAAGAAAAACCTGTGTGCACCCCTTTTGCTCCACTGTTTGTTACCAAATATTTTTATTTTCTTTTTATTGGTAGCTTTTAACGAGATTATGTGTTATCAATATTGTTTTTTTTTTTTTGGAAATATAACGTTATTTAACGAATTTAGACCACTAGGCGAATACTAGTTGTAAATTATTTAATGACCGATCTGATTTCATTATGAAAATGATTACAGTATTGACGTCAATGTTAAAGAAAAAGATATAACATAAAATGAGCTATGAATTCGAATAATTAAATATTGTCTACGTGACCATTTATAGTCTAATCAATTTGCATAACATCAAAAATGGTAAATTGCGAACTGTACCTAAACTATGATTAAGATCTTCAGTAACTACAATTTTTGCCGATAAATGTTAATTCCTTCAGAAGCAGAGACAACTTCAGAACATTTAAATTGTTATTACTTAGTAAATAAATAACACGTGTAACAAACAATATAATTAGATGAAATAGGCAGCCCTGTCAGCATTTATGTTCGGCCTGGTTCAAAGGAGAATTTATTATTTAAAGTGAAAGTTATTGAGTTTCGCTAAGGTTAAGTGAGCCTTTTGACTCGTTCGCCTATGAAGTAAGGGGTGACGCGAGCAGATGGTTTTAGGTTCCTTTCTATATATGACTTTCAGTATCACCAAATTACCTCTATTTATGCTCCGATTCCTTTATTCACAAGTTGTTTAGTGGAAACTTTGGGTATATTAAAATGTTTTCACGGGCCCGAAGTTCGCTTTAGGAGACTGTCACTTGTAATTTTATTTGGGTCAATTATTCTGGCGTACAAACAGATCGTTCACTTAATTACACAATTTAAAAATCCTTAATTTTACTAACTCTGCCTACTTGTGTATCACCATATTGTAAAGTGTACGAAACTATTGTTTCTCCATTCTTTAATCAGGTGTTTTATAAATTTTCTTTTAATTTTTTTATTCTTTTAAAAGTCTGTTATCATAATCCTATGAAATTGTAACACTCATTTGTTGTAGCGACAAAAAATATTTTGTATCATACCAATATATGTGTCGTATTGGACACATGGAACGATCCGTGTTCCGGAATTAACCGTATCCTAAACGTTGACCTATAATTATAGTTCTTAATGTGCTGAGTACTTAGCGCCTTAATCTGATTAGGGACTTCAGTGGATTCTGTATTATGCAATAACAGACAGGTAGATGAAATTCTGAAAAATCTACTGACATTTAGTTTTAATCAGTCTTTTTCAAAGTGGGCGATAACACCTTGTGGCGATAGCGCTAGAGCAGTGATTCTCAACCTTTTTTTGTTGCGGAACATATTTAACGATTTCAAAATTTGGCGGCACACAAAGAACACACTGCATAAATAGTTTATGACAAAAATTTTAAATATACAGAATAAACTAATATATATTACAATAATAACTAAACGTTTATTAAGGGATTAATTACAAGCTAATAATAAAAATATTTTTAATGCGAAATTTGAGCTTGATGTTTTTTGATAATTTCATTTATATTTGGTCGTAAAAATGACAATGTTATCACTAAAACAACACGTTTTGTACACTTACATGTACAACACTTTTTACTTTGATTTGAATTATTTTGTTAATAACTTAAATTTTATTATAATGTTTATTTGAGGTAGTTAATTATGATTGATTGTCCGACCTTCTACTACTGTAATAAAGACTTTGTAATTAAAAATTATTTTCTACTTTTTAGTTCAATTAGCAATAAAAGCGTGTTTTTTTAGTTTTTTTAAACTATTTTTTATTTAATAACGCGATTTGTGCAATCCTGTAAATCTGTTCGCTTAGATACGGTCGCTCCTGTGTCGCGCCGCCTTGGCACGTGCCGCATCTTATCAAAGGCGCCGCCGCGACATCAAAGGTCGCCGTGTTCTGCGTACACCTGCATTAGAATTTGGCATTTCGTTTACCTACTTCATATTTCTCATTAGAATTACCTTTACTACCTAACTTGTGTTCATTATTTCGTATTTTATTACAACAACCATAGAAATAAAATAGTATTTTATTTTGTTTTTAGAATAGAAAGACATTTATTTTACAAACACAGTAAAAAATAATAAAATAAAAGCAAAATAATAACTGCGCGTGTGGGTGTACCGAAACTATCTTAATGAACGGACTTTGTCAATCGGGTTGTTCATCAATTTGTTCTTACTTGCTCAGTACGATTGAGCATCGATGAGATAAACGAGTTTGTGCATGATTTATTTATTTTTATTTTATTCCTGTCGGTACGTGCTGTATTTCAATCCTATATAAAGCTCGTAATATTTCTTTTATTTCCATTGACATGTTCAAAACTTTACTAAAGTATTTGTGAAAGCAAAACTATATCGGAAGCAAAAAAGAACAGACTGTAATATAGTGCAGAATATACAGTACATTAAGTACGGATATTAAAAATATCACAAACCCCTTGTCGTCTCTGTGCCTTCTTTGTCTAAAAATATGTTCAAATGAAGCGATGTAAAAGATAAGATAAGAAAGACAAAAATGTACCCTATTTTCAAGAGCTGGTGAAGAAGCAAAATGCTCAGCTATGTGTATTGAAACTTTTTTCGGCAGCTGCTTAGTAAGACGATGACGGACTTCGAGCATCGTACAATATCTCTTTGTCAATTGCTCAAACAGGCAAACCATATACCATCGGAAAGAGGAAATTTTTCCGGCAATAAAAGAAGTAATAACTGTTGTGCTCCATAAACTGGCGGCAGATATTATCCGAAAAATTCCCTTAACCAATAATTCTGTGCAAAGACTAATTGATGAAATGATCGAAAACATTGAAGAGTCATTTCGCAATCATCTAAAAACTAGTCAATTTTCAATTCAGTTAGATGCGTCCACTTTACCAACTAATGAAGCATTGTTGCTGTCTTACGTGAGGCTTATTAAAGATGAGAAAATATGTCAAAAACTATTATTTGCAAAAATTTAAAGACATACAAAACGAGTAACCGTATTTAATACACTGGAAAAGTTTTGTGATGAGAAAGAAATTCCCTTGAAGAATATTATGTCAGCTGCTACGGATGGTGCTCCAACTATGACAGGTTCTGATTAAGGCTTCATAGCGTGTTTAAAAAACAAAATGACAGATTGTTTAATCGGCTTTGTCTTGCTAATGATAAAGTGCGTGTGCTATCAAAAGGCATTTGTCTGATTCGATTTTACAATTTGTTTGACTCTGTGATAGAGTTCTTGGAAAACATAGACACAATTTCGCGACAACTTCATCACATCAAAGAATGATACCGAGTACTTGACTGACCTGTATAAAATGTTTAATGATACAAATCTCCAACTTCAAGGTGATGACTTGAACTTAATTAAAATAAAAAATGACGTTGCTGCATTCGTAGATAAGCTGCTCTTACACAAGAAAAATATCGGGAGACGTGTGTTCCACAATTTTCCCAATTTACCAGTATCCTGCAACAGCGACGACTTGCTTGCCTACTGCCAACATTTGGAAAACCTCCACAGTGGTTTCATAGGATGATTCCAGGACATTTTCAAATTAGAAATACCAGGCTGGGTGTTGGATCCTTTTCAAATGTCAACACAGCAATGTCATCCCAGTTGGAAGAAGAACTCATACAATTGAAACACGAACGAGGAAATAATAATCAAATTCAAAAATTGCTACCAAGAATTTTGGCTATAATAGCCAATCCCGCAATTGTACCCTGGATTGTGGTCGATCTTTCAACGATTTTTGATAGCATCCTATCGTCATATTTGTGTGTACGTGGATTTAGTGCTGTGGCTACGCTGCTTACTAAAAAGAGAAAAAAAGAGATACGCGGTAATTTGCGGATGTTTTAGAGTAAATTCGAATCTGATATTAATAAATTTGGTAAAAAAATTATCAGATTCGTTTGTTTTAATTTGAATAAAAAATATTCTTAATATTGTAAAGTTGCGTTTTAATGTGTTAAGAATGTAAATTTAAACTCCAAACTAGACTAATATAGCACATTATAATTAAATTAATTAAAGCAATAAATGTCATTGTGTTTTTTAAGTTTTGTTAAAGTAAAAAAAAAATTGGTTGCGCTGAAAAATAATTGACTTTCAAAGTGGGCGGTAGACGAAATAAGTTGTAGATCCTCTGGTTTAAATGTATTGGAGAGGAGGATCTTATGAAGGTCAGTAATCATAACCAAACCTATCGGATATCCAAAATAAAATTATATCCGAAACCGTAACCAAATCGGAAAATAAATTGTCGAATAATATCGGATAGGAGCAGACTAAACGATACACATTATGACAGGTTTGCGCCTGCCGAGTAGATTCACTAGCCGGGTCGCTCTCATCTTTAGACAGTTTTAATTATTTAATTTTTAAGGCTATTTTTTTTCTAATTATAATACCAAAGAATACCTAGATAATTAAACTGTTACGTTGTAAATATATTATATTTTTTAAGTCCTAAATTACCTATCGAATATCCGTAACTGAAATTATCTGAAAAAGTCGAATAATCCGAAATAATATCATATTTGTAACCGTAACCGAAAGCGGTGAAATATTATTCATATATCCACATTGAAATCTGAAATTTCATATCCATAACATCCCTATTGGAGTACGTTACTAATAATATGGGTGAGTGCTAGATGTATAATGGGACATGTTCATATATATCACCTACCGTGCACGTGGCGAGGAAATCGTGTTCATTTGGCTGGCCACGTGGCTTAAATTCTGCTTACTTTTAGCTACATATATAGCCGAAAAGCGAGGTGACGGGCCATCTGATGGTAAATGGGCACCGCCGCTCAGCGAAATCGTTAACACCTGCAACATCATCGACGGACGACTGGTCAAAATTGAACCGGGGGACCCGGTTATTATCGGCTCTCAGACACTGCGACCAAAATACGTAAAAAATGTTTCAACGTTGATCCTTGACTGAGGGTGGCGCCTAGCCAGGCGTGTCAAAATCCCTACAAGCATGCACGAAGACAATCAGGATTAAACTGAGTGATATATTCACCTAACTTCATTCGCCATAATCTAGTCTATCGCTCAGCAAGGCGACCCCGAGCAGGAGAGGTTCATTTGGGTTCAAAAAGAATCGAGCTCCTTCTCTATCCTCTGTATTATTTGAAAGAATGCTATAAATACATTTCGTATATCTTACATTATTATCTCATATTCTTAGTTCATTGCAATCATAAAACGAATTGTATCTCTAAATTGTCGAAACGTTTTTAGCTACATTCGGAGCGTGTACTATAACTGAGACGTCGATAATAAGTTTACTGGTTCCATTTGGCTATGTTTACAGATGGTCTGATATTTTATGCCAATTTCGCGTGGAATTGCTTCGCAGTGCAATTCATCTTTAAATGTCGACGGCGGGATGCCGGGATGGCGTAAGATTGGCAACGATGTGATTTAGGGCGCTCGATCAGCTATCCGGCGAGTCGCCTCGTGCATTATGTAGATTGTAGCCAAGGTATCGAGAGCCGTGAGCCGTCGCGTCGAGCCGTCTGCCGCAAACCGAATTTATCGCATTGACTATTCAATCCGCGGGAAACATCTGCCTGCCGGTGAATAGAAAAATATAGTCGTGTCTGCCGAGTAGCGGTTCAATTTGAAAAATTGTTTTGCGGTCAAATCTAATCTTTTCTATCAGGTATTGACGTTCGCTTGGAAATTTGTTGAAAAAAATATTGTAAGAGATATGTAAACTTTTAGACAGTTGTGTGCAATAATTAATTATCTTGTGCAGAAGATCTTTCTGAAATGTGTATTTCTTCGTCGGACCAAAATAATAAGTCGATTATCATAAAAGTTATTTAACTATGTGATGCTATTGTTTTCAACCTTTTCTGTGGAGTCTTATTTTTGTATTAATAACGTGCACCCCACCGATATCGCTACGATTTAAACATAAAAGTTTGTTGTAGGACTCATTGCTTGAACATGTTCCGGCCTGCGGCGAGGGGCTCTGACAATTTTTGTATTTATTGCTTCCAATATGTTTGGTTGTAAGCTTTCGAGTTGCGTCTTTTTTGCTTTCTACGAGGCTATATCGGCGCGACCGCGCTCGCAGTGGATTTGCTTATCGTCGCGAGTGCAGTGGATCCCGCTCAAATTACAGTTTCGATCTGACTCGCGGCGTCTTCATTTCGGCCTACAGGCGTCACCATACGGGGAGACGAGATATTGTCGTGTTATAGTACTATAAAACTGAACAAGATGTGTGTTCTTACAAAAGAAGTAGCAGACATACGTTTATTAACCGAATCGTTTTTTTTTTTGGCATAATGCTAAAACTAGGCGACTAATTTTATAATATATAATTTTCGTAATATAATAGTAGTGTGTAGGTAATCTACTGAACGTTTTATTTTGCCATCTCTACATACATAAATTAGTTTGATCTTCCGCCATGAAACCCGACCGGCAACTATACAGATATCAAAGAAGCGATGGTTGCGATTAAGAAAGCTATTTAATCGGAAAAGACGCTCAACGACGAAAGTCTCTCGTGGACATAATTAGAAAATTGATTATTTTGAAATAACAATTTATATGAAGCAATATAATGATATAACTAACCTAGTTATATAATGATGTAACTTTATTAATCCACACTGGAAACTGCGTGGTGGAGTTAGCTCTAGTTAACACATGAAATATGTGGGACAGTCAGATAGTCCAAACGGTGCTCTCAAAAATTCAAATTGACCATGGTCAGTAACAAATGGTGGAAAAAATCCATTTTTCACATCAGTTACACTGAACACAACACTTCGTTCGGCATCTCTCAGCTTGTCAATTAAGTCTTCAATCAACGGGAGTGGATGCCCATTTTTAACCATATTCTTATTTAGCTGCCTCTAATCGACACAGACACGTGTTAATTTATCCTTCTTACTGGCCAATACAAACGGAGCAGTATATTCAGAAAAACTTACTTGTACAATGTTGTTATTTAACCACTCATTTACTTGTTCTTTCAGTGACAGCCGTCTAGGTTTTTGAATAAAGTGAATTTCGTCCTTCAATATAATTTTGAGTTGAATAGGTGCCTACATCGCTTTGCTCGGCCGGTAGTCCCCAGACATTGTAAGACATACTTTCTCACAGCTCGATTCACTGTTGGATCTACAACAACATGTACACCTACAGAAAAACAATTCACACGTCTCATCCAATCTTCTCCAGCAGGTAACAATAAGACCCTTTATTATAATCATTGTTGTACTCAGGAGAGAAATTCATGACCCAAAATTAAAGCATACGGCTTACAGAAGGCACGCTACAGAATGTAATTCCGTGATAGCACTGTCCATCAATCGTAGCACTGATCGTAAATTCACCCAACGAACGCACTTGATTTACTCCGAGATCCGATAACACAACACAGTCTTCCTTCATCTTTGGCTGTCCGATCGCGTCGTAAAAATCCTCCGACATCAAAATGACATCGCCGCCCGAGTTGATAAGCGCCTTTCCTTCTTTATTCTCAATAAAAATACGCATGATCGGCTTGCCCTTCATTCTATTTGTTTTGTTTGCAATCAGCATAACCTCTTCGTGTAAATTATGTTGACAGTTAATGTTATCCTCTCTGTCAGTGGTACTAACCAAATAAACGTGATCCGTAGTGAACATCTCGCGTTTTGAAGTGTTTGAGTATGTGGTTGGTCGGCCATTTTTATTAGAACCATGTCCGTAAATTTGGCGATACTGTCGATCATCTTCTTTCCGTTTTTTCCGTTGCTGTGTACTTTATTGTAATATGGCCGAATCCATTGTTCTTGAAACATTTCGATCCCTTTTCCCTCTGAGGGCAACATACTGATGCATGATTAAATTCTCTACCGCTATAACACCTTAACTCAATCGCTGGATTCCTCCTTTCACGATTAATTGCTTCAGGGATCAGATTACGTTTTGATTCTCTTTCAATGTCTCGTATATTTTAGGCTTTTCTTTAAATTAGCTATAACTCGTAAAACCATATATCACTTTGTTAGTTTCTAAATCTTGAATTCCATCGACTTTGTATTTGATCTCAACGTAATCAGGGATTTTGCCCCTTCCCTAATTCTTTCATGACACTAGGAGGTAATCTAAGCAGCTTTCATTAGCTTTTTTCTTACGTGTGCTCATGAGTTCGTGGACCGTCTTGCGTCTGAAAACTTTTCAGTGATGGCTTGCTTGAGTTCAACCCACGTTTTAATGGTCTTTCACTTCGTGTAGCCATAACGCCGCCGTCCCGTTTAGTGATCTTCGAGCTATAACAAGTTGTAACGTTGACCATTCTAATATCTCTGCATTGTCGTCCATATTTTGTGTCCAGCGACTAACCCGATACATGTCTTCCGCGTACAGCGCTTTTCATAGTATTTTCCGATTCTTTCGTCAGTTTTCTTAACAATTCGTACGAGCGCAACTAAGTTGAGAAGAAAAGTTTCGTTCTCGAAATTATCGCTTATACGTCTTCGATCGTCTTGATTTTTCTTCTCGTATCCCGGACGAGCCCCCAAAATTATGGGATACAGGTCTTATATGCGAATTTAACGTCTTCAATAACTCCGTAAATTTTTATTATTTTAAACCTTGTGCTCGCGTTGCCGACAAGTAATGGCGTACTCCCGCTTCCTTCCTTCCATTCATCCCCGTTTCTCTTTCACACCACATGCTATCTCACGCGCACTCAGTATCTCCAGTCTCACGTCGTAACCACTCTCGTCCATTGCCCTACGTTCCGATTCCCACATAAACATATAACAAAATAACAAGGTGAAAAAAGAAAGTTACTGGGTTTTTAATTTATGCATTTTATAAGAAGTTATCTTAGAAATTGACGTGAGTACCTATAAGTAGCTCGGTTTTAACTATTGGTCAGTACCATAATTCTAAAAAGGTCTTTAAATTTTTTTTTAGTTTTCTTCATTGAAATTGTATGTACTAATTGAAAATAATAAAGTAAAAGTTACACAATGTTTGGATGGTATATGTTAAGTTATGACTGCTCATTAGTGCCTTCACACGATATCCGCGAGCTTCACAATGTGCCAAGTGGTTGACGTGATGGTTTTAATCTGACATAACCAGTACCCCGAATAGTTTTCACCTGCCTAGAATAAAATGCGTGTTGAATACGAATATCAATAAAAAAAACCATCCGATCTGCTGATATATGCGAATAATGCCGTCACTTGTGTGTGTGTGTGTGTGTGTGTGTCTGTATGTGTGTGTATTATACTCGTAACAGATCAAGCGGGCAAGGTGAAGATGGCGTAATGAACATTGCATTTTTCCGTAAAATAATAAACGTTGCTAATACTCATATGTTAGCGATGATATATTCAATCGAACACTGTAAAATAAATTCTTCACTTCATTTCATTAATTCACCTCGGAAAGTATGATATTTAGTTATTTAATTGAATGTGCAAATACACACACACACCCACAGACAGTTTTCTATAGGTATTTAGTATTTTTTGCTTTGTCCCAATCTACACTATTAGGAGAAAATTTTTGATATAATACCAATCCAACCGACCGCCCGACCGATATAACGTCTGCCAATCCGTACTCCACAAGCTCGGTAGGCTTACAATGACCTTCGCGTGAGCCCGTTAATGAGCAGCATTTATGAGTTACGACGAATTCCGAACATCCGATGTGGACGGTGCCCTTTGCCTCTTGATTCTTACGTCTATCGCGAAATGCTGATATTGCTTGCCCGCATTTTTTTTTGTGTCCGCCTATGACGCCTTGGACTGCACCATCAGGTGGAACTATTTTAAACCATTACTAAATAAAATAAAATCACACGTGTGTAAATATTACTCTTACGTCTATATAAGTCCTTAGGTCCCGACTCGATCCCAGTATCGCAATACTCGTGATATGACTGATATCTTAGAGCTTATTTACCACTAACTAACTAATTTTTCATATCTGTAAGAGTTTATAAATGTCACTGTACGTTGTAGGATTAAGAACGTTGTATTTGGGTCGAATTCGCGGTATGTGGTAAAAAATTAAGTACCCTTCAAATTAAAAATGTTACATGTTTTAATTTTAAAATTATATTTGTAACGCGACACTTGTATTTTATAGTGTAAAATTAGTCAAACTCGTGTGTGAAAAATATACTGCATAAAATTAATTTTACGTGACTTGTGTCTGCGACGTCGATAGGAACCTCGTCGTTCTACAGAACACTTGACTCGTTAACCTACATGATTATATCGAGGACCGCGTGTGATCGAAATTCTAGCGAATGTTGAGTAACGAAATACAATTTTTTTATATAATTGACGTACCATTTTAAGTAGTAATAGCCAGTAGAAGCTAGTAGCGGTCACCAATTCCGTAAACTCGGTCTCAATCAGTTGCAATTTAAATGAGCCTTTAATAATATGTCCAGAACTATTAAAAATATGAGCCCAGAAACAACTGAGCGTATCTTCCACGTGTCTGTATTTAAAGGGTTCTAGATACATAAGTCTGTAAATTGCGCAGCTCGTTCGCGACTCAACAATACGTGTAGTTAGCGAGGTGCGAACGAGTTGGTGGTAATAAAGAAGCACCATCGTCTGGACGTCACTCTTCACATCGAACGTGTGGAAGTGCGTAGGGCGTGCGCAGGGTTGGAGACGTCGGTGTTGTATTTTTGAAATAGATCGATAGTTGCAAAAAAAAATTTCGTCTTAAGTACGTGGTTTAAAGGTAATTCATTCGCTAACCAATAATAATACAAATACAGAGTAGCTTAAGATGCTAGATGATATTCTCAGTAGGTTAATTTGTACCTATCAGAGATATCTTGGACGAAAAAATTAGTTTATTATTCCAGTGTTAAACATGGACGCTTGTAAAAACGGTAAGATTTTCGATATATTTACAAGGGTCGCCTTGTTTGTTTTTTTTTTTTTTTTTGTATTATAGTGTCCTTGAAATACATATTTTTTTTAATCATTGAGAATATGAAAAGGTCAACAATATTGCCATGATCACTTTGCTACGCTCCAGCACTTCTACTTACATCTAGTAGGTCGACCGCATGTCTTTTTTGCGTTGTTTGAAAAATCTTTCAGAAACCCATTGTTAAATATATCGAACACATCACGTGCAACCCTGTACACGCTACACTGTAGAGACGTTGTCATGTCACCTCACCTCACCTCACCTCACTCGAGGGAAGTTCATTTTAAGCAGCAATTTCATATAGCTAAGGTTTGCACACATTTGTTTGAACTCGTTACTGTAAAAGAGGTTAAGTAACGAAGTTCAGAACACTCACGTAATCATATCCCTTTATCGGTATTTAGATAATATTACAATAAACCAGAAAAAATATTCTAATATATTATGTGGCTGACAATCAAGATTGAACGCGGTAGTTAACAATGCTATACTTTTCTGTTAACAATTTTAATTTTAAGCATTTTTTTATTATTGATAAATATATAAAAAAGTACTGTAAAATATAAAGGACGATGTTTTCTTCCGTAAATCCGTTATGTCAAGTTAGATAACAGGGTAACTGGATAATTAATTTTTTAAACAGTATTGAAGTGACGGCATTTTGATTCATATCGAATTGTGGTCATTCACAGCCCTGTCGTAGAGTCGGCAGATGAAAGAAAAACTGTGTGCGGCGCAACAAAGGGGCTGTCTCCTCGCGTCAAGTTTGGCTCGACGCTCGCCGGGGCTCCGGGCAAAGGTTATCGCACACGCGACTTACACTTTTCAACGCCTTTGTCGAAAAAATTTTGTTCCAAATGAGTAACCTTTTTTTTTAATAAGAAAATTAGAACTGTGCCGAAACACATTGTAACTTCGTATTACTATGACCATAAGGATAGTTTTTGGGAGTTTTATACATATATATCTTGGGATTGCAACCTTGTTGAGAAAAAGTTACCTACTGATCCTTCCGCAACTGAAATTTGTTTTCCTCAAGAAAAATTAATGTATGATTAAAATACCACCTAACGACAATGACATTCCGTGTAGAGGGAGATCTGTGTCCAATCTGACACATTCCCGAAACCGCCATGTCTGTAGCAGCTTGTAAATGATCTTTTTTAGTCATCATATCATCCCATACCCTTGGCAACTCGCATCGCTATAAAGGACCCTGTCCGCTTCTCATGTATTGTTAGACCAAAGAAGTAAAAGTATTAAATAAGTATTTTTTATAGTGATAAATATCAGATTTGTGATGACTTAATTGTATAAAAATTCACATTGGCAATTGTGAGGTAGTATATCTAACCACTAGTAAACGGGCCTGGCTTCGCTTCAGAAAAACTACGCCTTACTCTTAAAAATAGCATCTGAACTGTTTTAGGTTTGGGTTTTTCTAGTTCTCTGAATTAGAAATATATTAATTTATAACTTTGTTATTTATGGACGGATTGAACTGAAACGAACTTTAAATATTAATTTAAATATTAATATTGCTTACTGCATACATTAGTGATAGCAATACATTACCATATCATAACCGACAGACAAACTGGGCAGTAAGCAAATTTTTGACTTCATGATATGAACGACTTTGTTATTCATAAAGTTGTAGGAAAATTGCTTCGAAAAATAATAAAATATGACAAAAACATTTTTTTAGGAAGGTATCTGATAAAATTATTATATCTGTGGTGCGTTCTAGGTTAAAGTTTGTTAACATAAGGCGTAAGTTTTTTCACGCGTACCATGAACGGGTTACAAGTTTGGATAAATCTAATGTCATACTCAATGCAATTTTTGACTTGGTGTTTTAGACATTTGCGTGAGTTGAGTTTGTATTTTTTTTTTTTTGTAGATTCTCTTACGCGAATAAAGTTTTTATTTGGTTATTTGTAACATGATGGTATAAGATACCTTTTAGTTCCAGAAATAAGCTTTCTTACCAATAATTTAATACCACGTTACCGTGCCTTCCTTCTCTTCTGTATAAGCTTTCTTGAACCTATAAGGTATGAGGACAGCCTTTTTGCGTTCTATAATCGACAAGTTCGAGTTGTGCCTATTTGAAACGACAACTATAATGACAGCGGAGTGGTGCGCATTCGTTTCTTCTTGCCATCACAAAGGCTCTGTGAGTCTACGAATGTCTCCACATTTATTTTACCTACTAATACAAACGGAGTAAATTCCCTTTTATCTGCGCTCCCTGTTTCACTGAGCTTCGTTTAAAAACGCGAAGATTCTCTTCTCTTATTACACGGAACCTGTGATAACTCGTCTAGAATTGCCAACGTTCCTTTGTGAGGCGCAAAGTATGAAATATATATATCATACTCGCGCATGTATAAGCTACATCTGCTATGTTTATTACAAAAGTTTTCATCTGTGTACTCCTGTTTTGAAATGCAATATAACATAAAACATTGTACAAGTGTAATATAGTTTTCGATATACAAGTATTTGATTAATAACAAAAGCTGTACCTACTCTCGAAACATTATATGTTAAATCGTGTCCCACGTTGAGCTACAATAAAATTCCGTGGGCGCCAAATCGCTATATAGAGTTTTAATTCGAGGCGTATGCTTGATGATGATGGCGCGCACAAAGGGCACAAAAGTAATAAAGGGGTGTCGAGTGTTCATCGCGTACGGCCCACTCCACTGCAAACACGCCGCTCTCGTGCAAGCTTCGATACATTATTAGTGGTATGACAAATAACTTTCAATGTTTAAATTATACCCTTATACTAATTCGACAAGTAATGTTCAAAGACGCGTTCATCCACCGCGCAGCCGTCTGCCCGTCGGAATGCCTTTCAGCGCCCTATGGGCCGACATGTTAACGTCTCGATGGTCAGAGGGCAGAGAGCGCGTTCTAATCTCAAAGAGACAACTCAAAGTGAAGCGTGCAAATTCGAGACCGAGCGGGAACAATAAAACTGCAGGTGGACTAGACCGCCCCGCGCCTCCTCGCCTCGTATCAAAGGGGAGCTCGCGATACCATACAAAAGCCCTAATGAGACAAACCCGTGGCGTAATCGAGGCGACGGAAAAAGATGAGACCCGAGAGGTACGAGGCAAATTTTAATAATTGTCAAAGCGGCGGCGCCGATCAAACGCGAGGCGGCCGCCCCCACCCTCCGCGGGTACCCACCCTCTCGCACCTGTGACGTGTGCTCACCGCGGGCCTCATTAGCGCCGCTGATCTAATGCAACTTCGAACTCCGGCGACGTCTAATTAAACTTAAACAGAATTTCAATTTTACGACTGAAATTTTAATACGCAATCCCATCACCGCGGCGCCTCCGCAAAGGAGACGCGTTCAAAGGCGACGCCGTGCACGTTTTCGCAGATATTAAATGTGTTGACAATTTAATTTTTCATTTCCTCTAGGCGCGGGGAGGGGGGTGGCGGCCGGGCGCGGGACGCCGTTCCTTTGACGTCGCGATATTGTCTTTGTGCGGCGCGTGGGGTGAGGCGGGCCGCCGCCGACGGAGACTTTGTCGCAATACAATGTGTATCAATAAAACTTAGGATTGGCTTTTAGTGGTTGCACTTACGCTTTGTGAGGCGGCGTGCTCACCCTTTGACATTATATGTGGGGCGTTCTCTTGTGTGGGTGCTGCCGTGCTTGTGAACTTCACGCTCCATGCTCGGTAGCTAGCAATGATATAGTCGACATGACCTGGCATCGGCGCTCCTTCTAAAGTCTGTTCCGCGTCTACTAGCACGTTCTTTCTGCTTCCCACTACCTGATCCTGGTCCGATTTATTTCATTCGATTTTAAACCTATTTGAAATGTATTCAAAGAAATCTACTTTCTTGTTTACTTAAAGGTCCACTTGATTTTAGATATTTTAAAACGACGACGGAAGCAACTGGATGTTGTATGAGTTTTAAAAAATATTTCTAATTTTGTGCAATTGATCACTGCACCAAATAAGTGACTTTTATAAGTAAATTGCTAAGCTCAAATGTAAAAAAAAATGTGACTAACTATTGTAGGATTCCTTGAAAAATGAAAATTTATGCATCCTGTAGGTCAAACGTCTAATGATGTCCGCAATACCAATAATAAATTTTGGTATAATTTTTTTAAACTTAAGTGCAACCGCACCTAATTTCACATTAAAATTTTCGTAATATCGTCCACTTTGCTACATATACATACTAAAATGTTGTTTCTAAATTATCGACTGCTTCCGTAAATCAAACGTTAACCCAATTTGTTTGGTTATGTCCCAGACCAGTTATCTACTTGTGTTCAATTATAAAATAAGCTGTTACATATTTATTTCCAGCCGAAACTTAAGAATTCAAAGTGTTTACACAATCTGATGTTCAAAGAAAGCCTTCATTAGCAAAGTCGAGCCTTGCGCGAGACATATTCGGTTTATTAGCCGTCTGTAGCTAACCTCTCAGCGCGTATGAGATGGCGGTGCATACAGAGCCGCCGGCGTTATGAGGTTTCGAACTGTTCTCTTAATGACAAACTAGTAAATATCATTCGAGGTTCATTTTACTGCCACCGGCGGTGCTCTTCAACGCAGACGTGGAACTACTCGTATGCATACATATGTAGCTAAAACAAAACATTTGTTAACGAATCTATGCTAATATTATTTTTTTCCAAATTCCTTTTTTTTTGTTTTCAAACTACTTACTTACTTTTCCAATTTTTCCAATTTTATTAATTCAAGAATTAACGGTTAACATATAACTTTTACTTGCTTAAATCGTATTCAAACTATTCATAGTACGTGTTCATTCCATCAGTGGGCAATAGTCGGATTCTAATCTTTTACGTATACTGTCCAGTCGCATCTCCGGTAGCTGTGCGCACGCACACGAGGAATACTATTCGACCGCGTCGTACAGTTTATAACTAGTACGGAGGGTGGTGCTACTTGTTTTTCGCACGGTTACAATCTCGCTGTTGCTCACGTAATAATGATAGGAAATATGCTTTGAGTTAAGTACTACTTGGTATATTCGTTAGTTTTATGTGTTAGTTATAAGAGATTGTAACTTTATTGTATAAATAAATAAATAAAATAAAATTATAAACAGAGAGGGACAGCGAGTTTGTGTATATGCGGAAAGTAGTCTCCGGGACTAAGGCATCTATTTTTAAAACTATTTTAACATTTGAAAGGTAGGTTTGATTATTCCGAATGGCCGTCAAGTGTATGTGTACAACAATTAACTGTTGAACCCGAGTGAAGTCGGGACGGGCCGCTAGTGTGTTTTAAAGCTGAACGATAATTTGTTTTAAAGAATGTCGTCGGTAATGGTCTAATTGCCTTTAGGCAGCCATCATTTAAAAGCGATCTTAGGTTAAATGTACTCCATTGCAGCGGTGTGACGTCTGCATATCTGCATTCAATTATTCAATTTACTCCGACTTTTAACCCTGTTGTCGAGTCATGGTCAGTGACTTTAATGTGATTATGATAAATAAAGTGATGAAGAATATACCTGGTATTCAACATTACCTGTAACCAATTCTATTGTCACATCATTGCGTCATCTTGGTTTGTCATCGTGTCGAAAGTGACGTTGCCACCGGCATCAAGCGATTCGACGAACAACAACAAGTTTAACTTACTAACCAGACTATGAATATTTGCAAAAAGCAAGTTAAATCTTGTCTACTCCAAGTTAAATATAGAGACACTGAAAAGTTGCTTTGCAGTACTGTTTAGATTGCGATTAACAATCTTTGATAACTACAATTGTGTACATACACCTTCACTTTCAAATATCATCATACATACACACAAACGCGCGCGCATACGAACGCACACGCAATAACACACAGACACACACACACACACTTGTAAATTGGGTATATATATGTATTGTATTGTTGTGCTGTTTTACTTATACTTACTATTATAATGAGTGGTGTGAATCTAGTTACCCACAACACAGGGGATCGTAGTGTGGGAGCTAGAAACCAAAAAATAATGTCAAAATGGAAAACAATAAATATTTTTTCATTTTCATTTTTTATAGATATCTATTGCACCACTTTTAGAAGTTACCATGTGACACATTCAGACCATCACGTGGCGCAACTTGCCGCATCCAATAATTTTATTAACTTCAAAATCTCCTCGAAATGTGAAATCTTAATCTATCGTAAATAAATTCAACTTATACGTATAATTATTCGAATCAGGCGGAAACATGACTTCTAATAATTGTTTTCGTGTGTGACTTGATGCACAACTGTGACTGACTACAAATGGCATTGATTACAAATGTCCGCGACCAGCAGGAGCCACTTAGTACTAGTTATAACCTACTCGATGACCATAATTTCTGTATTAATAAAAAAAAAAACATTAAATTGCCTTTAAATATTGTCAGTAATTCATTTCCCTTTTAATTACCTAATTTTGTCTGTATTTTATAGAAAGCTAAAAACTAATCTTGTCTTGTGAATATTTCGTTAGATTAGGCCAAGTGCGTTATAATTATAATTATTATATTATACTTAAGGTATGCTATTGTATCGTTGGTAAGGAACATCATGTAGTTTGAAGGCAGTCCTTATTCATTACTATTTTGTTTTCACACTTATTATGTGATGACACAAAAAATTCCATAACTTTTTTTATTATTATTTATCTAAATAAACTTTTATTTGTTTCTCATAAATAGTGAGTCACTGAAATATCTAATAAACCATACTTGTCTTTCATCCAACGCTTGCTTTGATGTCTCTCGTCTCATAGAGATTACAATTTAAAAAAAACATTTTAGTTGGACCAAACAGATACGAGCTTTGATCCTTTGACCGTCACTGTGTAATGTGCTATCGGGATTGCAGTCGCCGTTGCTCTCCTCGTGCATGTGGAAAATATGAACCGGCCCAAACGGAGGGTCCCTTTATTTAACGATGCCCTTGCTCGACTGACCATAAAAAGTATCTACATTTTTGTAATAAAATTACCTGTTTTAAAAGGACGTTACTCCCGAGATTAAGGCGAAGAGCGATGTAGTTAGTTGACGGCGGCTGATCAAAGGACCCGTTCGTCCAATAGTCAAAGACGGTCGCGTCGAACTCCGCCCATTTCCATGACCACGTGCGACGCGCGCATGTGTTTTGTAATTTTTTGACAGTTGCTACAAGCCGGTCGTAGAGGTCGGTCGCGTCGCTCCCATCGAGATTTTTCCCGCGTTACGGTTCGCGGATCGAACAGTGCAAAACGTGTTTGAAAGTTCTTGAATTAAAAATGTGTTGAAAACTTACCGTGTAATATTAAACTTAGTGTTGTTTCAAGTGATTATTTTCCATACTCGGATTGTCTTCAATAAGTCGGATGTAAACTTACGTTAGTTACCAGGTAGCAAAAATATAAACATAATATAAAGTGTTTGGACAAATTTCATGATCGTCAAAGTATTTGACGGCTTCTTAGCGAGAGCATCCATCAACGGTATGCAGGCATTGTTTGGAAGGATTTGTAGAGTCCTTGTTTCAAAATATGTTTAGTAGTGACCATTGTGTTGGGTCGTTCGTTGTTTCCTATTGTTCGCGATAGTGCGGCTTGTTGTATGTTCAGTGCCGATTATTGTTCTACACTTTAACAGCGCTTTTGTTTTTTATTTTATACACTATGGTCCTTTTATCATTTGCACCTTCTGTTGCTTTTTAAATTTTTTTAAAACTTTACATTGTTGCAACACGTCGTTTAAATACAATTGAATTTTGCTGAAAAAATAAGTACATTTTTAAATAAATGTTTGGAATGATATTTTTTTATATAACGTGATAGAGACGTTATAATAATTGCTCGTATATCCCTATTGTTATAACCCTGCTTGTAAATTGCATGTACAGGACTTGTGTTTATCTTGTAATAATGTTTTTAATAATAAAAATAGAAATAACTAATAATATTACACTCTTGAATAAGTTATTGTAGAAAAACCTCAAACATCCACGTCATGTATGATTGCACATACATAATATTAGATTTTACTAGGAATTGTTCCACCCGTGATTTAAATAAATTATTCTTCGTGCACCAAATAAGTGAATATATTAAAAAGCTCTAATATCCATAGACAAATACACAATAATTTATTCGATATTATTCACAACGACACCGTAGACCAGTTGGTGGTGACCCTGATGCCGAGTGAGTGGTCCCGGGTTCGATTCCCGGACGGGACAGACATTTATGTGTCGTTACCATAAAAAAACAAGGATTGATGGAAATTTTCATATATCGTACGTAATTGATTTATTCCACGAGTTGATGACATGAATGTTTTTAAAATATATGTTTTGATCGAAACAAAAGACTTCAACGCGCACATAAAGACGTAGATCATTTAAGAATGGTATAGTCTGAAAGAATTGGCACATAATGCCCAATGTCTATTTTAAACAATGTTTTTAAGGAAACTTAATAGTTCCCAAAGAAAGAGTAAGATAAATCAGGTTTTAATACATTGCAATTTTTTTTATCTTAGCTAACGGGCATGCAGTCCGCTTTCACTTGCGTCAGTGGAACACGTCGATTTCAAACGGAAACGAAATAAATAGAAGAATAACAGTGATGTGTTTACTGCTTTTAAGTACTCAGATCAAGCGTATTATTAGCGCATTACTAGCAAGCGCTCAGTGGCCTCAGCAACTTCCTAACAGGAATTAACAATTGGTAAACTATAACTCGCTAGTCGATTCTGTGGCCGGCGGGAATATGGTGGTATCTTGACATACACCTTTTTATTCCTTTATTTTTGCTTCCTACGCCTTTTTTATAACAGGAGAAAAAAATGTATAGGTCGATTTTTTTATTTTCGATCGTAATATTTTTTGAGATATTGTCTTCTGTAATACGTGGAGATCTCGGTGTTAAGGTTCATGATTGTAAAATCGTCATTTTGAACATGTCATCATATTCAGGCCAATCATGGAAATATTCTTTCTACCTGCGTGGGTACGTAGGTTCTCTGAATTCGACAGCTTCGTGCTGTTTTCCTTAGGTCATCAATTCATTTCGTGGGGGACCTACGCTTCTTTTATCAAGGCATGAATGGTTACAAAGATATTTCTACCCCATCGACTGTCGGTTCATAAAGCTATATGCTCAGCTAAATAGTTCTACGAGTCATGTCGAAAGACTGCATTCGACCACGAAAGTCAGTCTTCTTCTAGAGAAATAAGCAACATAGTTTCATAGCACGCTAAAAGATATTAAGCCATCGAATACAATACAAAACCACACCTGGAACAGATTATTCATCACTGATAACTAATATTGATAATTGTAAAACTACCCTTAAAATATTTCACTGAGCTCAGTCACCTTCGTTCGATAATAATTATAATTTTTTATGAAAACATTATTGATTGCAATTAAAATCCAATATGTCTTGAAACAGGTTTAAAACAGGTTGTAATTGGAAGTAGTAAAATGTAAACAGATAAGTAAGTTCTATATTAAACAAGCGCGTTTAGTATCAGATATAAATCGGATTCTTAATCAGAAAAGTAATAAAAAAAATAGTTTTCAGATTTATATAAGGTCCAAAAGTCGGACATTCTAGTATGGTTCTCTGCCAGTCATCCTTATGGTGAGTTCAAATATGTATATCGATGAAGGCAGTTGCAAAAAGTTAATAATAGCCGATTGTCACAACCTTAAGTAAAGTGTAAATAACGATACCCATTACCTGTAGCTTTACTTGAACGTGAGGTATGCCAAGTGTATTCGGTATATATGTAGTGTTATAACTAGGCCCACATTTAATTAAAACCGAACGAAAATTTCAAAAATCATTCATATAGCGCTCCGCACCGCATAATCCCAACACATTAATGTCCCGCCTTTGAATTAAGCGAAGTGGACGCTTTAAAGTCTGAATAAAATATATCATTTGCTACATTATCGCATTACCTTCGTTTGTCCGTCGCATATCATACAAAAAACCTCTCATGAAAGCGTAATGCTAAAAGCGGCTGAAAGGGTGCGCAAGCGTCTTCTTTGAGTCGCAAGGAAAGGATTGCTCTGCTAATTTCCAAACTCGGTTTCGCGTAGATAAGGCTCCAGACGGGAGAGGTGTCTTTGATGTAGCCGCCCGGCCCTCTGACTTCGGGGATGAGAGCTTTCAATGAAAGGATTTTTTCATCTCCTTTCCCTTTGTACTTAATTTAAATTTCGTTTATATCAATGCTGCGAGTTTCCTTTTTCGGGTGTGTTTTCTCTTTTACTTTGTCGCGTTTATCCTCTTCAATTTGTTATGTTCGAGTTCGCTTTGTAATTAAATTTAGTGTTCGTAATCTGTCCGTTTCTAATTTTTTTGTTCACTCCCAAAGCGGACTACCGGTGTAATTGCAATTTATGAAGTAGGTGTCCCTTTGATTTTATTTCTTACAAAGCACCCGTATTATATTAGACTTGATTGTTTTTTTTTCTTTTCACTTTGATGATTCACGCTGGTACGTAGAATTACTTCGAGAATATTATGAAAAAATACTTATAATTTAATAATAAACAGGAACACTCAATCTCCTACACTACGATTATCAATACACCCACGACCTGAGAACCGACATTTATCTCTGACTTAAATGTCTACCATGATCGAAGTCGAACCCGAAACCATCGGTGGTGATTTATAACCGTACTTCAATTTCAAATCAAAATCATTTAATCTTTTAGGTATTCTGTAAATACACTTATGCACGCCATTTTTCGCTTCTACTACCGTTTCAAAAAGGTGCTTTAACATTTCGGAGAAGAATCGGCTAAAGAAACTCCTCAGTTCATCATTTAAAACAACATATGAAAATTACTTAACATAAGAGACAACAGCTTAATTATTATTTCAGTAATTTAAATATAAATGTTCAGTGACACCGCTCTACTTAGATTTTAAACGTACCTACCTACTAATATCTATCTCATAACGAGATAGTTTATTATGCGAGTACTTTCGTTAGTTTTTCATCAGTCTGGCGGCGTCCGACGTCCTTTGTGGCAAAGTTTCGCCGTGTTAAGAGGCCGGCATAAAGTTCCCTCCGACTGAAGCACCCGACCTATACCTTGAATTTCCACGACAAAGACATCACTCAAGTCTTTTTAGAATTAAACATCAAAGTTTACGTAAAGTCTTTGATCTCGAGCGCGTCATCGATATAGCTGAATTCACTAACACGTAATATCGTACGTACAGTTTGTACCGTCTAATGTTAATTGTACACACTGGGTGACTTCAAAGAGATACTCTTAGTTATTTAAATAAAATTCAGTAATTCCCGACGCTGACTCGAATTCAATTAATCAAAGTAAATTAATTACATTTTTCATTATTTGACAAGAGTGCTTTTTATGTCTAGCTGCTGTGTCGTGAGCTAAGTAGTGTTAATGAATGTGATCACGAGCTCATTCGTCTGTCTATTAATCGTGAAAGTATTGTGAGAGGCGACGGAAGACAAAGAGTTTGTCGCGAAGTGTGGAATCATAGAGCGTTTCCCGCGGCGGCGGCGATGCGCACAAAGCCGCCACTTTGTGGAGTCGTCTTTGACTTTGTGTCTGGGATATGTGGGACCTCACATTAATAACCTACTACTAGCGCGGATTCTCCTCTGAACGCTGAGAAGTTACGGACAGGCATGCTAAAATCATTCCCTTTCCTAGTTCTCGTAGTCCCTAATAGAAAATCACTGCCGATCTTAATTTATTCAACGCACTCTCCAATAAAGGCGAAGCAGCGATCGAATTTTTTAACATAATTATATTATTGACAGTTTAATTAGCATGGCTTTCATCGAAGCGGCTTTGAGTATGAACGTTTCAAATAGATTTCACAAGAAGCACTTTCAAAGAGAGCACCCCTAATAAGTACTGAAGAGTCCTCGCACGTGTTTATCAAAGACAGCCTTTCGTTACTCACCGTCTGAATGGCCTCAAAAGAAACTCGTGTAAAATGCTCCACAAAGTGTTGTATCAAAGGGAAAGGCGGGCGCAAATATCTGTTTCGTAAACTAGTAAAAACGAAGCTCTCAAAGGTACTACGTACTCGCGGCAAATTAGGCGGAGTTAAATACAAGCGCCGCTGTCACAAATGTATAACTTTGAAAGTGACTCGTCGCTCATTATTTATGTAAGTCGTCGTATTCGTCAAAAGGCTCCCTTGAGATTTATTTTTGACAATATCACCCGTTCGGTCCGAACGGAGGCAGAAGGCCGGGGCGCTCGCGTGCTCCTCGCCTCGCATGTGTATCCATTTAATGCTCAATTCCCATATAATTTAACTTTGCGATCAAAGCGAAATTTTGCAAAGAGCTTCCCGGCGGCGGCGAGCCAGGAGGCGGGTGCGAGCGAGACGCCCACATCGGAGTTCCCGAGATCAAATGCTGGGCCAAATTAGTCACTCTCCGTCTCTCTATCTCAAAGCCGATCCGTAGCAAAGTTTGCGCGAAGATGACATCAAAAGGAAACCACACACCGGGGTGGCGCCGCCCGACGCCCCCGGCCCCATACTTAAATCCGCCGTGTCTCTCGCTGTCTTATTGACACGCGACTGACAACTTGCAAGTCGCCAACGTCGCCTGTTTCAGAAGCTGTCTTCGCTTTGCCAGACTTATTTAGTTAATTAATACGGAATGTCCTATCAACTCCCAACTCCCGCAAGGCTTGATACACACTTACAAGGTTCGACTGTACGCAAAGTTTAATCTTGTCACCAAATATGTGTGTCCTCACGATGGTAGCGTACGTTAATTAGATACATTCATCGGCTTTACCTCAAACTTGACTGTACAATTATTGAGGATAAAATAGTGACCACAGCTATCTATATACGACTATTTGATAAATACCCGCGATTTGTGTAGTCGTATAATCAGGTAAATCATCTACGACTACGATTTTCAAGCTATATTAATTGTCGTTAAGTACTTTGTACTTATTTTACTGTAGCAATATTCAAATTGACCGGACGAAACAATTACTTCAAAATAAGATTGAATTTGAAAATAAAATTACGAAAGTCTCGGTTAGGATACTCAAAGTTTTGAAACCTTAGAAACGAGAAGTTTTTCATTTCGAAAGTACTTACGACAGAGCTGGCGATTTTAATATTTCCCTTGTATTTGTTTGGGTTCCCTGTTGGCTGACTATGTTCGCAGTTGTTTCAAATTTGAAATTTGTTTGCTACGCCATTTCCAAATGTCATGTTATTGTGATTAAGTAAGAGTTAATTCACAATTAAACTATAAGTATAATTCTATATTGATAAATTCGTGGCTTCATACAAATATATAAAATAAAATAATAGCGGGCTGTCCCAACTTTGTTCGGGCCCAAACATTAGATATATTGTTACGAAGTATCGCGAAAGTTCTGTGGTAAATAATAAAACTCGGACAATAAGTACCATAAAATGTTATCATGCCTTGCATAAATAAACTGATTTTGATTATCTGAATCATCGAGTATACGATTATTTTCTAAGGAATGTTTAATTGACGAGAAAAGGGTAGAAATTTCTGGAAAACCCGAAAAGCAGTATAAATACACCCCCCCAATCCTATACTAGCAGAAAAGGGTGTTGTAAGAGGCGACAGGAGCCAGCCTGCTTGGTGTTAGGGCTTCGCATAAAGATTATATTATCAGTATTATTATTAAGTTAAGTATATTATTAATCCGTGAAGCCTACCTGACTAGCTACCACCCTCCTGCTTGAGTCAGTTGCCAAAAGACTTGTCGTGTTTCGACTGGAGGCTTGAGAGCTCGTACTTTCTTTCTTACATTGTCCATGATACCCTTGGTCCATGATGTCCATGGGCGACAGAGACTACTTAACATTAGGTGGCTAATCTGTTCATTTATTGGCTATTTACATTAAAAAAAATATGAAGAGTCAGCGCGAAAAAACGGAAATCAAGTTGAAGAATAAAACGGCGCATAGCGATGAAAAGGTGACACGAAGCCATAAAGATGAGCCAGGTGACAATCGATGCGAGGCTTGAAGATTTCCAGGAAGCCTTAAATATCCTAAAGAAAACAGGATAATGGGTAAAGTCGGGTTATATCGAACACGATTTAACTCTTAAAACCCACGATACGTCAATGAACAATAATGAAGGACTTGAGGATTTTGACGAAAAGCTTTAAAAGGTCAACTCATTGGGCGCAGTTATTTCCAGAACTGTTAGAGCACTGAAATTTCAGGTCCCAAAGCATTAATGGCATTTCCTCATAGACGGCGTTTAGGCTCCACTTTGAGACGGTCACTAAAGGTAACGATTGGGAAGACGAGCACTCACTCGGGGTGCTCACTCTAGCTTTTCAAGGAAGAAGCCCTTACTGGTCTTGATGAACATATCACACGATCGACGTACTTTGAAGTCACTTTGTAAAGCCCTTTATACACTTGCTACGCAAACAAACGTCTTAAGTACGTTTATCGCGTGCCTACAGCTCAAAGACTGTGTTCAAAGTGGAGCAAAAGCTTTGCAGCAGTGGGCTACAGAAATCGAATGTCTTGTACGCAGAGCCTATAAATGGAGTTGTGCAACAAACAATGACAAAGTGCTGGAGGTATTTGTTAGAGGCATAAGGCATTCTTAAGTGTGAGCGTCGCTACGTCTGGGCCATCATATAGCAGACTACAAAAGTCATAAAGTGTGGTAAACGGTGGTAACGATTCAACCCGTATTGGACCAATCTGCTACGGGATGTGCCGGTTTAAAGGCACTAGGGCCACGGGACGGGCGCTGGCTGAACTTCGTCAACCTCCTGCTATACAAGTACCACAGGTTTGTGATGAGAACTGTACTGTAACTGCTGGAGAGATAAACGGCAAACCCTGTCGCTTTATGATCGATGCAGGATCGATCCATCGTGTGACCTGAATTGTTAAAGCGAATTCGGATTACGAACGTGCGTTTGTTAAGCTTAAATAATTTCTTTGCTTGGGTCCGATTTTGTGTTACCTCAGCAGAGAAGGTTTATTTATTGTGGACACGGACGCTAACAATATACTGGACTTAGAAAAATATTTTCGCAGGTGCAAGACGGTCAATAGGTGATTATCGTGTAAGTCCTTATCAACGCCAGCAAGGAATTACTGTGTCAGCTATTCAACAAATACTTGCTAGGTCTCGATTTCATCACCGAACATGACGCTGTAAGGTGGTTACTTCAATTTAAGAATTCTGAAGGCCAAATTGCCAGATGGATGGATCAACTTCAAACGTCCAACTTCGTAAAAACATCGCAATGAAAGAACTCACTCAAATGCTGATCCTCTGTCACTACGACCATGCTCCAAAGAGTGACGATACTGCTTGAAGCATGAATCAAAGGAGTAGGTTAAGTCTCATCGCCTTGCTATACGTAAATCCACTTGATTTACTCCGGCTAAATTCCACGTTAGGTTACTTCGAAAGAGAAATACGCCTTTGGATTACTGACTGGCACTCGGCCTGATGCTTCGAAACCAATTGTTCAAAACCTGGTATGACTGCGACCATGGTTTCAAAGGATGAGATTCTGTATGGTTACATAACTCATTGACGAATATAGTGAAGTCCCCAAAGCTTCAAGCACAGTGGGACGGTCGGTGCACAGTAGTTACAAGGATTAATGACGTGACCTACCGAATCAAACAGGAAAATAGAAGAAGACCAGAGATGCACGTATGTAAGTAAGGACTATTTCATGGATCGAACAATATTCAGGACGAACATGACTAAGAGGGTAGGGCGGAGAGGTCAATATACAAGAACATCTCGAGCACATTACGCGACTCTTGCCCTTATGGTTGTTACATAATGCCGGATATCGCATATAGGTATTTTTTGACCTGCTTAATTAATTGTGCTGTTGTCTTCTTAGGAATGTTGAGTTGAATTAGGAAGTTGAAAAAAACCCAAAAAAACATATAAAAAGAGGACAGATCCGCCCGATAATTATTCCGTTTTTGAATATGAAGCAACAAGTTCTCTTTACAAAACGAAATATTAGCGATCAACGAACGTGCGAATGCAGCTGATAACTGGTGCTACGTAGAGTGTTTACTACCAGCGTAATATAGTCTTTGCGAAACTATTGCGGCATTTTCACGAACCTCTGCATTCTAACACATAACGGTCACACATGAATTGTGAGTATAGCCTATGTCTACCCGGTAAAATATATTTTTAAAAAGGTGCCGTGGTTCCGGAATGTACCTACTACATTTACCTATCACAAATTTTTGCACTCTCCGTATAATATTAGCATAATTTACCCAATCTTTTATAAATTGTTTAATATAAATAAATGAATATAAATGCTGGAAAGCTGGAATTATGTTTTTTTAAAGTAGCAAAAAAAGGTTTCATAATTCGGAACACCAGCTCATATCAGTGGTGTCGGGTTCTATAAAGCTGAGGCGTTATGCGCAGAGTTGAACATACTACATAACAAGGATTCCCGGAACGGCGGGGAGGGACGCTCTACCTACGTTCGAGTCCGTCCTTTTGTAACGTCACCGATTACACTCGGTTCGACCTTCCTAATCGTACAGCCATGTTTAGTCTACCTACCATTTATTGAAATAAAAGTATAAAGTAACTTTTGCAATTTTTCTTAATGACATTTTTAAAACCTACGCAAAAAATTCTAAGCAAATGTATTGGCATAAATGTTTCTAAGTCTCGTTAAGACCTTGATTTGTATGCACTTTCCCTTGAAATAATTTAACTACCTGGTATTGTTAATCCTCATTCGTTTATCTTAAGAATAAACACAGCAATTAACCATACCATGTAAAGTTATCTAAACGATATTAGCATTACAACTAGTTCCTGGACCACCATAGAAGTTTCTTCTGAGAAGCTTGTCAAATATGGAATTATCTCGGTTTTACCAAATATTTGATCTTTCAGTAATATAATTGTGAAACCTACAATTAGAGACTAGAAACACACATCACAGTGCTTTTATTTCGCAATATTGAAAAAACATTTTAATTTTCTTTTCTACAACCGACATCCGACCTTCGACGTTACTTAGACAAATTTCTCGTCAAGCGCAAAGTCTCGTCGCAGAATATTGTCTGATATCACTGTCACTATCATTCTATTAATCATATATTTGATGTACATACGTCGATGTCTAATATTCATTTAATATTCTGCGTTAGTGCCATCATTCAACTTTTTATTCCGTATTGCTTTTGTAATGTGATTATAATTTTCTCGCATCTGCTGTATCGATTCAGTCCGCCACTAAATATTCTACATTATTGTTGACGTCGTTAAAGTTGGATTCAGCTTGCGTTTGGTGTTTATAAAATTTAGCTTCGGCTTCCATTGAGCAGGGACCGGTTTGGTGTAGGAATGCCGCACCGCGAGCGGCTTTTTGCTTTAGATGCATGCTGCCCACGCGGCCGGCCCTCGCCCCGCCGGCGCCAGCGCCGCGCAGCTCTGCCTTCACGTTTGATGTTCAATAAAAGACACCTCGCAAATATTTGATGTAATTTTATAATTCATTCGTGACGCTCATAGCCGTTGCACTCCTGGTACCGATGGATTCACGATCCTCACAATTTTTTTGGTTACAACATCTCGTGATAAAAGTCAGTAGTTGGACCATACTTCCGAATAAGTTTTAAATAGAATCTTAAGAAATGAAATATTATGGGACGTAAGGTTGTTTTAAAAATTTGATTATTAATATACTATGTAGGTATATTAAAAATTCATTTTGAATATCATTATCATGCATTTCCGCGTTCGTTATTTTAGGGTTTCGTTAATTTATACTTATGACCATAACATCATGAGATCATTTCAGTTCTAATAAGGTGCGTATTAGAAGCGAGTGAAAGGCTTGGAGATTGGTTCTACACTGTTTATTAATATATCAAAACACATATATATGGACTACAAATTACTCACATCATACCTCCACCGCTCACAAAAATAAAATAAATGATAATTAATTTTATTTTTTATTTTGTCAATTTAAAAATAGAAAAATATATACATATATATGGGCTACAAATTACTCACATCACATACATAGTTCATGAACACAGAAATTTTTAATACGTTCACTGAATGTTGCGACATCTAATGCGTACCATCATAAATATGTATGAACCATCTTCTGGAAAAAAACTAATATTTTGTGAGAATATGACCTTGTCCGTGCAAGTGGTACAGAAGTAACACGATCAATAGCAGCACCAACGAGTATACGACGACAACAACGAATTTTATGAAGATTTGTAAAGTGAATTGTTATCGGTCTATATTGACTCGTCTGATTATAATGGAATAAAAACAACTTGAAGTTAGTCAGTCGAGTTGAAGTAGAGCGGGTAGCTGACGGTTGGACAGCAATGCAAACAACGCGAGATCATCTGTTGCCATTAACCGATTGTTCTCGAGCCCGACCGTGGCTCTCCACCTGCCGCCACCTCTCCACCGAAACCAGATGCGGATTTTTCATAAGTATACATCTTTCCAAGCTCATATTGTTTTAATATTACATTTATGCGACATTGCTTAAATGTAATATGTATGTGTATATGTAAATGATTACTGTGAGTACTTTGTTTATTCATTGAGCATTTTAGAAATTATAAATTATAACTAGCTGTGCCCGCGACTTCGTCCGCGTGGAATTTAACAAAAAAGTTATTTAGTAGAAATAAGTAGAAATTATTACGTTAGCTACCTGCCAGTCCCCATCAACTGTCCCGTGTCCCGTGCATAGAGTTACATAATAGAGGAACACAGTGTGCGAATGAGATTTCGAGCTTTAAGGAAAATCCTACTTGCGAGAAAGAGATGCAAGAAAATTTACCGTAGGACTGTTTTCAAACTATATACTCTCCATTAGTCTCCTGTCAAAAAATTGATATTTGTTATTTTATGAGTTTCATTTCAATCTTTCTATATTATATCAGACTAAAAATAATAAACCTAATGGTGTCGTGTTGAGTATTAAATTATTGGGTTACTTATAACAATAACCCAAACAAAGAGGTAATACACAGGTAAGTACTGATAGTGCAATACTACTTTCACGATGCTTATTTTCATAGACGTAGATCTTTAAATTATATAAATTAATATTAATAACATGCAGTAAATACTCCATTTTATGAATAATAATTTATTTTTCATAATTATGTGTAAGATAAAAAGATATTGTGTACGTGAAAGTGATACCGTTTCTTATAGGGCTTGCACAAAATATATCGATAAGTGGACAATTTTTAAATATGTATAAATAAATATGTTTTGTTTTACCTAGATTTGTTCATATTTTACCTTTTTAGTTTCGGTTACAGCTTGTAAACACATTGAACAGAAAGAAGTTAGACTTATATATAGGTGCATGTTTGGCTTTTGAATAGTATTAGCTCCTTAAATTGATAAAATTTGCCGAATTTTATATTTGTTATTATTAAGATATGACAATAAACAGCGAATGTGATTTTATATTTATTGACAAAGTGTACTTCTTCAAGGTTTCCTGTAAATGCAATTCAAAAAGAATAATGGATTCGAGTGTTAAATCAGATAGGTAGGGTCCCTTACAAAGTTTACAGTACATATTTTAAGGGCAACTATTTTGTTCTACGAAATCACTGACATATTAATGGAGAATCTATACCTCCAAAATTTGTTGGTTATTTCCTTTCTGAGGGAAATAAGTTTTATCGATTTACATCAAAGAATTAATTAAAACCAATAAGCATTATTAGTATTATTTTCTTTAGTACCGTGTAATCACGTTTTGTTTTATCCTGTCAAATAAGTTTAAGTTTAGAAGAAGCGAAGTAAATAGAAGTTACTAGGATTAGCATGGTGTTATTAATTTAACATGTAATAAGAATTAAGAAAACGAATTAAATATAGCAAAAAAAACACCTGTGATGGAATAGTCGACATTCATGTCGATAATACATGGACGTGACTTTGACATCACTAAAAGTCACGCACATCAGTGTATTTTTCACACACATGCACATTTATGTTTTAGTGACGCGATTTTGAGCTCAGTGTATGTAACTCTATGGTCCCGTGATTGTTGGAGGTCAATATGAGATTTTTTTAAGTAAAATAAAAATCAATTTAAGCCATACTAACAAAACCATACGCATGTTTCCGCGCATATGTACTATTGTTTTCCTCTGACCAGGTAAATACGAATGGATGACTTATATTCTAGAATGAAATTTTTCAATTTGTGCGAAGTGAAAAATAAATACTTATAAGATTAAATTTTTTGATATTTCTAGCAATTACATTTATTTTTGTGTGAAAAAAATAAACTGCATATACCTAAAAGTATAATGGAATATCAAGCGCCTATAAACAAAAGGTGTGAAGAATTTCATGTCAGTTTTATTAGCGATCGGTCAAACGGTGGGCATTTGTTAATTTAAAGCAATTATGTTACGATTATGTCAGTGTCTTATTGTTTTGTTTGACACAAAGTCTAACCCGGAAACTGTCTTGTTATTTGTCTTGTGTCATATAACGCGGCGTAATCAGGCCTTCTTACATTCAGGCTGTCGCGTACCGAAATATTTATTTGTATCGACATACATTTACTATAAAAAAGCTAGGTTTTAAAAAAGTTCTTATTTATTTAGCTTTTAATACACATACACAGAAACATAAAAGGAAAAATTACAAAAGGTAACTATGTCCTACTTATTTCATTTAGAAATCTTTCCCAGTGGACAAAAATATATATATATATATATATACCTACACAATAACAAAAAAAATAAAATAAAAATTAAGACCATTAAGTACAAAGACTAAAAGAATATAGCTTATACTTTTTAGTGATAAATACCTACTTAATTATTCCCTTGAATAACTGAAGCACTCTAGTGCAGGTTTAACATGTACCAATTGTAACTGTAACGAGTGCTCATGATTGTTGTGTTGTTGTTACTGATATTTCGACACAATTACTTAAATCATGGACACGGCGAGACTGCGGTGGTGGGGAGAAACTCATGACAGTTGACACTTGACAGACGCTAATAACAGATGAGCCTGTCAATGTTACGTCTAGTTCGTTTGGCGTTCTTAGGTAACACATCACATCATGTCACACGACACTAATGACATTTTTCCGTGCTGTACTCGAGACTGTTTTCACCTGACACAAACTGACCACTGATATAACTTGAAATAAATTAAACTCATTTTCTGTATTAAATTTTTTGAGATATTTTTTTATCTCCATGGCCTTTTACTAAACGTGGAATGTACTGGCGTTCAGCCGAGATGACCCGTGGGCTATGCAACTCAAGCCAATGACTTGAATCGGCTTCAGTCTGGTGTTCTGCTGGGCAAATATTATATTTTATTAACGCTTTATATTCGTTCTAGAAAAATTAGATAGATAGATTAGTAGATAATTTAATCTGAATTAAATTTTTACCCACTTCAAAAGTTTTGTACATGGATTTAGAACCTATGACAATAAATTATTTTTATAACTATGTCCACTCCCTATGCTCCCTTTCCTAAAGTGTCATAATAAATATAATTATAAATAAGTTAATAAACCAGCACACGACAATAGTTGTGACTGTACTATCGAAATGAAACTATACTGGTTTACATTGCAACAAAAGCTTTTTTGATTTAATTAAATATATTTTTTTTTATGAATTTGTTTGTTTTGTTCTAGGATGTTATTCTCCTCATATCCGGCACCGTTTAGCTGAAGTTTAAAGGTGAGTAGAGTAGTTTGCACAATTCCCTTTATAGTTAGTTCATCCTTTGTCTAAGAAGGCGAGCTGTAACTCTTACACACACGTTAAAAAAGCCTTGTAACCCTTGTAAGGTTGAAAGAGTTATAAGGGAAACTAGGCCGTGTAATTTCCTTGGTTTCTGAAGCGTTCGCTTTCATATGAGACAGAAACGTACGATTTAAAACCTTGATTTGTCGACATAAAAACTTGGGAAGAATACTCGTGTTTTTCTTTTCAATAATTGGTCAGTTAATTATGGAAGTAATCATAGCCCAATTAGTCACTGACGGAACTTAGGAGCTCATTATCTTTAGGCTGTGATATAATCGTGACGCATTAATACGGGGATCGTCAATCGGGTTAACAAGTAGCCGTGTAAAAATGTGGCTAATCTAAATACATTATCTGATAACTCTGGGATCTGAATATTTTGGCTAGCTACTGAATGGTATTACTATAAAATTAAAGATTAAACGAACTTACCTGTACTTGAAGTTCTATCTTAATTATACGAGTGCTTCGTGGTCGAGATTAGAAACCTAAATAATTAAAAATTATTATGTATATATCCTTGTAGTTTCACGTCATCTAAGTATTCACCACTGTGTTTGGGAATAAATAAACCCTTTTTCTTCCTTTTTTTTAAATAAAATAAAACACATCAAGCGCCTTCGTCTTCTGTCATCCGTCATTGTCATGGTCATGGTAGGGAGGGCAGGACTTAGTAATCTCTTCGAACGAAATATATAAATAATTAAGATAGAAATTAATGTCCAGGTAAGTTCGTTTAATCTTTTTTTATACTCGTGCTTCGTTCTCGAGATTAGTAACCTAAATAATTAAAAATTATTGTGTATATATTCTTGTAGATTTTTAGAGTCAGTTCTGAAAATATCAATGGCATTAATCAATAATAAATATATATTTATAATTATAATAAATATACTATATATTATTGTTATTGATAACTACTTTAGAATTTCCAATAGCTTATATTAATGCAAGAAAATAATACCTGTATTAAAATCAACTAAAACAAAGAATAATAATCAACATTTGTCTCCAATAATAACAATTATTCATTACTTTTTTAATTGTCGCTCTTGCAAAGGCTGACTGATCGTGTTTGCTTATATTTCTGTGGTTATGTGTTCCAGTCCGCGGTCTACCTAACTTATCAAATCAAATGAACAGAATTACTGCTGCTTTAGACGCTATTGTTTTAGACAAAGCAGCATGTCTCGTACTGTGCGCTGAAAAAACGGACACATCGGTTCCACTTTCACGGAGTGTGCTCTTTATCCAACGGCACAAGGTCCGCGTGCTTGATGGTTAGTGGGGTTTTCTACATCCTTTTTTTTTTGAGTTTTTTATCAAAACTGTTATTTTTATTATTATTTCATTAAAATTAATTTAAACATTTTCTAAATTATTTTTTGATAACCTTTGAACCCGATGAGCCGTAACAGGATCCAATAATGTTATACATGTCTGCGTTAATTTAGTAACACCTAACGTATTATATGGGTGCAGAGTACATAAGTGCGATCGTATACAAGATGTATCCCATGTAACATTATATCGAGATATAGGCGTGGGAGGCCGTAGGCGGTAAACACCCTTAAAACTCTTATCATACTGTCATTCTTAAAAACATTAGATACCAGCCCTATTGTAACGAAATATAATTCATTACATAATAATTAATTGCTCAACACAGACGGCAGTTACAGTCTTTCGTCGATGTAGACGTTTAGAGCAACGCTCGGGGGGGGTTACCGCGCGGGGCGAGGGATGTGACTCGACCTGCGCCCGGGCATTACTGAGCGTAGAACGGAGTCGCTCCTAGGCTGCAGAAAAGGCGAGTCCACGTCTCTGCTCATCATAAATTTAAATTTACGAAAGGATATTCCAATTTTTGTTTTCTGTAAATCTCAGAATTTAATTGTTGTGTGCTCGTCGAGTTCCCGATCTAGGGAGTATCGTTTCTACTGGGTGTTACCAGTAGACAACACATTGAAGCTGGCCACTGCTTCCCCGCTGCGCGCTGTAGTGCCGGGGAACCATCCACTCGTCTACACCGTGCTGTGCAACGCCTGACTACATCTCCGTATTCTCGGGGCCGTCTACCACCTCCCGGCCGTGTTCACCAGGAGAGTATTACGTTGCGGAGTGGAAACAGAAAGGCCGTACACCCACGACCTCATACTCATTGTTTGTGCCGCGCTGAGCTGGCAAATAAATAGTAATTGTTATCAGTGCCTATGGTTTCTTTCTGCACCCTGGTTGCTATTAGAAGATTAAAAGCCTAGCGGCGCACTATACGTATTAAAATCACCGTATAACAACCATTAAACATATTTTGTTAAAAACCTCAGTACGTCTGGAATTGACGCGCAATAAAAATCAACAGGTTTCATTTTACAAAAATGGAACCACATTTTGTAACAAACATAACGTTTTCTAATCGAATTATTAGCTAATGAAGATAACATTATGTGTTTGAACCTTTCTAGGATATTTCTTGGCGAAAACGCTCCCCTGATAAATTTCCTGCAGTCAGGGTTAACTAACTGGCTTTGAATGTTGTGGTTGTTGGAATTATAAAGATACATATTTATACTATCCTGCCTTAAAGGTAATCGATTCCCAAATTAGTAAACGTTTAAATAGAGGAAACCGAGGCTGCGTTGGCCACAAGCGTCTCACTACAATACTTATTACTTAAGCTTAATACTTAAGCTTTATTATGTATTGTTTTTCGTAATGTTTTTAGCATAACTGTAAATGGTGGCAATGCGTAAAAAACATATCCGACCAACAAATTGTAAATGCGTTAATCACACAAGCGTCTGGATCTTGGTGACAAACAACATATTTTTTGGTGACTCGACTAGCAAATAAGTTTATACAAGGCGTACCGAACTTTCGAACTACATAGGAAAATAACCTGACTGTCGATGACCATTCTACTATATATGGACTATATACTATATATGTATATACTATACTACTACTATATATATATATATATATACTATATACTATATATGGATGAATTCGCCTTGACTTTTTGTCTGCTATTTTATTGCCTGATGATTTTATTTAATATGCGTATACAAAAATATTTAACGCAAAAAAGGCTGCTAAAAAAGTTCTAAATAATTAATTTGCTATGTTTGTTCCAATGGCGTCCATCGTCTAATCGCAATCTCTGAGCCACACGCTGCCCCTCACCCCGTAGTTGTGGCATCAGAAAATATTTCAATTCAATATGTATCATCTTTCATATAATTCTCAGGCCTTTCTAGCGCCCTTAATCACCACCTCAAATTTTCGTGTAAGTTACCGGAGATACTCATATAACGATTATTATCATCCTAGTCGCTTAAATTTAAAAACTTACAACTTTATAACAGTTTGGTATAGAACTTACCATACATAACCGCAGGACATGCTAAAATTTATAAACCCATAAGTTCAGCAAAGTATCTAATTTTGCAACACATTAGTTTAATGAATAACACAATCTCTTTAATCATGCGACCTTTACAATCACAATCAGGCAGAACAATGGTTCTAGTTCAAAGTTCCTAATGAGATTTTTTTTTAAACTCAAGGATAAGACCTAAAAACGTGTTATACAAGGTTCTAAATTACTCTTTTCATAGTTAACAATATCAACTTTTCATAGTTAACAATATTAAATATATATTCAGGCAACCTTAGCGTTGAATTAATATTATTCATACAAATAATATATAAGTATCCCAGCAAAAATATATCATCTAAATATATGGGTGAAATATAGCCGGCTAATCTAAGCAATTTAACCGCAGGTTTCATTAACTTATGTCTTACGGTATTCTAATGTGGGGTAAATCAGCGGACATTGATTCAATATTTATATTATAGAAAAGAGCAATCAGAGCTATATACAGATTAAAGTCGCGTGAGTCATTAAGAGAAAAATTTAAATAAAAAGGTGTACTCACCGTAGCCAGTAATTTAGTATTTATCAATAAAATTTAAATACGTATAACCAGAAAAGTGATACACACAATCATGAAACAAGAAATAGGCATAATTTGGTTACATTTTCATATCGTCTTCAAAGGGTTCAGCGATCCTTTATGGGGCTTGGAGTTCGTTTTTATTATAAGATTCCTAAGTTGATACGCGAGTTGCCCATTGGAACTTTTAAGCGTCGCATTAAAACACTACTTATAGGCAAGGGATATTATAGTATAGATAGGTACATGAATGACAAGGATGCCTGGACTAGTGTCGAAACCAGTTCCGCAGAGGTTTAAACTTATGTAATTACCCTGTGTTATTTAAAAGATATGCTGAGGAGTTTCTTTCTCCGTTTCTTCTCGTTATTGTTAAAGCACCTTTTCGAAACGGTGGTAGAAGCAAAAAAATGACGTTCATAAGTGTATTTACTGAATACCTATGGGATAAAACGATTTTGAATTTGAATTTAGTGTAAACGTACAGAGCAGTATTTAAACCAAACGGTAAGACGTTAAATTCAAATATTATTTCATCAAATTTAAACCGAAGGTAATTCTTGGAATCTTAATGGATTTTAAATAAAAGATAAGAATTTTTTATATCACACGTAGCCATATAATAATTTTTAGTCATTAAATTTACCGCTGTACGTAAATCCTCCAACTTAAAATGTATTTATGTGCTTATTAATATTTTTTTTCCAATTTAAAATAAATATCTTCTTATCGTTAAGTTTGGGGGTTAAAAATACACTAGAAATGAACTGCTCATCGCAGGGTGTGCACTGAGCTATTGCACCCATTTATAATAAATTAAATATTAATAACCTCATAATAATCTTCACTGTATTTTAAACCGGAAAATGAGGCCGGTTAGTTTTTAAGCTGGCTTACGAAATTGGATTTTATAGCCATCAATCCACGAGAGAATACTTTTATCTTGGGTAAGATAAGACCACTGCTTCTTATTATCTTCTATCTTCTAAATAGAGATAACGCCCGGCAAATCGTACCACATCTATCGGCGGCGATTCAGCCACGATTGACGCCTATATGTACTCGAAGAGATGGCGTGCTGCAGTGGCAGATGGCTCGGCGGCCCCAGTCTGTCCGCCCGCTATACAGGAGAGATGGTGTTCCTGCACCTCTGTTACCCTGATTGTCTGCGAGTCCAAGCGGGAGCCTGTGACTGTGGTGGGTGGCTGAAGTTGGATCATCCTAATCTTGTTTTTATCAGTCACACTTTTTATATCGGTACCAGACTTTGAGACACCTTAACGGTCTTAAGAGTTTCAGCTAGGCTTTCCCCAAAAATAAACTTGCCTACTTCCGTTTGTATCAAATGTTCATTACCATTGCCAAGCAATTCTCATCGGTAGCTCACGCATGATAAGCAAGGTTGACTATGAAGCACTACCGGCTATCTGCTACAATGGTACCATAATTCGGCTAAGCCATAATGTTAAGAACCTTGGTCTCCATGTACATGACACTAAGTTGGAGAGTGCAAATCAACGAGACTAGTAAAAAAGTCAATGCAACCTTGCAATCACTTTATAGGTTAAAGAATTTCTTACCCATGAAGACCAGGCTCATGCTTATTCACTCTCTTGTAATCCCCATTATCAACTACGGCGGTGTATGTTATCCAGATCTTGCTGAAGAACTTCTTAACAAGTTGAGCGTCTTCTTAATAGCTGTATACGATATATTTTCGGACTTCGTAAATATGACCATGTCTCTCAATATCGTCGCCAATTGAAATGGCTACCTATTCGTGAAAGGCGTAGCTCAAGAATTCTTTCCGTACTTTACTCTATTCTTAGTAGTACAGTGTCTCCTCCATATCTAAAGGAATTCTTCCAGTACGTCTGTGATACGCATGACAGAGTACTGCGCCCCTCTTTTAATCTTAAGGCTTATATTCCACCGCATAAGGCTGGTTTTTATCAATACTCATTCACAATTCAGGCCATACTGCTCTGGAACAACCTACCCGTAAACATTAGGAAAGCGCCAAATATCATGTCTTTCAAATCTCAAGTTCGTGAGCATCTCTTGAAAACAACATCGACTATATGAATATGAAGTATGAAAGAAATTCTATAAATTCATATGTATGACAATATGTATATATTTATTTATATATTGTAAATATTAGTATATATGTTTAAAATTTATATATTAGGTATGTATGTATATATTATATATCAATTACGGTCGTTTGTAACTCCTACCGCAACTTTTCAACATCACCAGGGTTGACTGGTAGAAAATGCCTCAAGGCATTAAGTCCGCCCATTGTAAAATTCATTTATTGAATTCTCAATAAAGGATAAACAAACAAACAAACATCCTTTTTTTAAAGATGTTAATGCGAAGTAGTGTCGTATTACCGACTCGGAATGCATGATGTCACACAGGAATTTTATTGTATCCATCGATTGTTTAATAAGTGTCGAGTTTTTATCCTTCTGCTGTATTTATCCAGAAATGTTTTCAATTAAGCAAGCTTTGGCGGTACCAAGCTGTTTTTGTCTATTCTCTATGGCTTTATTACGTTCACGTTTTATGTTCGATTATGGTAAGGCGGCTTTTATTTCCGGATTAAAGAGCGGTGGGCCGATCCCAAAGCAATCGGTTGACCAATCCTGAGTGAATATCTTTTCCATATTCGGTGATGTGTGACGGATCATTCCCTAATATATCTAGCAAGTCATCGTTGAGAGAACCAAATATTTTACTGGTTACAACGGTAGCCTGCTCGGGAGCTTGGAAAGTCGGCCGTTACAGCGACGGCGGTGATGCTGATGTTTTTGATTGTAGTTGCGTCGTTTCTTTGAGACAGTACATAATTTAGAAATGACGTCATCGACGTCATAGAATTTTCCCCCGCTGTAATGGTTATAACAATCGTTATAATATTCATCACGCCATTCAACGTCTTTTGTTAAAATGATGTGTGTCGCATTTCCCATGAATTGAACGCATCATAATTACAACCAATGAACATACCATTGTGCTGTTCGAGTGGGGTCAGTGTAAGTATATGTTGAAATCCAATGAAAACAACGAATTATGATAATATAATAAATGTTTTCTTGGCACCGTTCCAAGCTGTGTATAAAATAATTCAATGTAGACATATGTCAAATTCCTTTAAATTTAACGAACCGTAACGACTATTAGTATTTCGTCTTGATCTATTTAAAAACATCTGCATCTTTATATAATAAGGTTTGTTAACCTACACATACCTTCATCGGTATCCGTAAATCGCATGGAGTTTCCAGAGGGTGATGAAGACGAACGAACAGTTTCGTCATTTACCCATTTCAACTTCTTTAATGTTTTACGCAACTTCTTACTAAGGTTCTTGATAACATCTACACGCATTCGTTTTGGAATATTTGTTAAGATTACTTTATAACACCAAATAATTTGTAAATTTACAGTATCCGGTATGCAGTGGTGAAGTACCATAACATAATGACAGATGACAGAAGACGAAGGCGCTTGATATTTTTTATTTTATTTAAAAAAATGCAAGAAAAAGGGTTTATTTATTCCCAAATACAGTGGTGAATACTTAGGTGATGTGAAACTACAAGAATATATTGTAGGGAAAACCACTTTATTTAATATTTACGAAAAGTTTTATTTGCTACAATATCTTATTTTTAAATTGTAAGCAGAATTAAGTGTCTAACTACGGAATAGATCTATAATTAATATCATAAATAAATATCCGTGATTTGGCCTTTAAATATTAAATCTACCAAATGAGAAAATAGCATTACCTTGCACTGATTATGTATTATATCCTCACACCATTTATGCACTTATACACTGTAAACACTAGGGAGACAACTTCACTTGTCGGCTGCCGAGAACGGAATGCCGACCGTTGTTGCAACTCCTGCCTCCACAAGATCGCCGAGGTACTCAAATAGCTGAACTTGTAAAATACCCCCATTGAAGATTATTACTTAGCAAATATTGTAAGAAATGAAGGTAGTATAGGAGGGTAATTTAATGCGACATTACAGCAGTATAGGAGGGTAATTTAGTTGACCTTACAATATACATAATAATTTTTAATTGTTTAGGTTACTAATCTCGAGAACGAAAGCACGAGTATAATTGGTCCATATATTAATTTAGGTGACCCACTAATGTGCACTATTAATTTTAATATTGCGATTTATCTTTGTGACCTAGGTAGTACTCACTCATACATCGTAGAAAAACTTTACTAACATATCAAGCATGGAAGCCGATTCCGAGCGAGTTTAATTTTTCTTTACTGGTGTTACCCTAGTAGGTAGGTTATATCTTGCAATCGATGTCTAGCGGTTTGTGTCTGTTGTGATCTGCGCAAGCATAATTTGGCTCAAATCTGTTAAACATTTCTATGCTTTGTCCTTGTTATGCAGTGGGTTCTCTTGACTATTTCAGGATTTGTGTCTACGGATGATCATTACCAGGTCATCAGTAAATTTAATAAATCAATATTAGTGATTTCATTAATAATATTACATATAAGTCGCACTGTATACTTGATAGGGTATAGTTGATATTTGATTCCTGAACAGCAAACCTTTTAAACTATGTTTGTATATTTGGCACATTGCGACACGAGACCGCGATCACTCCAGCAAGAGTTGACCGACGTACGAGTAGAAGAATGTATATTTGAAATAAATTTTATCAGTTGGTTTAATAAATTCTTCCGTGAAGAAATGAGTTTAATGCGAGTTCTTCGTATTGTTCTTAAAAATGTATGAAGTTTGCTAATCCGTGTAGCGCCATATGTTGGATTGATTATATCTGACACTGATCTGATATTCATGTCGAGCGAAAGATCCCGGGTTCGATTCCTGGTCGATTAGATGTTTAGTTGACTGATAAATGTTTGTTTTTGTGTCATGGTTGTTTGTGATGTGTGTTACATGTGTACTCGTATCGTGTGTCCATGCCGTTCGCAACACAAGGAATCATAGTGCAGCGGTTTCAGTTTGTGATCGTTTATTTCTTTACTATTTTTAATTGTGAACACCTCGATATAAAAGATAGATAGAACAGGAAAAATTAGAGACATTAATTTTATGCTGTATATATTTGATGTAATAAGTAAGGAATGATATGCTGTTATTCTAAAAGGAAAAGAATTATTGGGTGTGCAAATCTATCCTCGCGTATTGCTCGTTAGATACATATGCGCTATGATCTTACGGTATTAAGGTTTATATGAAACTATATAAAACCATTTCCAACGATCTATAACTGTCTGTCAATTACTAAGTCTTGGCTTCGATACCGACCCGGTGCAGACATTTATGCTAAAGACAAGTGTTTGTAAGGCCTTGATTATTTGTGACATATTAACTGTATATGTCCGTACCAATCGTTTCGATATCACAGTGGTTACAATTACTTTTGTTATTTCGTTCGTCTCGCGTGTGTTCCGCCACGTCGGCACCAACATCGATGTAATACCAAAGTTTGTCGCTAAACCTCTTTCGTTGACGTCGTCATAACGAACCTGGCTCGCTAAATGTTTCCGCCTATGGAGCGCTGAGTCGTCACAAGTAGTCCAGGACAAAATGGGAGAGCGAAAATTTTTAGCGCTTGTATTGCGAGATTGACGTTCGACTCGTTTTGAGCAAGCGACAGCTCACTTAACAATACTTGTTCAACGATAAGTTAATTTATTTTTATATTGTTTTGTAATATAATTATAGATTTGGCAATTTTAACGTAACCCTCCCATTACGTTAAAGATAATTTAGCTATCAAGGTTTTTTTTTGCCTGGAATCATATTTAATTAATGAACAAATGAAAAATTTAGGGTGTAGAGACATTCGACTGGATTTCAAAACATAATTAAATCTAGGTTATGTTCGACTTCACAACTGATTTTAGGGAGAACAAATAAATACAAAACAAGCGTGGATCACATGAAAATTATGGCGCATACCTACTGGATTTCTTCTGCAGCGTTGCAATATAGGAAAGAGTGTCATCCAGCAGTGGGTGGCAAATCCAAACCTGATGAACCTGGTGTTTACCGAACGAGTTTTAGTAGGGAGCATTCCCATGTAACCCTGAACCTCCCACACAGAGAACGACTGGCTTTTGTAATTTTACCCTCTATTACAAAAATTTGATACGTGAAATGGTACATTTTACAATAGCTTTTTTAACATTTAAAATTAACGCACAAAGTTAAAATTGTTTATGTATGATATACAACAAAATCCGTCTTCGGCTCGTTAATTTTATATCTGTACCAAATGCAACTTTATCCGGTTCAGTGCACCGTCGACTTTCCTAGATGGACAGGGGTGTCCGCCTCACGCAAGTGATCCTACGAGTATACGAAATCCTAAAATTGTATCAAAAACTACACATGCCTGTAAGTATGCTAAAATATTGGCGCTGTTGTGACACTACGACATAGACGTGATAGATTGAACGCCCGAAAAGTTTCTTATTATCAGGCCAGTTCAGGAAACAAATACCCTTTAAGTATTAATTTAACAAATTAGATACTAGGCATTTCTATCAACACCTAATGTTGATAATCTTTCACAGCTTTAGAAAATTCTTTCTGTGACACGTCAAAATTAGTTTGCTATTTTCCTGGCATGGAATGATTTCCGGGATTGTGATAATATGAATGTACAATTTAAAAGAAAAGTCTAGAACGAATATTATTATGTTGGTTTTACGATTTCAATACCTTTTAGGCGTAAAAATAATGCATGAACAGCAGTGGGATAAAAATCACTTTTTCACACCAACGTACACATTTTTGTGTATCTAAACTCAATCCTTTACGTCATAACTGTCCCACTACTGGGCTCGAATCTTCTCAACTCTTCAGCTTGGCCTTCGCGAACCACAGTGGTCATGTGCGGGTATTTTCAAACACTGTGGTGCGTATTTAACTCAAACCCAGATAAACCACCGTTATTAAACAGCTTATCAACACATAATTTCGTCCACGTAAATATATTAAAGGTATAAGTTTGTGAATGTATATGTAATTGCATTAAAAATCAGATTTTCTGATGCGGTTCAAATATTAGCAAATATTAATATGAAGCTGAAATGCTATCACGCTTTCGACATTTTCCCGGTGGATTTTTTGTCATTAGCTGAGGTACGCTTTTGCCACCGGCACGGGTTTTTTTTTTGATTCCAATCCAGCTTTTATATAATTTCATTTCCCTTTAAACCCTCTCTAGCGAAAACCAAAACTACCGATCTCATAATCCCATTACTTCTACACGTTTACTCTCAAAAGAGGCAACAGTATAACGTTAAATCCCGCGTCACACAGAAAAAAACGAGCAAATTTTTATATTAAACCAGCTCTCGTAAGCTGCATTCACCTGAGGAGGCTCTAGACGGTAAATTAAGTGACATTAGAGGCATTATGACGGTCGAGGGAGACGTGAAAGCCGAGTGCCGGTGAAGGATTCGCCGCTCAGATTTACGGCGACTCGCGGTATCCCGTACACTAATATAGTTTGTTGTGTTATCACATTACCGTCTATAATTCCTTGCGTCGTTCTAGTGAATCAGTTGCAGGTATATTGAGGAGTGTGTTGCAGTAGCGCCATTACAAGTTTGGTTGTTTGTGCCGAGTAGTGCTGGCGATTTGTGGTTAAGATGAAGAATTAAATTAAATCAAAAGCAAATTCACTGTCGTTATTGATGAAAGACTATTATATAATTTGATTGTCTTTTCCTATTGCTACGTCTATGTTTATCGTAATACTAAAATCACCGGCATTACGGGCATTTGTCAATCATAACTGATTGTTTATTTTGCTTCATTCGTTTGTGAGCCATAACATTTTTGCAGCTTGTATACCCTGCAAATGTTTTGTCAGATTTTAACTGATCTGTAGATACAATCCCATCTCATTATGATATAAATTGTTGCCGATGTAAAAAAGCGGACTTTTACAATTTCGAATTGCTATATAAGCCAGCTGCGTTCCTTTGAGAAATAGCTCTTCATCTAATTTTCTTTTCATTTCTTTCAGATTAGCTCTTACCGATGATTCACAAATGGATTTTACATAGAAATCCAACTCTGAAGTAATTTTGTTTATTTCTTCAAATTTAAGTATGTTTGATCCGTTTATTTTTATTTGGCTGTCTAATATAAGATCTACATTACAATTGTGTATACCTATAATGATAATATGATCAGTTATAGAAATGAAAACTCGTCTAATATTGCATCTATTTCATGTGTCTTTTGAACAATAGTACGAGGCCAATTAAGTGGTTAAACATATCGATGTGTTCATCGTGGACAATTGCAGGGCTGCCACAATGGATTGTGAGATTCTGGCGCGTAATAACTTATCAGATTAAACCATTGTGTCGTCGGATGCGAACTCTTTATATTGAGATAATAGCCTCAGCGGCTTGATATTACTGTGTACTTTACTAGGTTTCTCATTTTGGAGTAAGGCGGGGCCTTTTTCGTCTCGCCTAGTTAATATAAATGGTAACGGAGAGTATAATGTGGGATGATACCTGGTTTAAAAAATAAGTAACTGATTTAATCGACGAATGACATATACTGCGACCGGTTAGAATTTTGGATTTTGTGGTAATTTCATTTTTAAATTCTTGAAAGTCTACGAGATTACTTCTGTAAAGTTTTGGTGAAAACATTTTTATTTAATTTTTGTATTCCGTATAATTCTACTGGTTACAGAGGTTTTGAGCAAGTCAATGAAGCTGAAGTTATTCACTTAAAACGCAGTATAAATACTCATTAAGTATATTAGGTTTTACCAAAATAACACATGATGTACAAAGCTAGTCTCTTTGTAAGAAGTTTTATTTATTTATTATAACCACAAAACATGGTACATAATGCGAACTATGGTATATGTTCTAAGAGATGTTAAAGTTACTATGGACCGACCTAATTCTTTTCATGCAGCTTAAATCTTAAAAAACAAATAATAATTTATAAAACATTTCCAAATAAAGAAGGGTTAAATTCCCATCGATAAGAAAATTAAATATTAATGTAGTGTGTATCATTTAAAATTTTCAATCATAAATGTTATCAGCGTATACCTCTGAGACTAGAGAAGTAAATATAAATTTCATACTTACTATTCATCCCCACGTATTATAGTTGGAACAACATTACACGAGCAAGTCGACCACCTGCCAGTTTTTAAAAAATTTAGTAATGCCAGCTGGCTTGTGGGAAAAATATTTAATGAAAACAAAATGTTGAGGAGAATATATTAGCTTATAGCACGTTACATATAGACCGGTGAGAATAGCTGGGAATTATGTGGCGCAAAGCGACTCCTAAGAAACACAAGCATACTCAGCTTTTAATTTCAGCCTTTAAAATTATTTCAAAAGCTTTCTGTGCACTCATTGAAGTTAACGGAACCCTAAGAAAAGTAGAGCCGCCGCGGCTTATGGGTGTATTGCAATAGAAAGAACATATTCGTAGGTAGTTAGCGTGAGGAATGTGCACTCTCGTATTTCCCCGGCTCGGCAATACGGTTACCGCGGATTGCTTCCAAGTAACGCAAACCCGCCGTGAGCTACAAATGAGATCTCTACTCTGTCTGATTCTTCATTTAATACGGTGCATGCATGTATCCAATCTCACCTCGGGTTAAAAGAGGAATTCTTTCATATTTCTTGTTCCTATACGTATTTTAAATTTGATTTGGAATAATATTGCGGTTGGTGAACATATTTTAAATTTTTGAGTACATTACATCCGGATATATATCTATCTATGGCCTTACTCTACGAGTACAACAATTGCGCCTATTGATATTGTTTATGGGAAGGTTGAACAATTAATGACGAAGGACAAACATTGTTCATCTATTATTTGTAGACTCAACAAATATTTTAAGCTTTTATTAACTATGTACATTTTTAGTAAAAATTTAAAAATATTAACTTCTTTTTCAGTTATCTAATAACTTCAACTGCGTAACTGTTCTTATATTAGAAGTTGATTTTCAAAGTGGCGTTATTATACAGTGTGTCCCTCGATAAGGTGCAACCCCGAAAACAGGTGACATAAGACCAAAAACTATCGACGAAAATGGGTTATTTTTTTTTTAATTACTTGTTATTTCTTTTGGTACGCCAATTAACATATTTATCTCGTATTTTGGACCCTATGTACAAAATAAAATATTTCTCCTAAAGTAACTGGCCGATTTTGATGAAATAAACGAAACATCAGTGCCAAGTATCTAACGATGACGATAAAATAAGAAGCCGCAGGAAAAATGTCTTTCAGGACTTAATTTTTATTAATAATTGTGAAGAAAAAGGATTTTTTCAGATTGTTTTCTTAATAAACTCAAATTTTCTGGAAATTATCACCATAATGTTAGTTAATTTTATAATTTATCATTATTCCTCATAGTATTAGCTTTCAAATTAAAAATAAATCAACATTGTGTCTCATTAAATATGGTAGCTACGAATTCCTAAACAAAACGAAATAAGCATGATAAAAAGGTGACAACCTGTTTTCGGGGTTGCACCTTATCGAGGGACACACTGTATATTATATTTATTAGTTTCAAAATAAAAATGTTTTACCTTTTTCTTCGAGGTGTTTATTCAAGGGTTTTCAATGGGGCGGTTAATAGATTTATTATTGTTTCTTAAATTTTAATATTTCAGCCATAATTATTAAATATATTACAAAACTATGATTTATACAAATCACTTTCTCCAAGAAAGATTTCATTTTTACATTAGTTACAGAGGAAATTCGAAAAGATAAAAAAACGAAGAATAAAGTGCTGTCCATTTTCAATAGATCACTGAACATTTTAACTGTTTTTATTCCAATAATTAAAGTTCCAACTTCTGTCAATGCCTTATTCCAGTGACCTTAAATTTTCGTTTGGGTTAATCTAGGTTTCCATTACATATGCAAGTAAATATTATATGGCGATTCCTGCACTAGGAATTAGTATACATGCGATGGCCAATATTACAATCCAAATAAATTGAACATCAATTAAGACCAATCCATGTACAAACATTATCCACAGATTGAAAGTTCTACAGACCCATTCAAATCTGTTCCACGGTAATGCGGAGACTGCCGGAGACAACCCCTTGTTCGAGTGTAACAATAAATATTCATTTCACGACAATGAGTATCATTGGTGCCAAACGCAGGTGCGTCGCGAGAGGCCCTGTGTCTCAGCGGGCGGCATCTCGCAGGGCTCGTTCTATGGTCGGCAATATTTTAATTGTTATGTTGATGACGATGAAAGTAATTTGAATAATTGTTACGAATGTTCGAGCCGTTTAAGTGATACAAATGATATCTTGAAATAATTTCGATTAAGATGATCTAAATAATAGTACATTCAAAAATAATTACGTGTAAAAAAAAAGCGTAAGACACTACGTAGTGATTTATTGCCTGCGATGTGTTTGTTAAAATTAGACTATTAATTATATAGTTTTAATTATTTAACTTTTCTTGACCAAAATAAAATATATCATAATACAAATGTCGAGTTTATTAATTATCTATCAGCTAATCAATTCGGCTAAGCAGACTAGCACAGTTTATAGTGGAGCGGTTTATAAAGTTTGAATTTAAAAATTAATATATAAACAAGTATTGATTTGATTGTTCTATGCGAATGTCCAGATAACTCAAAGATTATAAATTAGCATGAAACGCTGTTAGTTTTTGATTAAAATTTTATTTCGTAAAAAACTTTACTGTGAAAATCATGGAATACGTGTGAAATCCTTCAATTTTAAATGTTTCAGTCCAATAACAATAGCTTTTATTCGATATAAATGTTTTAATGGTAAACTAGTCCAGATTCCTTTTTACAAATGTTCTCTTGACAATTTTTTTTTTTGTAGCAATATAATAATATTACTATGGCCTAATGACTAATCAAATAATATCTTCAGAGCCTGCTTCTTTATTGAAATTATAACACACCTAGTAAAACCCAATGTTTCTCATTTCTATTCTTGATTTACTGTATTTCTAGTGTCTAATGAAGAGTAAAACAACTTTTTTTGCTCGTGAATAATTTAATTGGTCGGGACTTTCATTTGAACCCTTCCTCTGTTGTGGACGTGCGTCAGACGCAATTGATTCGCATGAACGGACTTCGATTCAGCGAAATGTATTAAACAGTTCTATAGCTTTTTAAGATCCATCGACAACTCGTTTATCTGTGTGATTTAAATAAAAAATATTCAAATTAGATATTAGAGAAGTTATCGTAATTTTCTTTGTAATATACGACGTCCATTGAAAAAGACCAGGTTAATTCGGATACGCTTTGGCCATTAAATTATTAAGTGAGACGTATGGCGTGTCTTTTATTTTAATTCTTTCGTTAAATAACAACTGATAGTTGTTATGATAATATACAGAAAACGAATAATTGAACGGCGCATAATTGTTCGTGCGCCTTATATTAAACACAAATTGAGATATCTTTTATTCATCAGTCCAATCAACCATACCGCCGAGTGGTGTCCAAAGGCGTCGCTGCAAACATGAAAACTGTCCTATTATTCTAATTTCGGCTCTTTCTCAACGTTTCGTATTCCCTCGTTAGTGGCAGAACGTCGGTACGGGCGCCGTTAAACAATCAAACCGCAAATTATTAGCTTAGTTAACCATTGCTACACTTTTATCTCCATGCTTATAAGACAGTTAGACAAATTATGAAATCGTTACTCTTAGACCTTTTTTAAATGTCGTTTAGGGTCCGTCCGGAGATAATGCGATTTATTGTCTCGGTTGTGATGAAATAAGAACTAATATATTTTTGGCTTCAAATTTTATTATTAACTAAATTGAAATTGGAAGCACCTGGTTATATCAGTGTGACTTTATAGGCAAGTAATCACCAAATTTATTTACTTAGTGATCATTGTATACCTACGTGAATTATGCGTAACTGATCTGTAGGTGTCTTGTCCTTGTACTTTTTTTTTGGAATATTGCTGACTATCGAGTGATACGAAACGGTATCATTCATTTTAAAATTGGTCGCAAAAAACCGCGATGTCAATATGTCGCGGTTGAAGAGTATCGAATTTGTCAATATTCCTGCACCGCTGCCACGATAGTTGTCAGAAAAAACTAAATCAGTTTTAACCGCATCGAAATGCTTCCTGTCCGTATTGCAACAGATAGGACGACTTTTTGTTTGGGAAAACTTATCAGTCTCGATGTACCATCTGTCTTTTTTTATATAGTTTTTTTTATTTTATTTTTTATAACCCAATCAAGCAGATTGGCCACCTGATGGACAGTAGAAACGGCTTCTCATAGACGCTCGTCACACTCAAGACATTACCGACGCATAACCGGCCACGATGGAATCGGACTTGCTCGTTACTGGCTCTCCGAGACCACAACTGTAACACTTAAAAACATTTGACGGTTGATTTGAGAAGGAAGTGATAGCTACTGAAGCAGGTGAGGAACAACACAAGAGGCAAGAGTACCGACCGGATTTAACTGGGTGCTTACAAATCTTAGCGATCTGCAATAGGATGGATCGTTCGTAATAGCCTCGTCCGTTACTCAGTAAGGTAAATCATGTCCAGTGGATTGGCTTGGCATAGGCGCAAGTCCCTTATGCCCCGACCAAAATGTTAAATTGATAATGTCCAGAATATGCACACATATGGGCGTTCCCACGCGTCTTTTCGTGTATTTATTTAAACACATAATAATACACACTTTTGTGTAAATATGAAAATATAAAAGTCTTGGTATTTTATTCCAGGATCATTATACTGCATGTAAATCACGTTCTATGTACTACTGTATGTATGTACAGTATTTATGTTTAGGTACTACTATTGTGAAAGCTGTCAATTTTGTTAACTTTTTTATTATACCTTTTTTGAGGTATCAACTGATTTGGCTTGCGATTTTTACTACTATTATGTAATTTATTTCAAACCAAGTTTCTTGAGATAAATTTAATTAGAAGCAAATTGCAATAATAGCTTTTTTTAGGTATTAAATAGTTTTCAATTTATTTTTCATTACTTCACATCACTTTGACGGTTGTCTTTTAAAAAATAGGTTCAGTAAAAAAGTCTGTGGCTTTCTTCCCCAAGTGAACTCATTCACGACGGGTCATTGTATGCAAAATGTCGCGTGCAGGGACGTTATTGTTCCCCAAGATTAAGGTAGGATCCTATTATTCGAGCTACCCCGGGGCTCGGGAACCTCGGAGCTCCATCGCACGGCTGATTGCAGCTACCTGTGTACCCGTCGACAGGTTTAATCAAGCTTGCAATCGGAAAAACAATGCTGATTCGAGATTGAATGAATCTCAGCCTTCGGGTTGTTTTCGCTGACTGTGAGTTCTGCTTATTGCTTGCGAAATTGCTTTTTCCAAAACAAATGCAAAGTCTAACTGGAAATCGGAATTGAACTGTTTGGGAAGGTATTAAATATAAAAGATAACACCTACGTTTAAGGGTAAAAAAATTAAATAGAAAATTGTTTACCGTTTGTCATTATTTCACTTACAAAGGGTGCAAATTGGTATAAAGTTACATTATTAATGGTTTCTTTTAATCCCATTCAAATTGTGGTTTTCATTGCCTTTGTGGAATTAAGTAAAGTTGTTAATCCCTTCAAAACGGCGACTATTATTGCAGGCCTCCGAAATAGATAACAAATAAACATGTGGCATTTCAATCTATCCTAATCCGTAACTTTTATTTGTAGCCTCGTAGATTTGGATGACTGGACACTGGGGTGGGGTTACTGTGACTTCGTCGATTTCGAATGGGAGATACAGGCTTATTTCAATATCCAGGGCGTGTGCGGCACGTGCGATGGTCAATTTCCCCTCGACGTGGCTAGTGTGACGGTCGTAGCGCGACGTCTCTGAGCGGAAGGGCGACGTCGACACTTGAATGCGCCTTATTGGGCGCTTCCACTCGTAAAGCTGTTCACTCTTGTGTCTCAATTAAACATAGACGCTTGCAACTCTGTTGTTTACGGTGTTTGTATAGCAATCTTTTTGTTCCGATAACACTTTGTATTGTTGAACTAATTGAAGGAGACGATGTTTGTTCAACGTTGCTTGCGAGTGATTTTCAATGACAAAAAATCTTTTCGTCATTACTTGTAATGTTTTGAACGGTAGCGATAACGAATAAGTTAGAGGTTGCTAGTTTGAAAATCTCGATTATGACGTATAAATATTTGAGAGGAACCGTAAAGGAACGTAAGCAACTTTCGTTTTCGGTAAGATAGGTAGGTGTTGGTTGATGAGTGATGGAACCTTTATTTTCGGTTATTTTGAGTAATAATTAAAAAAAATACGCGCGGAATATATTTTCCCTACATTTTTTGAGTTTCCAAAAGTTCTAAGATAGTGTCCGTTACAATTATATACAAAATTCCTATTAATCATTTCAGGTTTTTACGATTAGCGATTGGACGTTGAAATATTAATGGTCGATAGAGAAAAAGAAGATCCATGTGTTTTTCATAACTAGGGTTGCCATACCCTAATATACAAAAATCGGGTTCAGCGCTGGCCAGACATTTTGGCCTAGCAGCCTGACATATATTTTCCAAAACCAAACGTACCTTTTAAAGTCGGACATGTTGCTTCACTTTCTTGTCGGGCACTGTGTAACTTGCCATGTGGTAAAAAAACGAAAAGCCGGCGCAGGCTTGACATGTATATATTTAGCCGGACATAACCGTAAAAAGCTATCAAATATAGCTGAAACTATACGAGTATTCAATTGTCAAATGAAAACAAATTTCCATGTTGCACTTCAAAAGATGTATTTCTCTTATGATTTTTTTTTATTTACGGTACGATTTACGTCTGTCATTCGGTCACCTAACTTTAGAGTTAGACGTCAACCAAATTTCTTCTTGCTTCCGTCCAGTATGTTCGAAAAAATCGAGTTTTACAAATAGACACAATAGATTGTTATGATAGACGCAACGGAAGGTATTGATTTTATCACAAATTCGATAAAAAAGAACGGAACGTTAAAAAAAACTCATGTAAAGTTTAGTTGTCTTACAAAATTTTGCAGCGCAGATTACGTATTTAGCGATTGGAATTGCATGTGCTCTGTTTGCTTTATACGCGCTGGCGGATTTCGTTTAAACGGCATACATAATATATGTTCCGCTGGAATACACCTGCGTGGATAACGTCACATGTTTACATGTAAAATTATTTGGTTTTTATGTACCGCCGTCAAGTACTTGTACGTTATGTATTCGTTTTGTAGTATCACGTGGTGCACCGATAAATGACTGTCGATTCATATCAAATAAGAATTCCTGAATAACAAGAAAATCGGGAGACGTTGCGTTTGAGTGGATTGCACGCAGAATTGTGGAAATCCCTTTTTAAATTCCAGCGAGCATAGCATAATGCGAAAAATCCGTCCCGGGATGTGCATGATATTTCCAATAACGCGAATAACCGCTGGCCAGTATGCAGAAGTTAAAAGTATTGGACAGTTGCGCGCTGTGGTCGGGGTATGCGGAAGCAAAAAGATCGCTTCAATGGCTCCTGCGGTGCTCACGGATGGAATTACTTACATGATGTATTTGTCGGATGGTCAATTACAATCTTTGTAACTTTTTAACGTAACGTGTAGTGTTATTAAATGTTAGTACTTTTTAAGTTGTGGCATAGAATCGAAACACGAGGGGATTGTTAATTATAAGTGCATTGCTGTAATTCTGGAAGGTAGTTTTTAGGGTTAGTTAGTTAAAAAAGAATGATAATTCCGACAGAGTGCGGAGTACATAAAATAAAAATTTTGTGCACACATTTAACGGACTAGTGACGATTTTGAATTCTCACAATGTACAATATTACAATGATTAATTATAACCAATGTCAAGTATCCTCTCACGGTGAGAGGTCATGGCGATACCCTACCACGCTGACCAAGTGTGGATTGCCGGACTTCACACATCTTGAAGAACGAGGTTCCTGACGACGCTTGACTTTATCGATGGGTAATTTTGTAACACATCAAAGTAATTTTTAGTGGCAACATTATTTTATATGTTTTACTACTTACTGTCCAAGTACATACTTCTAGGCCTGTACTGTAAAATTCTGTGCTTATTTAATTTATAATTTAATAGAATATGGCCACCGATGATTCATACATATTTATATTGATTGTTATTATTTAATATAATGTAACTACAATAAAACTTTTCTATGGTAACCTAAGTAGAAATTGATTATGAAATTATTTTTTATATTATTTTAATAAATATAACTAGTCGACAGACGAGCAGACGAGCGATCTGATTTTAAGTGGTCACCGTCGCTCGTAGACTTCAGTAACACCAAAGAAAGACACTACCGAAGTGTCGCCGACTGAAAAGAAGGCCGAGGACCCGCATAATTTTAGTAAACATCCAAGACACGAGCAGTCACAGTACTTGACGCATGGTGGTGGTGGCTACGAAGGAAATGGGGATCACACTTTTTTAACTGACTCCCCCAATAGCATTGACCTGGCGTTAAAACATTGGTATGAATCAGATCTATTGTTCTTTCATATTCTGTTTTATTTTATGTTAATAGCCGAGAAACGAGCAGTCGAGCATCCAGGGGGTAAGTGGTCACCGTCGCCCATGGTCATGAGCAAGACCTAAGGTATCACTAATGCGTTGTCGGCCGGGAAATGAAAGAAGGTTAGAAAGAAAGTACTGGCGCTCTCAAGCCCCCAGCCGGAAGAGGACGAGTCGTTTGGCGGCCGACTCAAGCGGCAGGGTGGTTGGAAAATTTCCATTAAAATTCGTGACGTCGAACGTATTAGGCAAAAACGTTGAAATCATTCAAAAAGGGCTTTAATGTCAACGATACTTTAATAAAACAAACCTGACTTCCGCAGGACGAATTAGCATGTAAATATTTAACGCACGAATATTTTACGAGACCAAACTACTACACACGTAACTGTTAATACACGTAGATGGGTCAGATTAAGGGACGGTCCACACATGCGACTTTGCGATTATACTCAAACAAGAATATCTACTTTATTAGTGAGGGGAGGGACTTTGTTTGGGTTGATCAATTGACTGTAGGTAATACACACACACACATATGTGGTTGTGTGTCTTTATAACCTAAGGTACCTTTAATGATATAGAATTTTTCAAATAGGTGCCGTGATTCCATATATTACCCTCCGCATTCACACAAACTCACAAGATTCGTACTCGCTCTTTCTAAGATTAGCATAGGTTAATGAAAATAACAAATTAATAATAAATATTATTATTATTCTTATTATTATTATTACATTCCTTAATAATACTTTATGAATTAATAAAAGTCTTTTTGTTTTCAATGAAAAATACAATAACTGCGGCGTGATGAAGCATAACATTTATATTATAGTTTATGTAAATAATATTTTTTATTTTAATGTTATTACTGAACGTCTCGGCCGATTGTAGTCGTATTCACACAATAATATTTGTTTTACGATAGTGACTTGTTGTGATCTGATCATGTTAATACCATTACTCGTTTATAAAATTTGTTGTATTTGTTTCCAATTAACTATTACAGTATACCATTAAGTAGTATTAACGTAACGTAAGTTAGTAAGTATTAACATTTTTATCCCATCATTTATTTTTCCAACGTTTGTATTCATTTACAAAACAAATACATAAAAAGTGGTTATTAAACAAGCCACAAACATACAAAACTGTGCGACAAGCGTTCGACTGTCGCACAATCGGTCGCCAACCAAAGCCCGAAGCGATTGATATGCCATTCATAGGTGCAGTGTTAACATTCAAGGAATGCCTCATTAATGCTCTCAGTGGTTAACGAAGGTAATTAATTACCTTTGCATGCGCGCGGCGTACGACAAATAGTACGCGTTACGTTCGGCGCCCATCGGTAACGTTGTTATACGTTACCGTGCCTGCTTGCTGTGTCTCGAGATGATTCGGTTTGCGCGTCTGCCGCCTGGTTACATAACTAGTTCGATGAACGTATGTGGGTAATGTAGTAATAGATCTAATAGGCCTTGTTACAAACTAAAACCTAACTAGGTAACTGGGGCAAAATTTTTATTTGATTATTTATTGTTTAAACTCGTTACAGATATAAATGGTTTTTTTGATTGTAGTTATGAAGTTGAGATGGTTGTGTTCTTTTTTCTTTTGTATTTGTTATACGATTTATTTCAAAATGGCTTGGTTTATTGAAATTAATTTTGAAAGATGTTATAATCGGTTCATAGTCTTGTGTAAGAGCACGCGATAATCAGATGATTCTAATTGGACGGTAACAATTTGCCTACTCATTTCGCGATACAAATCCATCATTTTGTGCAATGTTTTTGAATGTTTGGATTGCTTTACTTCGTACTTCAGAGGCCTCGATAGCCGATAGTCGTTGTAATTTTAGGCGGGAGTTGTTAATCCGCGTCGAATGTCTCCGGGTGGTAAGAAAATTCGATCCTTGAGCTTAACACTGACCAAAACTAACCCGTCCTGGTGCAGCGTGGAGATGACGGTAATTAGTTAAGACTACAGATACATATTACACACGTTTATTACAACAATATCGTGAAAGTGAACAGCCAACGCGATCACTCGAATCTGCAGGAGGGAACTGACACGGTAGTGTTAACAAAGAAAAAACATAAATTGAACGCGGCAACTGCAATTTAAATCTGTGGTGTTCTCGAGCTACACAATTGATTGTTGTGAAGACTCGTCGCACGCGCCATTCAGTAGACGAGTACGACACGACACGAGCCGAGGTGCGTGCTGTTTGTCAGAGGTGTGACATCAGAGAAAGGATCGCGTTCTACTTCAACCACTCGTGAACTTCAGCCAGCCGCGGAATCGTCACGGGGAGAGGTGTCGCGCGTTGCGATCAAAGAAAAAGTAAGCTTATGTTTCCGACTGTGTAGGTCAGTGCTTCCCAACCTTTTTTCGTTCCCGTACCCCTTAATGAAACTTATCATTTATGACTACCTCTCTCCTGAGAACTCCTATCTAATCCCAAAAAAGTTTCTCGTTCCTCTTAAGGTCTAGCGCCTTAGCAAATTATTAGTTACAAGGTTCATTTTAAACTACATATTGTAGACATAATACATTATGATCATGTTAATGTAAATTAATTGTTTTTAAAGTTCTCAACATTTCCGCTATTAGCAATATAATTTTCACGTACCCCCAATGGGACACCGCGCACCCCCAGGGGTGTGCGTACCACAGGTTAGAAATCTCTGGTCTAGACCCTTGCACAGGAACCGAACTGCATGCTCATTCATGTTTCCTACTTTATGTTTCATACTTTAAAACGGTAACCAGTAAACGAGCAGAGAGGTCGCTTGATTGTACGTTATCAACATCGGCCATTCATATTTTAAAATTTTGAAGGGAGGGGAGGGGGGTGGCGCTATCGCTATAATACGCGGTGAAAAGACGTTTAATGTTCCCGTTGATAATTACTCGTTAGGTAATTCGTTGACGATCTTTTGAAAGTACCTAATATAGTAAATGATAAACGCTCTCATAATAACACACAACCAAGTTATAAACAACTAGGATCGAGGAGGACGTCGCATTATATTGTGACAGGTGACTTCACCGATCTGGAATTTAATGTGGTAATTATCACGCCACTAGCCTAGATACTATAAGTCAATTTTACTAGCATATACTCGACTATCCTTCCAGTAAATATTTCAATAGATTTCAGTTCACTGCCTCGATACTGCATTTAATTTTGTACGACTATCTTCTCTTCGTAGTGTTTGTGTTTTGGTTGCCATTTTATTTTCGGACATGGTAATAGGCTATAACAAAATCAGTGTTTTATCAATTTTTTGATTGTCTTAAGATTAACTGATAAAAAGAATGTGAAGGAATAGTTTTTCTATTTAATGAAACTCTGGCAAAAGGTACCTATAAATAAAATAAAGCTACTCTCTGAAAATCTCTATCGTGTTGGCAAAACTAAGTACCCTTCATATTGTTGTAATTATTTCGTTACTTGTGCATGTTCTTACGTCGTGATTATATTTACAAAGCGCCAATCGATCCATATCAAACGGTTTATTTGTCACAGTGTGTGCGCGTAACCCCTTTGAAACCTCAAAGCAAAGCGACCGTGGGATGTGTAAATTGGAAGATTAGAGCGTATCACAAAATAGCTGAGTCTCTGGTGTTCCGACAAAGCGAAGGAATCAGTCTTGATGCACGGCCTGTAATTAGCAACCTCACAGAAGGCTACGGCTGCCTTTGGGTCACTTTAGCCGGCACATTGGCCTACCTTCCCTCTCCTTTGTAACAAAGGTTTGAGATCTGTGTGCTCCAGCCTCGACTATATATAAATTCACTACACACAAGATAACGCAAAGGTAAATACTGAGGTAAATACATGTAGGTCGGTATGTATATGCGACAAAAGACAGACTAGTGGAATATATCAATGATAGATATGTGTAACATAATTACAGTTCAGTTCTTATCTTTATGGGCGAATGAATTACAATATATTTAAATTGTATAATGTGAATGAGGCTGGTTGAGTGTTTACGTGCTTTCTAGTTGGGTTTGGATTCGAATTTAATAATAAGGATTCCATATACCCTACGAGGAAACCTGGACGCTTACAGAATTACTCGCTTATCTTTCTATGGGATACAAATATATATTTTTATCATATTAAAAGCTTTAGTTAAAAATATTTAATTTAGGCCCTATCTTAAATGCCCACAAAATGCTTAAGTCATGTAGAAATTAATGTAGATATTCAATTTATAACTTAATGTTTTCAGGATTCAATTTGATTGTTTGCCGAAACTTTTATGGCGAAACTGACCCATGTAGTTTCGGCATATGGAATTATTTTGAATGTCAAGTTGTGAGATAAAATCGGCATTTGTAAAATATTGTTGGTTTGTAATAATATTTTGCCGTTCACCTGTGACAAGGAGAGCCCCTTTATCGCAGTATTTATTTACGTCCGCAGAGAACCACAGAGGCACCGACGCCGTCTGTGGCCTCCTCGGTCAAATAAATTACCTTCCCTTTGAGAATTTGTTTCTTTTGATCATTGCGAAATCAATTTCGTCGCCCCTATTATAAGTTTCGTTTGCTAAAACGTTGACGCTTCAAACATCAGTTCAAAATAATATTTCACGATTGATAATATCATCTAAAAATATTTTACACGGGCATCACGAATTTATTTAGCTTTTAATCTTGCCAAATCCTGTGATCTTTAACTGGTAACTTCAAAAAAGAAATATCGTTGGCTCGTCTCGTATAGAGGTTAACTTGAAATAGACATTACTTCGTTAAATCCATTCTAATACACTAGACAATTATAACGATAAATTTTGATAAATTGCTGCTACTTCCATTTCTATGTTTTTTTTTTCTACTTTGCAACACATAACACATACAAAATACCCTCTGTCCGATTTTCATCTAAATAGTCCATTAGTTTTCAAGAAAAACGATTGCAACACAAGGACGAGAACAACCGACAAGTCGAATATTAAAGGTTACTTTTTTCGCCATTTATCTACTGAAGTAAATCAAAATCAAAACACCAAGTTTATAAGTACTGAAAAATGAGTCAAACCACTAGTTTTTTATATACGGATTTAGATTACGTTGTGAAACCGGCTTCGTACAAAGACAAAGGCTCTTTGATCACTCGGCGTACTTTCACCGACAAAGCGTGCTTCCACCACAAGGGTTAAAAATCGGCAATATGTAACATCGAAACAAGTGGTTGTGTCCGCGTGTGGGCCCGGCGCGGAGTGGTGGCGCGGCGTGCGGCGGGTGGTGCTCGCCTCTCGCAGACTCGTAGGTAGGTAATGTCAGTGAGGCTAATTCGTCAAAGGCAACCGCCGCCCTTTGTGCCTTTGCAGCTTATGGTAATCAGCGCGGGGTACCCGTTCACAATTTAATGACCAGATTTAGGCAGTGACTAGATATAAATTTCAGTCTTGGACTTTTTTTTTTTGTATTTTTCCAGCTAACTCCAAGCCCGCGTCACTTTGTCGGTTGAGTTGGTTGAGAATAGAGACCGCTCCTCGAATTTGTAATTGAAAATCCGGATTTTGCTCTGTTCTATGTGATCTTTCAAATAAATAAACTTCTAAACGGAACACGAGTAATATGGAAATTGTTATTGCATTACACGGCGTTTTCATTGGTTTTTAGAATCGAAACGAAATGAACACTCGATTATATCTTTATAACAGTATAGATTTTAAATATAATTTGAATATGAATCACAGGGTAATATTCATTTTAATTTGTACCTAACTCATCTGGACGTAATATCTTACGTAATACGGCAAAGCAGAGTTTGCCTTTGTAGTGCATGCAGGTAGTGATTAATCAATCTACTTTAACAATAAAATCACTCTAAACAGAATATGGATGATGTTTTCATTAAATTATACCATATTAGAGATTAAACAATACACGGGTCGCACCGTACATTCTGCTTACGGCTTATTAGCTATCGAAGTTAATTACGAGAACAACGTAACGATCAGAGCTTGGTAGAAGCCTCGTATAGTTAACCTGAGACTTAATCACTAACATTCTGTTTAATTCCTATGTGCACAAATATTGTTGAGTTTGACCGCACTGTTGAGGGACAACAAATTATTATGGAGATTGACCTTATTAATCCACCAGGAATAAGAATACATTAAATAGAAATACAGTGCTATTTGGAACTGAAAGTAGTATTGTCAAAGTTTCATGATTATCTTCAGTTTTTTTTTTTTCATTATGGCGACAAATTAAAGGTTTTCGTTGATAGGCGCAAACCGCTCGATTGCATGGTGTGCTCCCGTGTTGCACTGGTTACACTTGCAGCGTGTGAGGTGGTGGCCGGCCGTGGACGACAATTATTGTCCAAATATCCAGTATCAGAGCGGCGGCGCGGCGTATCGACGGCGCTCAAAGGACGCCGACAAAGCGACGCCGCGGCGCTATACGGACGGCATTAGCGGGCCGCCGGCCGACGTGATGCCTCCCCACACTGCCCCACAGCCCACGGCCCACGACCCGCAGTCACATCCCCACACGTAGGGTTGACAGTTCTCAACATATCACTGAAATTGATTTATTTTCGCGACTGTATTTATACTTCATTTTCATGGAGCAATTTCTGATGTGTATAACATAATATACATTAAACATCACGCAATCTTTAAAAGTATACAAGCATCTGGAATGTAAGATGTTCCTCTTCATCTTGAACTCTATAGGAATTTTCAGTGCACACACACACACACATAAGTAAAAGCCCGTAACTTCGGGCACCCTAGGTTCTGTACCGCACAGTTTAATCAGGTCAATAGTTACACGTGCCCTCTGGTACGGCTATTCACCTGTCTGGCTACTTATCGTCCTCCTTGTGAAATTGAATGTTTTTTTTAGAATGGCTCGGTTGCCGTGTTGGTAATGCGTGAGTTATTTAACCGCGCCCACTTAAATCGTATAGTTCGTATGCATTTACTGATTGATTTATATCATGAACCATGAACCACCATGATCACGTGTTCAATTGCTAAACAGCAAACCAGCACCGAAAGTTAACTCCGTGTTAATCGTGCTTTTAAATTTTTATCTTGTGTAGCTAGCTATCTGTACTTGTAATGAAATCCTGATTACATTTCATTGTCTTTGTGTTTATGTGCGCTAATATTCACGATAACGGAATTTATTGAATGTGTTTTAGTAATGGACCGAGGAAGTTCTAGCTAACATACAATGTTCGTTTCGAATATGCCGTTCACAATATTGAATATATTTGATGATGATAATATGTCAGTTTTAAAATACGCATCGCGCGCGGTCGGTATTGATTCGGGCGCCTCAAGTAAAGCTACTCAAATTGAATTGAACGATTGGATTTGGACATCGTCAAAATAGTTTTGAATGCTGTTCTAAAAGTTGCCATTAATGTATCCATTAATATCAGCGTACAAGGCACATCGTGGGCGCGGCCTTCTGTTAAAAATATTGACACATTAGTACAGAATTAGGTTCGTAAGGTTCCTACCTTAAACTTAACTGTTGTCAACATTGATCACGGATAACTGTATAGGTATAAATGTAGTGCAGAGAGAGATAAATAATGGATAGATAGAAAGAGATAAATAATAGTTGAATAAGCTTAAAATGTATTCAATAACTCTGCGAATAAAATAAAACAGTGAAGCGTGGAATCCACGGATAATCAGCGTTCGGATTTAACCTGTGAATTCAAAAGAGCGGGTGGCATCAACCCTGTCCCCCTGAGCCCTAGCTCAAAGTGAGTGTGTTACTCTTTAACCTGAGCGATTCGCGACCGGCTAAACTTACCACTCGGCTAAATAAAGTTAAAAGGCTCCTCGAGCTTTGTCTCGGCGCTCCTTTGATGTACGGCGGGAACACCCCGTCCCCTCCGCCCGCTCCCCTCTCGCAAACAGTTCACCGCAACCTCCAACTACTGCCTTAATGCCTTTTCCGATCCGATATACGTACGATTGATTAGTGCGGGGCGGACATATTTCGGAGGAGTCCGGTCGAAATCGCGTTCAACGGCACGCATGCCAACAACCGTTCTAGCGACGGTAACATTATCCGTTTGTAATTGGTCACGTTTCAAACGAGCCAGCTGCTCTGTGACGATTAACGTTCGATATTCTATCGGCTCGATGTTGATCGACGATAATATTGAATTAATCGATTGCCGTTCGGCTCGCATGCGGGTCGCGGTGTAACGGAGCTTGTCAATGTTTATCGCATTATATTTTATAATATACTAGCGGCCCGCCCCGGCTTCGCACGGGTGTACTTTACCAATAGTTTCCGCAGCGTATGCGATGAAAGAAATTTTTAGGCAATTTTTTTTCCACCTTGGTTCACATTACTGAAGTTTTTGCAAAGATCCCTTATTTTTCCTAGTAATAAATAGCCTATGTTACTCAGGGATAATGTAGCATTCAAATGGTGACAGAATTTTTAAAATCGGTTCATCAGTTTTTGAGTTTATTCGTTACAAACATACAAAAATACAAATCTTTCCTTTTTTTAATATTAGTACAGATACGTACCGTCGTAGTGACATATATGTTGGTATATACTTTTATTTATCATAAATGCATGTTTTCCTTTGTGGGAGGGAGGGAGGTTCTATGTTTGTATAGAAGTATATACCATCATACATTGTGCTTACGGATCATTGCAAAGTAAATTAATACCAATTTAATATAACAAGCAAAATTACACTGACATATAATAACAATAATATTCAGTACCTCAGTAACACAGCTTAACGAGCAAGAAGTCCCGGGTTCGATTCCTGGCCAAGGCAGACATTTATGTGGCAGATAAATCTTTGTTCTTAGGTGATGGGTTTTGTGATGTTATATTTGTGTATGTCCATGCCAACAGCAACACAGGGCATCCCAGTGTGGGGGTATGAGTGAATATTAATATATTTTTGTTATTATTAACACGAACACAGCAAAAACATGAAACCAATCGAAGATAGTAAAAAATCCGTATTGGTACGGATTAGAATACTCCTCTCAATCCCATGCTGGCAGAACAGGGTGTTGTAAGAGCCGACAGAAGGCAACCTACTTAGTAGTAGCGCTTCCCGTATTATTATTAATTTGTTAATATTATTATTATAGTATTGTTAAGTTCCCGTGAAACGTGCTTGGCTAGACAACACCCTCGTACTCGGGTCAGTCGCCAAACGACTTCTCGTGTTCCGGCCGGGGGCTTGAGAGCCAGTAATTTCTTTCTTACTTTCTTCTCATTATCTGGCCGACAACGCATTATGATAACTTTGGTCTTGCCGATGTGCTTGGGCGATGATGACCAATTACCATCAGGTACCGTCGACTCGTTTGTCGGCTATTAATATACATAGGGAATCGAATGCGAAGTTTTTATTTTGTATTTAACACCGAAATAAATATCTTTTACTTCTGTCTTTGAAGTTCCCAATTCTATATGCTATCACTAACAAATGTCCTGTAGATGTTGCTGTGTTGCAAATGTGCGAATCAAGTGATGGATTTTGTTATAAACAAATATTATATACATAATGTCCACCCGCTGCTTTACTCATAGATAAATTTCTTAATCTGAGTGTCCATGTCGTCGTTAAATGCTTTAACAGAAATGTATCCGGGGACCGGGCAGCACCCCGGCAGTGGGATGTATTCGGAAAATTCAATTAGTGTTATAACTCGCAGTTCCGTCATGGCAATCGTAGGAAAACTGAAAGTAGACTGCACATCAAAGGTACGCTTGCGTAGTGTTTCTTCTCCAGTAATAACGATCCAGTGACGCGAATCATGTCGCCGAGCTACGGTTGCATTTAATTAATAGGAAAGTTTAATATTGAATTGGTTTGATTCATTCATTGAAGGGCGCACTGCAGAAGCGCTCTTGAATTTTGTGCCACTAGCGGTCATCTGCCGAACTTCTGTCCGCGTTCGAGGTTGTTGAACTCAATCGAAAACTACGGTTACCAAAAGTTATCGAGTTATTAACCCTTCGCTTGTAGTGCTTTGTTGTTTCGCATATCAGAGTGCGTGATCATCATCATCCCTTATTAAGTACTGGAGCAGCGTGCGCCAGAAAGGGTGTGCGAGATTGAGAGAAATTAAATGGAAACCGTACGGCTCGGTCTGCATTTTGTTTGGTCTGGTTACGAATTGTTTACATTGAGATTTCCACGCGTCAATGACACATTGGATTGTTATTATTGCGCGTACGTTAGATTCATAATGATATTATTAAATAAATATTTGGTGAAATTACAGTCAGTATTTTGTTTTTTATACGAAAGCAAAATTGAAACTTGGCAAACGCTGTTTGAACCAAGTTAAAAAAAATTTGAATATGACTTATGAGTTCAAAACGTGAAGTTTAAGTGTGTATTTAATTATATAATTGTTTTCTAATATGCGTTCGATTCCTCCCCACAGTTTAGTAATTTTTTTTAATATTACTATACTAATATTAAAAAGAGGAAAGCTTTGTATTTTTGTATGTTTGTAACGAATAAACTCAAAAACTACTGAACCGATTTTAAAAATTCTTTCACCATTAGAATGCTACATTACTCCTGTGTAACATAGAGTATATTTATTACTAGAAAAAAAAGAGATGTGGTGTCGCGGGACACCAGGTAGGAACGAAGTTCCTTCGGCTAATGTAGAATCGACACAATTTGCAAAAAAAAATCGTGCTCAATTTTATGTAGGTTTTCTTGATTTTTCTCGTAAATTTTGCTGATTAGTTTTTATTTAAGTACAGGAAAGTATTTAGGAAATTCAGTATTTCAGGAAATAATAAATTACGTAAAATAAAAAAAAAATCGTAATTCAAATTATCAACTAAAATAACAAAATATTATAGTTATAAGTAATTCTTATTAATCAGTCTCGTCATTAAATTCTATTGCTGAAACTATTGGCTTGAGAAAGAGAAAGGTATTATACACTACTCGCTTGTGTATACGACTGTCGCGCCTGCGCACGTGTCATTTTTTTTTAGTTCGGTCGCGCAGCAAAATCCCTATCTCCTCCAAGCCTGCCGTAAGGAACTTCGTTCCAATAAGGGATCCTTGCTAAAACTTCAGTAACGTGAACCAAGGTGTAAAAAAATTTGCTTAAAAATTTCTTTCATCGCATCCGCTGCGGAAACTATTGGTAAAATACACCCGTGCGAAGCCGGGGCGGGCCCCTAGTAATTAATACTTAAAAACGTATATGAGTTGAAGTGAGATTTAGTAAACACCTAGTATTTGCGGAACTTTACTAGGAGTTAAATAAGAGTTTTCTTGTCTCCAATTTCAATTACGCTTTCCATATAATAAATAAAACACTATACCCACCCCGCCGAGTCTGTAAATTTAATATCTTTCACCAACATCTTTCATTTAGACAATAAGAGTCATATACGTCTTTGACGTATATTGACTTCGATACACGACGATTCAGAATGGATTCCTAGTTAATTCGTCTTGTCGGGGTGAATGGCTCGGATATAGAGTGCATGCGCCTCAATATCGGACATTCCCATAAAATTTGCGATTCGACCAAAGGACAATGTATCAGCATATATTGGTACCTATTGCCTCTATTACCTGCGTACACTTAATTGAATGGAGGATCGCCTTATTTGTCATCTACTCGGGTGGGTTCTCTACGAGCACGACTGCGTCCGACTCCGGTATATCGGAATATTGAATATTCCCAACTGGCCTGTCACTGTATTCTTGCTTTAAAGAATTTTATTATTTCATTAATACACATTTGTGTTGAGTCTGCAAGAGGAGAGCGAATAGGATCTTATAAGTTTATGCGTTCAACATCTAAGACTTCATCACCATTTACTATCAGGTGGGGTTGTTGTGAAGCATTGACTTATTTTATGTAAAAAAAGGTAGCAATTGCATTTTTATAACAAAATGTATCCAAATAAATAGACTGACTCACGAGAAACGTTTAGGTATATTGATAAAAAAAAATATGAAACACCTGATAAAACTAGGGATTCGATTATTATTCGTAAAAAAAAAAATTAAGTTTCCCGAAGCGAAGCGAGGATAGGTTACTAGTTAATATTGTAAAGCGAGTGTGTGGATTTTGTGAGTTTGTGTATATGCGGAAAAGGTAATCTTTGAAACCACTGCATTCTTTTTCTACTTTTAAGGTACATTATTCCGGATGGACTTAGGCTATAATATCATGTGTCCATCATACATCAAACATAAATGTAATTGGTACACCCGAACGAAATTAGTTGGTGCGGGCCACTAGTTCATAAACAAATTAAATCCTAGCTGTTTCATTGTCTCCTCCGTGACCTTTATTTAACTTTTACCATAAAAAGGATATTTATATAAAATATTTAGCCGTACACAATTGTCAAATAATTACTTTAAAAAAAAACTCGACATCAGACGACGTAACATATCTTAGAAATGTAACCTAAATGGTTTATGCGGCAATTTAACACTTTTTGGTTCATAATTAAATTGATTAATTTCTCAACCGACAACTAAGATAATGGAAGAATATGATATTTTGTAATGGGGCCTAAGAAAAATACCTTTTAATATAAGGTATTTTACGTTCGCTTTTCGCTGTTAAAATAGTTTTTATATCTTTTCAGATACCATCAAAAGAAAGTAAGAGGGCGGACACAAATATGCAGCGGCAATAAGCTGCTACACAGGTAACATCTCGATTGCTGTTAATTCTATAATACATAAGTTATATGTTGATATTAATATTATACTTTGCAGAGAATTAAAATACTCTTAGACTTCCAATTTCAATTAATCGATCAAAATAAATCTTATGCACAATATAAAGAATTCATTAAATATATATCAGCTACCTACATGTTACTGAAATTTTGTAACGATTTAATTTTATTTTAATTGTGACGTGTATTTTCGATATTATTTCGTAACAATAGGTACATAATTTCGTAACATAATACAATTTTCTTAACGTATAACCGAGTTTAGTTTCCCGCCTTTTGTATTTAGATTTTCTTACGAGTACTGTGTCGTCATCTAGTGACGGCTCATGAACACTATGCAAATCAGATCACACTGGGCGGCAAGTTGATGTAGTTCGTCAGAAATGTCGCTAGATGGTAATATGTAATCGTAGGCGTGCTGTCAATGTCATTGGCTAAGGTCGGTACCTACCATGTGGAAACCATAGCTTGTCAATCGCATATGTCTTGTCAGTCAATGTCATGTCATTTTTACTAGTGTCAACCTAGCTTAGCAGTGTCTGTTGATAATAAGACCGAAACGATCCAAGCTAATTTATTATTTATTTGTGAGAAACTTTTCAAGTTGCACGTCTCCCGTTTCTTTTTCACCACGGCTCACCGAATTACAGTAACAAGTGAGTGTATCAATTATGGTGTACTGTTTCAGTCATGAATATTCCATAAATACCATCCTTCCGGGTTTTGGATACGGTTACATTACAGTGTTTATATCTTTGAGCACTCTCGATCACTTCGCTGTAACGTGAGGCTGGGCGTCACGTTGTAATTAAATATTAAAGTTGCGAATCATACTTAACTCTTCTTTTGGTGATTGTTTTACAGTCTTTTTCTTTGTTTACAAATTGTATCCTGCGTTTTCGTACAGCATTTCAATCGTAGTATTTGATTTGGCGCGAACGTGCTGTAAAGTTTTAATGAGACTGTAAGTGCCTGTGTATTGTTTTCTTTACTTTTCTCTTTAAGTACCATGCCATGTAGCTGACTGTTGGTTACAATTTGTTTGCTTTCCATAACGATAAGCTTATAGTTGCTATATTATAATATACAATATACATCGTATATAAATAAATCATTAAAAAGTTTAAAAAATAAGTAATTTATTAGTTAATTTAAAAGTGTACATAAATTATCAGTGAGATATTTATGCATCTTTACTGTGTACAAAATGGAAAGCCATGTTATTGATCTCATGCTCATATTAAATCCCATTATAAACAAAACCACCCTTATTCGAATGAGGGTTGTTGAATAGTGTTCGATCGGAGTTCATTGTGTTACGCTCAGCTCCCGATCCTGCCTCCTCCACTCGTACTGCAGACACTGAGTTGCTCAGTCGTACTCTTCACACATATTAAATTCATTGCAAAAAATACTAGTAACTGGTATCTAAAAAAAAACTTTTAAAGTTATTCTATTAACTGGTGCTTTCCTGAGTGTATTGTTTGTTCCAACACAATGAGTATGGTAAGGTCTTTCATAACATTTTTTTTTTGTTAATTTTTTATAGTTTGTTTATAGAACTGTTCAGTTATGATATAATTGGTTATGACATGATCCTATTATGCTTAGTAAAGGTGCAGTTTTTGTGTAGCTTTTTAAGGGTATTACGTTAATAGGTCATATTTCTTTTAATGCTGGGATGTAATCTTGAGAGAAATATGATTCTGTATTATGTAAAATTCTTTTAATTGATTATATGAAATATCAATGCCTGGAATGTATTTGTGCTGTGCGTGGTTTCAGTTGTGATGTTTTCATCCAACGCCGATCGATGGAGACTCTTGACTTTGGGGTGGTTGGTTCATTTTGTATTCCTTCTCTTTCTAACCCACGGATTTAGATGTAATGTTATATGTATGATTCTTATTGTTTGCCATATTGATTTTTTTTGATGGCCTGATGCTTTTCTGGTGCGCATCAAAAATGGAGCGGTCGGAGTGTGTAATTTGGTTTACATTTACCGTGTTACGGGTGATCAGTTGTGTTATATTGTGTGGAGTAATATATCTTTGTGGCTTTATGTGTGATAAGGTTAAGGTAATGAAAGAAATGCTTTATTGTAAGCTTCTTAAGCTTTTAAACATACAATGTTTTTCAATCTGTACTTGTGATTTTTCTTTTTTCATTTAGCATGTGTAATATTATGTGAAATTTGATTGTTTTATGAAAATTTAACTTGATTAATCAGAACAAAGATTAAGTATTTGAAAAAAGTAATTAACTAGTATCAAAAATTTATTCTACTACATGCAAAAGATGTATGAGAAAAACTATACTCGTATGTATAGTTTATTACGGGATTGGTCAAATTATTTGTTTGTTTTCTTATACAGGTGGTGTCTCGCCATGCAGCGCGCGGGTGGGAGCAGGGCCTGTGCGCCATGAGCCACACTCCTGTAGGCGGCCACCCGCAAGGTATCCTCTTTAAACATTCATTACTTTTTTACACCAAGTGTTGATTTCTCCCACATTTTGAGAAAAAATGGCCGACGCTGTTATTGGCCACTATTCAAATGTCCATGTCGGTATAGTGGCGATGCTCACTATTTACTAATACTTTGCTCGGCAGTGTTTTGTTCGCCATCGAGGCTAATTAAAAATACGAATTATGTTAATCTTTTATATTTGACGAAAAAATGTAATTGAACTGATCGAATGAAATGTAGTTTCATAATAACATCTTTAATAACGAGGATGAATGTCGCAGAAGGCTTAGAACGTAGAAAATATCAAAGTGGTGAGCTTATTTTATCACTAGTTTGTAGCGCGAGGTATATAATGTAATGCTAATCTTTTTCGTGTATATTTGCAGACAACAAGCGCGTTTCTAACCATAGTTGCTGGTCATATTTTGGGTTCTCATTGTTGTACCGTCGTCGACTCTTTCAGCAAGTAATTATCGGTGATGGTGTGGCCGCGTTCGCACCTGGAGGCGACATTGACGATGCCTTCTTTCTTATCACTACAGAAATGTGTGTTTAATTCTATTTGAACTGGTTTGTATTAACATTTTTATATAATGTTATTTATTGGTGTATGTAAACTTTTGCAGGTTGGGAGCACAAGCTTGCAGAGAGGTCGTCGCTGCCGCCAGCCCCCGGGGAGGAGAGGAGGACTCAGTCGGCCCGGCATGTGTTCGCACACCCACATTTCTCCAAGTCAGTATGGTCACACTAGTACGAAACGCAGTGATTTATGGGAATATTTTAATGATTCAGACGAATAAAAATCTTCATTGTCATAAAATATATATAACTGTCCCAATGCTGTGCTCGAATATTCTTTCACCATGTGAGGAGCATAGACCGTATCTTCAACCACGCGGACCGAGTGCGGATTGTGTCAGAGAGAAATCCCAGGTATAGAAGTTTACTAGCGACGTTTGCTTTCACCGGAGTAAGTGATAATTAATTTGTAATACATATATAACTGAAAAATGAGAGGTGTGCGTAGAAATCTCAATTTGTTATGTTCGACTTTAGAATGACTGCTTTTATTCTTATATACATTTTATGCAACCGATCTCTTTGTTTAATTTATTGGACCGAAAGTTTATTCAATCCTTGTAGTGTTAAATTGTTATAGCAACCGACGCATAGACTACTGAAACCAATCTCGAATAGTCATAGATGCATGTTCCTGATGACCGAAGGGAACTTCGGACTGAAACACAAGTTTGCTTCACGGCTATAGCTTTACGGTTTAATAAAAGCTTTATTAAAAAAACAATATGTTGTTGTTTTGTATACTCATTTGTGGTGTAATGCAGTAACTAATTGTGGGGTGTGGGTGTGTGTCAGGGCGTCGGCATGGCGGTCGGAGACGGAGGGCTCGTCGGGCAGCTCGGCGCGCTCGCCCGCCAGCCCGCCCTTCGTGCGTTGGGCGCGCACCTTGCACCATCTGCTCGAGGTAACACACACACACAGACCCGAACTTATCTAAGTACGACCCTAACCAATCTTCACTTGAAGCCACCCATGTTATGATCAACGACAACTGGGATATGTGCAGAACGCAGGGGGAATTTAACAGTACAATCGTACCGTGTGTGTACGTAACTGCTGCCCGTGTGTCCAGGACGCCGAGGGCGTGCGGCTGTTCCGCAAGTTCGTGGGCGGCGCCGGCGGGCTGCACGTGGACCGGCTCAACTTCTACTTCGCGGTGCAGGGTCTGCGCCAGGAGTCCGAGCCCGCCAAGATCCGTCAGGTCGTCTCCGCTATATACAAGTGAGTGCACCCTACAAAAAAATGTTCAAAAATCAACTGTTTAATCAACTGAGCCCGCAACATTGCTATTATTGTGGACTTATCCATGGTGTCATGATCCGCACCGAAACTATTGCGGCGGATAATTTTCGACTTAGTGTCTTGTCGCAACTGATTCTTCCGAAGTTAAAATTCAATTCGTGAATGACGTGTCCATAGTTTTATAAATTTGTGGCGCTTAAGCGTTGTTTCAAAATTTGAAAATGTGTAATCGCTTTGACAGAATATTCTTTGAAAGTTCATCTGTTTCGAAGGGTGAATAGTATATGTGTAAGGTAGCCGAAGCTAATAGTACGCGTGGGTGTGTCGTCAGGTTCCTGCGCAAGTCCCAGCTAGCGATGCCGGAGGAGCTGAAGCAGCACGTGAAGCAGTGCCTCAAGGACGGTGCCGCCATCGAGAAGACCATCTTCGACCAGATGGAGCACGAGGTGTGTGTGTGTGTGTACATCCCTCTGTCGAAAACGGTGCGACGGACCTGTACTCCCGTTGATAGTGATGTCGTCGAACGAACGGTCCCGGATTCGATGGCGGTCGGGACACGCGTTTTGTCACAGTAAAATATTCGTTCTCGAGGCTCGGTACCCAGTCACGTTAATGTATCCATTGCACCCAAAGAGAACTAATGTGGGGATGTGAATTGATTTTGGTATATTTATTGCATTTCAAATCGACCTAACAAAAGTCTACCGTACATACACATGTAGTAGTATTTTCTAAATCACAACTCCACATGTATCCATCCAACAGTGCCACAGTGATTTCGGTTTGCTGTCGTCGACATTGAGCTTCGCCATTCGTCAATGACTGTCGGCAGTCTTCGTCGTATGCGCGTTGCCGGTGTCTCGGGTACAACGGGAAATTAAAACTAATGTTACCAACATACAATATTTTCTATAATGTCGACTCTCATCAAAACTCATAAATACGTACTATTGTAATAACCTCAACGCGGAATCTCCTGTGTGCTTTCGATCTTCGAGAATGCCGACGGCGCAGACTTAAAGATTGGCGCGAACTATAGCGGTGTGCCGCGGGGGGGTGTGTGTGTGTGTGCAGGTGACGCTGGCGATCACGGAGACGACGTACCAGGCGTTCCTGCGGTCGGAGGCGTACGTGTCGTACGTGAGCGCCGCCACGCAGCCGCTGTCCTCGCCCGACACCGAGCCGCACCAGCGGGAGGTACGTCACCGCGCATCACGCGTCGCATGCAGTACTATTGAGTTTGTTGTTTCTGTGACCGCATTGATGATCCGGGATGATTGATATAAAACTTATAAGTGCATCGTTAGATTTTAAAAAATATATTCAAAGTGGGAACTATGATACTATCCGATTCTGATAGAGATTCTAAAAAGGATTTAATTATGAGAAGTACGAGTAATGTCATATTGCAAAGGTCCCATATATTGACGTATGCAATATGACATTTTACGAGACAACGCCGTCGACAGGTATCAGGCGGAGGCGCTCTGGCCACGCTGCACGAGGGGCAGGAGCTGGGCAGCGGCGGCGCGGCGCCCGCGCGGCTCACGCACGACGCGCTGCTCGCCACGCAGACGCGCCGCCTGCACTCCGACGCCGCGCCGTCAGTACCATCATCACCACTACCGCTACTTCTACCACCACCGTGCCCACCTAGTACGGCACTCTGATGTACTGTGGCGATTTGCGAAATGTCATTATAATAAAACCACCCGCTCCGGTGGCGTTGCTCCCTCGAACAGGCAAATGGGAAAAATTGTGTCTATGTTAATCAATAACCATATCTCGTACATAGTCTCTTACGGTAAATATCTTTACTTTGTTCGGTCCACCTGGACATTAATCATGCGGTTCAATCAATTCTCCTACAGTCCTTATAATTTTATTTTATAATTTCTGTAATCGAGATTCGACTCGATTATGTCCACATGTGGCTCGTTAAAAGCTGACGCCGAGATTACCGGGGTTGATCGACAGAACAGTTTTCCCACGTGCCCAGCTGACGGAGCCGCCTGTACCTCACGACACCCTAGGTGTCGTAGTGTGTTAGTCACAAACTTACTGTTCAATGACCGACGTCGCCAGTCGCACAGTCGCACAGTGCGCATGAGTCAGTTTCGACGCGATCAATCAAGTTGATGTTGTGTCGTCACATACTAGTATTGTAGCTTTTGTATCAGTATTCATTCTTAGCTTACAACTGCGTAACAACTTGATTGATCGTCACCGAAATTCAATTTATAAAAAATGTGAAAAGAAAGGTTTTCATTCAAACTAAAACTAAATTTCGATCAATTTAAACACATTAAAACAAATTGTACCGACATTATTTTAAAGTAGATGACATCGTCATTGTGTGACCCCTCCATAGATTGCGTTTTATTTTTAAATATTCACCTTTGATTGATGCGTGTACCCTGCGTGCATGAGCCGACAGTCCTAGCGTAATGGCCGAATTAATTTTTATTTAATCCATTTTGTCCGTAGCAGCTTGACTTATGTTCTGTATTGTTTGCCCCCATGTGTGTACCCCGCGCCCGCATGCCGTCCGCCGCCCGCTGCAATAAACATGCCATACACGAATACCACCTGAATATCGCCTCCACCTGATTTCCGTCGACATTCCTACTTTGTCCATATAATTTCGTTTCCAAATTACACTGTTTTATACTTTATCTTTAAATAATTACGTTTTATAAAAAAATATATTGATTTTTAAATTTCTTCGTTACCATGAATAATAATATTTTTATCATTTTCTGTAAATTATTTAATATTATTTTAAACATAACTCAAGTAAAATATTCGTATGCAATTATAACACGTAATCGGAAACATGTTCTCTCATTCATTGAACTAAACGGGATTACTTCTTCTTTGAAATAAAAATCCTTGTTGCTATTGATATTGCACGTAACCAACATTCGCTCTCACCTATCTGAATGTCGTCACGTAACTCGCACGTGCACCGTCCGTCCCGTCCCCGCCGCACCGTATCCATCGCCCGCCCCCGCGCCCGTACGGGTGGTAGTAGTCACCGCAAGCGGTCAGTGTACAGCGCGCACGTGTCGTACGCCGGCTACTGTCCCGCGTCGCGGCAGGACTCGGAGCGCGCCAGCCTCAGCAGCGGTCGCACCGACAGCGACGCCGTCTCGCTCTCCGGCAGCTCGCTGTGAGTATACACGTGCACCCCCTCCCACCTCGCCTCTCGCGCCGTGACGTCATCTACTGCCGTCCCAGTACGACGGGCCCGTACCGTGCGCTATCCCGTGAGTACAGCGACATTACGTTTATCATTGTTGTCTTCATAACCTACTTACCTATTCACCCGTGTTCTCATATTTCTTCGTGATGTGCGATTAACATTTTATTTTACTCTAAATGGATCCCATCCATCGACATTTTTGCTATTTTTTTTTTATGTTAATCGCCGACAAACGAGCGGACGAGCCACCTGATGGTAAGTGGTCACCGTCGCCCGTGGACATCAGCAAAACCAAAGGTATCACCGATGCGTTGTCGGCCAGGAAATGAGAAGAAAGTAAGAAAGAATGTACTGGCTCTCAAGCCCCTGGCCGGAACATGACGAGTCGTTTGGCGGCTGACTCGAGCAGGAGGGTGGTAGCTAGCCAGGCAGGCTTCACGGGAAGATAATAATACCACTAATAGACTATAATGACTGAATAATAATACTGATAATATAATCCTTACGCGAAGCCCTACCGCCAAGCAGACTGGCTTCTGTCGCCTCTTACGACATCCTTTTCTACCAGCATGGGATTGGGGGATTCTAGGCCGCCCCAATATGGTCATGTGACCATTTCATACCGCTTTCAAAGCTACGTAGTGTGCTGGAGGAGGAACTAAATTGTTGTGTATGTAGCTCCCACACATTTTGTCACGTGTCAACTTTTGAGTTGAGTTAACCAGTGGTTATGTTAAAGTTGAAATCTTCGATTTCGGAATACCGTGACGCCATCTTCTGTTGTATTTTGGAAACTCTGATGTAAAAGGTCTGTAGCTGCAAACTTAAAAAATGTACGAATAAGAACATCAAGCAACTTCATTTTAATAAGTAAATACGACGGTGAGTTTATAGGGACGAGTTTACACCGTAGTTGTGATTATGGATAGTGTGCTCCTGTAGTTGTAGGCTGTAAGTAAAATTTTATTTTATTTTATTCCATGATTTATCTGCCCCAGGCTGTACCCCTCGCTTTAAGTTTTTTTCTACTAATATCACCACTCACGACCAAGTAATATATTGTTACAAGAACTATTGTTAATGATTGCATCGTATGTTTCCATTTATATTCAGTTATTTGTTCATAGCTCAAATATCCTTTGAAATTAACGAATGAAGTTACATGGTAAAGAAAAATTCGTATTTTTATTTAGGATTTGTACTTTTAATCATAATTTCAACTTCGAATAACCAGGGTGTATTACACTACAAAAGTAAGTCTCGGCGTGAGTGAGTAAGGTTAAAGATTGTAAGGAGTTCGTCGTTGGGTCCCCAGGGACGGCATGTCGGCTCGAGGCGCGCGCGAGCCCCGCGAGACGCGCACGCGGGCGCGCCTTCAAGGGCTGGACCGGCACGCCATCATCAACAAGGAGCAGGACACCGCGCTGGTACTGCTCATTTGTGCATTATTATGGTTCTGGATCAGGTTACAACAACTACCTGCGGGAGTTGATTGTTTTATTCAATCAGTCAAGAATTTACTCTATACTTAAGCACCAAATTGGAACAGGAGAGGCTCCTGTTTTACGTTATTTATATTGTTTGCACTGAATACTTTTATGAGTTGGTACAAGAAATAGTCGGGTAATGTAATTATCTTTTGTATAAATATTATAACCATTTTAATTTAAAGTTTCATTTGGTATCAAAGACCGTAGTAAATATATGTGAACATAAACAATTGATTTTAATTGAAAAATATAACACTATTAAAATCGGACTTCAACCACACCTACTGTACAATATTCAACTCGCTCATGGTTAGTTAGTAGAAAACGCTTCAAGGAATTATGTCCGCCTATTAATTAATCCTGTTCTTTCTACACTAGGCTAGGATACCCCAATAGATAGATTGCAGTGATAAACGTGTCGTGTTGTGTGTGTGCGTGTGCCAGATGATCCCGCGCACGCAGCGCGTGCAGTCGGAGCAGCTGCGCGTGCTACCGCCGGCCGAGTTCGCGCCGCTGCTCATCGAGCGACTGGAGCGCGTGCGCCGCGACCAGGAGGCCAAGGAGCGCCTCGAGAGACGACTCGCGGAGGTAACTGCACATAGTGTACAGGCAACATATTGGTAATTGTAAAGGAATCATTGTCATAGATATGGAATAAGATAGATGCCGCAAGGCGTTCGTTTTAGGGTGCCCGTAGTTGTACCTCCCATCAAGTTGCTGCGCTATATTTTATATTATTTTTAACTACGCCGATAGAAATCTGGTATCAAATTAAGGATTCTGTTTAGGAACATCGACTCTACGCCAACGAAGCCTTAGTTCTCATTATATTGTCACACAGGAAAATAAATAAAGTTTTAACAGTAAACAATGACTAATATAAATCATTAACAAATTGGACATTAATTGTAATTACATTGACACGGACACTCAAAAATTGAGTTTGCATATAGTGTTTTGTATGTTATTCCGTAGGGCGAGGGAGAGGACGGGTCGCAGGCGCTGCCGCCGCAGCTGGTCGCGGCCGCCATCCGCGAGAAGCTGCAGCTGGACGACGACAACGACCAGGACATACTGGGTAACGACACCACACCGTCCGACGCGGCACCACCGTACAATATATCATTGATGCACGGTTTCACTAAATGCTGTTTATTTCAGCAGATAATACTAGAGGTGCTTACTGTTAAATACATGGGTGAATTAATGAATATTTTGTGCGTGTGGTGACTATGTGTCCACGAGGGAGTGCGTCAAAAATATGTTCGAAGAAACTCACAAATATATAATAAATTTTTACACTGCGGAGTTACATATATATATATATCTATTATACAAAAACCATGAGTACATGAACACGAACGCGATATTGGGATCGTCTGCTGGTGTGGTACATTCGCCACACTGCCGAATGTACGACATCAGCGGAATACTTATTTCAATGTCGCCACAAATACGTAAGAGAAGTGTTGTTAATTTGGTTTCGTACATTTCAGATCAACACGTGTCGCGCGTGTGGTCGGAGCGCACGCCGGGGGCGTCCCCGCCGGGCGGGCGACGTGCGCGCGCCCGGCACGGCGCGCATGCACACACGCACGCGCACTCCCGGCGCGCGCCCTCCGCACTCTCCGCCGACTCGGGACACTTCGATGCACCGCCCGAGGCGCTGCTCCACCCGCATTCCTTGACGCGCAGGTATGTCGAGATGCCAGTTTTGTAATTCGGCGTGAAGAATCTTATTATCTTATAAAATTTACATTTCTCAAAATTAAAAGTTTCAATATTAAGCTTAAAACTTTACCGAAAAGCGTCTGTGGCCGTGATAGTGTAGGTATATGCATTGTTTATTTAGAGGAAGTGTTAATAAATACTTTTGTTGTATTTATTAATGAACATTTGTAACAATATTGTGGTGACATACAAATGAATTATTCCAATTGGATTATAAAATGAAAACGAAATGATAAATGAATGAAAATTTAAAATGATAATATGATAAAAAATGACATATAGTTATGAAATGATAATGATGATATGATGATATTTAAACCGTTAACAATAAATATATTTCAATAAACAAAATCTCGTATCTGGTTCCTTATATCGCTTTATGTATTTTCCACGCGTATAAACCTCGCGGCCCTGTGTTCATCGGTCTGTGCAGATCGTCATCCAAGAAGACGGTCACGGAGTTGACGGACAGCGGCGTGTCGGTGGTGTCGGAGGCGAGCACGGAGCCCCGTCTGTTGCAGTGGGTGGCGGAGTCCGAGCGCCTGCGCGCCTCGTCCGCCGAGCGACGCGACAAGCCGTCCGCGCGCTCTCGGTACGTATCACTGCGCTGGTTTGTTCATCGTCACACACATGATACGAGAACTTTAGCATGAATCTATGTTAACTTGCAGCTCTCTCCTAATGTATATGCGGTATTCGACTTGACTATATTGACATATTGATATGAAGCACAAGTATATCTGTACTTATATAATCATAAAAATCGCAGTGAGAGCTTACTCGCGATTGAAAACTTTATTGGAATCGAGGTTCGAATACCCACAGGCACATTTCAGAAATAAGTTTTCACATTTTGCGGTGACGGACAGCGTCATCAGGCAACGTGGACGGTAAAATAATGTAAATGTAGCATTTTGTAGCAATGCCAAAATTTTAAAACAATAAAATGTATGGAGATCACGTAAGTGATGACTCGACGACTTATGTTGTTCCATACGTTTTGACTCTCAATATTTCGTTGTCGCTCACAAAATGTACTTTGTCTAGAGTTTGAGCGTCACCTATGAGTTATTCGTAACGTTCTCAGATGTGTGTAGAATCTACCGAACATCACTCTATGAACCTGGTGAACTCTCACTATCGGAGAGACGGCTGCCGAGCAGTGGGATAGTTTTAGTTTGTTACCATGATGATATTAAAGATATAATTTTATATTCTTTCAAAATAATATGCCAAATTGGATAAATAAACAAAACACAGTTGTCTTCCCAGGGGCGGCGGCGGCGGCGGCGGCGGCGGCGGCGGCAGCAAGTCGAGCAGTACGAGTGGTGGTGGCGAGCCCACTCACACCGTGGTCGTGGTCAACTTCCTGGACGAGAGCGTGCCCTACCGGTTCAAGCTACCGGCCGCGCCGCTCACTCTGCGCGTCTTCAAGGACTACCTGCCGTGGAAGGGCAATTATAGGTGAGCTGCTGTGGCACCGTTGGGATCGGTGACGGGCTGGATGGCGACGACAATCACGAATGACGGTGGCGAGCTCGCATTCAAGGCGGTTAAGAACAATCAGCCAATAAAGTATATGATAAGGGTACAACCAGTTACGAAGTGGTAGCGGTAGTATCAGGGAGTAGATAAGAGACAAGTACCGGTCTGCGTGCAGTATATGCCTGTCTGCCTGCTTGCAATTGTGGTATTATTTATTTTCCTGCAGATTTAGTATGCTTTCCGCGACAATTCTTTTCCTTGGTTGTCCAGTCACGTTCTTTTTATATATATTGTACTTTCTATACTTATTACTTTTATATTAATTACAGATCTAGTAAATTCTCATTTTAGTGGAAAATATATTTTTGTAAAATTCATGTGTGCACATAAAATTTAATTTTAAATAATCGCGAACAATAAAAATGCGTGCCGTTTTTAGATATTTCTTCAAAACGGAGTGCGCAGATCTAGACAACACAGTGATCCAGGAGGAAGTGAGCTGCGACGGGGACACGCTGCCCATGTTCGAGGGGAAGGTCATGGCGCGCGTCAAGAGTATCGAATAACTTCCGCCCGCCGCCGCCCGCCGCCCCGGGGACATCCACCGCTACGTTGAGTCACGCCACTCATAGTTTTCAAAGAAGCAACGGCCGCTGCTCGACAACCGCAACGTGCACTACGCGGCACGCCGGCACTGTCGTCCATGTATCATACAACCGCGCCCCCGTAACGATAGATACAACCACGTCGACGGTAACGTGATCAAGAAATCGTGCAAAGCCCGAACTACATTCGTTCGGTACTTACTGTATAACGTACTACTGCACAGTCCTACTGGATTTAAATAAAATAGGCTTTCACGGCTGACATACCCTACTGCACGCCGTCCACGATTGAACGCACATTACTTTCTATACGGTTTCTTAACTCATGATTAAAGGTTGCATACCTTGTCGTTTGTACGTATCGAACGCGTGGAACGTCCCGTCGTTGTCTTCCCTTAAATTTTTTTACAAATCAAGAACCTATTCAACATTTTATTACAACTGTTTGTGTATTCGGAGCGGTACATTTTCAAAAAAGGTAGTGTGCACTGATTTACAGATGTTAGAATTTATATACTTGTTTAGGAATCAAACTAATATTGCATGATGATCATTATGAATACCAACCACTGTCACAATGGACGTGTACGTAGACGCGCGGTACGCGTAACGACGGTGCGTTAACGTGTTACGTTTTAGATGTTACTCCGGTACTAAACATTTTCCCGAACGTATCTGCTGAAGTATAACTCGAAATATTTAATATTATACGTACTCTATCCATCAGATGGCGTCTCTAACATTGGGATTTATGAAATCCTAAAATCCTAGTTCATTAGTATATCAGTACACTTGCTGCTCGTCGAACCGTATCAGACGAAGGGTTCAACAGTGTTGTTGAGAGCTGATGACATTTGTTGTTGTGATTGTGAGTCGCCTTTTAATGTATCTATCTATACGAGCCGCATCCCCGAGCAGCGAGCTAGTAATTCCAACCGCACCAGAGGTGGAGACACGTCGCGTTACGCTCGTCGCCCTGTCTGCCCTAACGATTCAATGTCGACGGTGAAAGGATCCTTGAAGTTGCATCGAATGTATCGTTTGTGTTAATCTCTTATAAAATATTAAAAAGTTGAATAATGCCACCTGCCATTACGATTTATTGTTTTATAATTCAATTGTACAATTGGATATTTATTTTTGTAATCTAAATGTTATTGTATAAAGAAAAGTGTCATGTGAATCGATTAGAAACGCAGCAATGATTCTTTCACTGGTCCTTCGAGCACGCTCCGCCGTTACTTAAGCGTAGGTTTACACTATTACCTAGTGGTAAGCGATGGACTTCTATTGTAATATTTGAATTTTGCTCTATACATATTGCTGTAAATAATAGACGATATTTTTATATTTCAAAACGTTAGTCGTTAAGCCTAATCAGTGCCGTGAATTGTATCATTTCGTTTCTGCTACCCTGGCGGCACTTGCAATGACTGATGTAAAAATGTTATTAATAATAGACAATACCCAGTTGTAATATCCAGTTTAATTCAAACCTGTATTTCTATGTTCCTATTTTTAAATGATAATTTTGCCGTACATGATCATCAATTACACATATTTCAACATTGTCATACACCTGTATAAAATTCTGTGCCCTTTACATTTTGTGAGTCTAATTGTACATGGTTTTTTTCCTATAATTGACAGTTCAATTTTCATTTAAATATCGTTAGCAAAATTTTTAACACTGATCGTTTACAATATGTTAACAATATTTTGTACGGAGTGTGAAGCTTTTTACGAAGACTTACAAAACTTCGGCCTTTGTAATAATATTTTACGATACGAAACACACGCACTGTTTTATCTGCGATTTATGTCCAAAATCCCGAGTGCAGATTTGATTTTTTAACACATTTAAAATGGTTCGTATCTTGGATATTATTACACCGCGACCTCGTGTATACTTGCCATTATCTATTCTGTGATTGCAAAGTAACGTGGCCGGTTGAGACGCCTACTGCCGTCGTTGTTGTTATGATTTTTTCTATATGGTCAACCTTCTTTTTCGTTCATTTCAACAGTTGCTACTTACATGTGTATTTGAATGTACTAGACACAGATGTATATGTTGTAGTATTGTATAAATGTATGTCGGGAGTTCGAAGCGGCTCCAGCGGGCCGACAACACCAGACAGGGCGACCTCTAGATATATTGTAAATTATTTATTTAAATTACGATAGTTGTAATTGCAGTTAATTATAAACAATGGACAATGTAAATTAAAATTGGGTTCCTCGACGACTCTAGCCTTTTTATTTTTAATATTTTTTTTACTCGGAGCTAGTTGAGTACGCTTACTACTGTACGATATTTTTTTTTAATATTTTTTTATTACTGTATGCGAGGATTTCGTTTCTAATATTCCTAGTGTTACTTGAATGACTGCTTAGTTTGTATATTTTTAAAATTAATAACTTAGATTTAACATGACGTGTTCTGTTCAAATAATTATGTCTTCGTTAAGTGTGATGGTTTTTTAATTATATTGATCAATTGTTGACATGAAGTTTTTGATTCGATTGAGAAGATACGGGTCGTTGTGGTCTAAACAACAATTTTATTACGTACGTGACATCGAAATTGTATTTGCAAAATTTGTATTTATTTTTTTGTACTTGTTACTTTCTTACATCATCTTTCAATGTTTTTATAAAAATCAAGGAACAGTATCTTCTCCGTCCAATCGTATGTTGAATCCAAATTTGTGTATTATTATGAAAGATTTTTTAATGCATGATGGGATCTCAATCAAATATCACCAATAAAGTTTAAAATAATGAAATAATTTTATATTAAGTGGACAGTAAATATGATTTCCGTTCTGCAGCTGTGAATAGGTCTACTTAGCGAAATAGAATAAGTTTCTGTTTTATTATCCGCCAGTCATTTCATATAACAGCTGACGCGGGCGCGCCGTTGGTTGGTCGTGATCGGGAAATTAATTTGTGAAGTGGAGTCGAAAAAACTGTTCTATAATTTGTTATGTTTACACGGCTCCCGGCCAACGGCGCGAGAGCGGCAGCATTTTCTACCGAGACATTAGATTATCGATTGTCAGACTGAGTTCCCTAATATAATTTCAAGTGACAATGGCTAGTCTGTACTGCTGTGCGCGTTGTTCGACCGGGGCGTGTTGTTCGTTGCCAGCGTGCGTGTCAGTACCGCGGCCGTCCGGTGGGGCAGCGCGCGGAGCCAGTCCCCCCCATAAAGGTACTTATTATTTCGCATATTGTTAGACATAATTTAGTTATCGCGTCCGGTCCACGGAGTGTGTGTGCGATGGCAGCGCCGCCGGCGCCAGCGCGGGAGACGAGTGCACCTAACACTGCACAATATTGAGAATAGGGTGCGTAAACATGTGCCTTCGATGTTGATACAATTTACATAGTTGATGCTTCTATTAGACGTAAGGTAACAATTGTAAATATAGATATAATGCTACTTCGATTCGAACTCTTTATTTTTTAATTATTTAATTTCTTTAATTTATTGCCTAAGGTTCCATTTTGGATGCGCGTATCCTAATAGTTCTTCCGACGTCTCAGACTTTTTATACACTCTAAATACTTCTACCGCTCTCGTGTCTTCCTTGCTGAACACCCGCCCGGGGCGAGAGCTCGCTTCTATTAGTGCAAGCTTCGTAGTAGAATAATCCGTCGAATTATGTTTAATTTTGTTATGTTTATAATTTTGTTTATGAATGTTTTTTTAATAAGATGTTTGAGTATTTATCAATCAATGAATTAAAGTACAGATCACTGTGGCGGTCCCCCGGGCGTTCCTAAATTTCGCGCTTCTAACCTGTCCTTATTAGTCTTGGTAATTGAACTACTTTAGTATGAACTCATCGGTCTGAGACGTTGCAAAACTGTGTCCATTTAAGGTGTCAGAGCAACAGGAAATGGCCGAACGGCCACAGAAGTTGTGTATAAATAGATGAATTATATCGTTTTTAAATTTAACAGTAAGGCACTTTCAGTACACGACGAGTAGCGTCTTCAAGTGAAGAGAATATTGTATCAAAATGTCCATACGGGCTCAAAATATTTGGAAGTTAAAGAAGCTTGTTAAAAATGTAAAAAATGTATAATGTTTTCCAATTTGAGAGTGTATAACGTATATGGCAATACGGTGAGGTAACATTGTAAAATATGACGCCGCGTCGCGTCCGCCGGCAAAACTAGTAAGAGATTTACTAATCGGACTGTATTATTTTTTTATCTAGCACATGTATCATAAAAATAAACTGGAACTGTGCCATATCCTCTCGATTTTTATTTAACCTGTCGGTATATCTAAAATATTCTACATATATTATCATTCCACATTGTAATACGTCCCACAGCGACCCGATATCAATGTCGTAGAATGTTCCATTGGTGGCAATACACCGCAAGTGCAATAGGCAAAATACTCGTATAGCGATGACAGCGCCTGTCATGTCGTGGACGAGAGCTTATTTATGTCGCCGTTTCTTCTCAATGATAAAACGCAATTTTGAAACGGAATACAAGCAAAAACCTACACACAAGGGAACTTATACTCTCGTAAAAGATTGTTTTAAATTTAAAAATAACTTATACAGCCAAGTGAGTTTGAAATGAGGCAGATTCTTTAAACTACACTTTATTATTTTACTTTATTGCTTGGACACTGCAAGTACAATGCAATCGGCGGCCAAGAGATAGTTTTCAAAAGCACAATTTTTTAATGGTAATGCTAAAACAAGGGAATGCATAGATAATAGTAATACATTTAGAAAATAATAGAGTCCACATCCATGAGATGACGAAAAGGTAAAATAAAAACAAGAGCTTCAGCACATTACGCAAGTAGTTCTTAACGCGAGAACCTGAAAAATGCATTCATGATCGTACTTAGAAAAATTGTAAATATTTGCGCAATTTAATCAGGCACATAGTACAAATCTCAGCCGCTCGAGTTTATGTAGTTGGTCGTCAGTAAGATCCAGATAGAAATAGCAGTACAACGAAGAACCGGTAGAACGAAGTAGTAGATTGACAACATAAATCAAATTTGAAACTCAGCTGCTACTACCATCTCGTGGCTCGTCTGCTCGTTTGTCGGCTATTAACATTAAAAAAAAAACTACCAATAGCAATGGCTACAAAAAAATTATGTTAACCTCATTGTCTTGAAAACTAAAGGAGAGAAGGGTCCAAAAGGATGCAGACATTTTACAATTTCAGTGTACGGATTATGGGCACCATCACGGGCAAGGGTAACAGTGGCACGTCTATTTTACTAAGCGATCTGGAGCTACCGTCTGTGATATTTAGCTACGGTAATTTAGCAACGCATCAGTAACCTGTTTCGATCCCCGATCCAAATCTGCGTCAATTGCGATCTTAGAAAGTAACAAAACAACTATATATTTTTAACATTTTTTTATTCAACATAGCAACATCATAAGTAACCAACACTGACAGACGAAATTGTGTAGGTACGAACCAATATACTCGGACCGTTTACGCTGGACGGAGTTACAGCTGCAAACGTGTGACTATGTTTTCAAGTGAACATGTCATTTTATAACTCTGTGCGTATTCTAGTAAGTAATGACAATTTACAAACTTCATATTGATATATATCAAAATCATAGTTCATAATCATATTTGTAGCTTTTATATCTCTTGTTTACGAATCAACAATTTGCAGCTAGATAAATTATATATTTTCCTTTCCACTAAATTTGTAGCTAAATCAATTAGATGTATTGATATTGTCTATTAATCCAATACAAAACTATAAATTATTACTACTTGATCAAAGAAAGAAACGAAGACATCGCCAATTGGACAGAGATTTTATGGTGGTGCAGCCAACTTTTTTATGATTTAATACATGGATACCAGCGTGGCAACACTGCGGAAATATCTGTAGCTCCGTCCACGATCGGTCCGAGACTCATATCAACAAAAATGTTACATGAATTACTGGTAACTATTGCCTGGCCGCAAAATCTATATTTTCGTTGCCTCAACTAGTTGAAGAAATATCTTAACTTTAAATAACCAGTATTTATTAATTAGCTTATTCGCAAGCTCTTGAAGAATAACCAAAAATCCGTTTGCACCAGGCTAACTATATACAAATGCAATCTCCATGTCAAAACTCCATACGAATCAGACAAAATCATTGTTGACTTATTGACTTGATTTTTTTATAATGTCACGACATCGAATATTCATCGTTCCAATTAAAAATGTAATGTCTGCGATTATCATTCACATTTCATTATCAAAAAGTATACGGAAAACGACATTATGCGCCCAGGCTAATACTAACCTTGAACTGTAATATAAGAAATGAAGAATTTTGCGTTATTACAAATTTAAATCATTGTAATGTAAGCCCGTGTCTCCAGATTATTTTAAAACACATGTTCAATAGCTACGACAGCTATAATCATCAACTTCAACATCAATCTCACTTCACTTCGAATTATTCCTGCATGATGGTTCGAACAACATCCCAGGCCGCTATCTGAATACGTCCCGGATGCCTTGAAGGAGGTGTTGGACCAACGGGTCACGCTCCCCGTACCCCGCCGACCGCATGTGGTGCGACACGCTCGATATACACTACAACATAAATTGACATTAAAAACTGCAACACAAACTTACTTTAATTTAGAAGCTATGCCCCCTTGTTAATAATAATTATTATTATACAATAAAAAGTATGTTTCTAACCACATATAAACAATAAATTTTAAAAGTATAGGGATTGATAACAGACTGGTGACCAACAGGTGGTTTTAGGGCTAAGTGGACCAAAAGAAAATAAAACTAAGATTATAGGCAGCGATATCAGGTAGAAATCTGTGTACCTTTGATTTTTCAAAGTTATACACATAGCAGAAAATAGTATGCTGTGTTCACTTGTAATTGCAGGAACACAAATTTTCAATGGAAAATAGTACAATGGTCCTACTTGAATATTAAGAAATAACTTTGTATTGTATGAAATTCAATTAAAAAAAAAAAATAGTAATTATCACTTCTGTTAGCAAACAATATTCAATGAAAAGCAGGAAGACAATTTTTACCTTTTCCAAATAGGTAAGCCCAGCTTGGGGACAAATGTCAGTATTCATGTTGACACTGAGCTCATCGGTGTCCAAGTCTTTAACCATTTCCTTCAGACCCGCGAGGAACTGTTCGAGGTTCTCTGCACTGAGGTCTGCAACCAGCTTCACACTGAATTGGTAGCCGGTCGGTGGGTCGGTCTCCTCGTCTTCATCTTCTACTCTAAAGCATCTGTAAAAGAAATATTCATTGTTAATAACAGGCAAAGAGAGTGGATGAATTACAAAAACAACACTTGTTTTAAAGCAACAAGGTTTTTGAGCAGATAGCTAAATCATCGTTTGTAAAATGAATTTAAGGATGAATTTGACGACTCTGTAGCCCAGTTTGTGGTGACCTTGCCTCTCGAGCGATTCGTCGTGTTCCTGCGTCGTGTCTGATGAAGCCGAATGAGGAATGGGTCTGAACAGTTTCGTTGCGTATGAGAGCGAGGGGTCCTGGGTTCAATTCCCAGCTGGGGCAGATATGACAGATAAATGTTTGTTTTAAAGTCACGGGTGTTTATGATGTCATATTGATGCACATCCATATTACCCACTACACAGAGAATTCTAGTGCGGGATTTTATTTAATACGATGTTCACCCATTGCCCACTGTAATATCTAAAGTATAGACAGTCTTTTGCCCAAAGTATCAAAAGTTATACGTCATTAAAAGTGGTCACATATACAAAACTTGGAAAATGACTAGGAGCAAGGGATCTATTAATTAGATAGAGATGATGACAGAGAAGAAAGTTGTAAATCAAGGCTCTTAAATATGTGCCATTGATTACTGAGATGCATTTGATAGGGTGCACACAGAAACTTCCTGTATATTACATATTGGTTTCCATTTAAAGCCAAACTGACAGAGAAAGTCAGGAGAAGGGAGTTTGACAAGGATGCATACTGTCACCCTTGCTGTTTAACCAGAGCTCTGAAGTCTTCTATAGAGACGAATAGAAAATCTAGACGTAGGATTGATGGTGGATGGTATAACTAATAAAAACAGAATACTAAAAGCTCCTGACCGTTGTTCAGGATCAGGTCTTAAACATTGCTCCTGTTAGTTATATGGCATCCAACGAAGAAGTTACGACAACTCATTAACATTATAGTTAGGTGAACTATTAACGTATTTTGCTCATGAACTGTCTGTCCGTCCGGAATAAAACCTATAGTCAGCGCTCTCTTGTATTGCGCTGCGTTAAATGCTTCTCAGTAAATGGCTGGCCTAAAAATAATCCCAATTATTTTAAGCATCAAATATATATAGAAAGCCCAGCTGGAGAGTGGTCAAATGGTGCCGTGTCACGACATACATACCGATAGTGGGTGGCGGCGCGTCCCGGTGGCCATTGTTGGGAGGTGACGAGCGCGAGACAGGGCGCGCGCCAAGCGAGCCGCTGCAGCGCGCGCTGCGAGCGCAGGTCCTGCGCGGACGGGCGCGCCGCGAACCGCGGGTGTGAGTGGTGCCAGCCGCACACCGTCAGCCCCGCGCTGTGCAACCGCGCCGCCGCCGCCGCCTGCGACACTACGCACACACACAAATGTTAAAAATCGCCACACAACGACATTATATTAAGTGGTCGCAGTTGTACATACAAATGTAATACACTATTTGAGCGCAGGCGATTGTGTCTAAACAACAAAAATTTACCTAATACACTCGGTGAGACCATGAAAACTAAACAATATCCAATCGAAGTGTTTCAAAATTTACTTTTTCTAACTTTTTATGTAATCTATAACCTGGCCCGGTATATTTAGCCTCGTTGCGCGTTTTGAAATTATAAATGGTTTTCAATTAACACATTATCTGTCTTTGTCTTTTTCTCTCTCTCACCGGGATCCATCTCGCAGTGCGTGTGCGCGGCGGCGGCGCGCGCTCGCCTGTAGCCGGCCAGCAGCAGGTGCGGGGGGCGCCGCCCTGCCGTCAGCCGCCCGCCCAGCAGCCCCATCACTTCGCCGCGCGAAGTGTGCGCGTGCACGTCCACGCCGATCAACGTCGACACCTGCATCGACACCTCGCACGGCGCCTGCCGACCATCATCTATTCAGTTCGGCGGG